>JAVALU010002305.1:0-418453 GCA_030770095.1 Gila robusta | reverse complement strand
TCCTTGCCGAGTCCACAGATACCCAACATGCTGGGTTTTGCATTACGGTTTGTGTAGCGTTGTGATTTAGCGCTTAAAAAACATTTGTCGATATCTTCGAAACCGTTAGTCCGATCGAGACGAAACCACCGTCAGAAGTTTGCAACCATAGCTTGTTAGCTACATGTCACTGCCCAAATGCCAAAATATTGATAGTAAGGGGTAGTAAAATCAAATCAAAGTCACGTGTCAGTCATTTTTGATGCGTTTTTTCATATAAATGTCTATAACTCCGAAGCGAATTGAGATATTTTCACCAAATTTGGCACACACATGTATGGGCTCATTCTAAGGACACATGAAAAAAATTGTGAGATTTTGCCTCTTGGTGGCGCTATAATAGAACAAAACATGAAATTCCCATTGACTTCAATACAGTTAGGGTTAGGGTTATTTAGGCCTCTGGGAAATACTGTGTCCAGACGTTTGATCCATACACTTTCTGCTTGGAGTCTTTCCCTCAGGGACCATGTAGGATTCGTCTGGAGACTGGTGATCCTGAATGCAGGCAAGCCGTGAGCCAGGAAATGCTCAACCAGATGTCGTCTCTTATACAGTTTATGGACAATATTGTGTGCATGCTGATAGGCTCTGGTTCTAAGCTCGTTTTTAGTCTGGCCCACGTACTGCCTGCGACATCTGGAACAAAACGCCAGGTAAACACAGTTGGTGGTTTCGTGGGTCAAAGGTCGAGGAATTTTAAAGATTTTTTTATTAAATCTACTCATTACCCATCTAGATGGCACAAAGTATTTGCAACGTCCGACCCGTCCCACTGGAGTGGGTGCGCGCAATTTGCTATGAACGAGAATATCCTTCAGATTCCTATTGCGTTTGTATGCCGCTATAGGCCTGTGGTGTTACAAAAACTTTGTATGTGTCAAAAACTTTAAAAAAAAAATGTAATGGCCAAATTAAGGGCAACGCTTTGTTTAGAATAGAGGGCCGTGAGTGGAATAATCTTATGTCTGTTTTGTACATCAGTCGCCGGTTGCCTCTTGGGTTTGTCATATGTTTTTAATATGTTCCTCAGGAAGGATCTGGTTAGGTTTTGAGGAAGTTACAACGACTCCCCCCTACTTAAACATTTGTTCAAGGAGGTTTGGAATAGGGAGACCGAGGAAGTGCACGGGCCTACGCCTGTTTGATCTCTACCTGTACCTGCGGGTGACGCTTTTTTGGACGTCCTGTTTAACCATGTTTTGCCGTGAGGTCTTTCTTGATAATTATTATTCTTATTATAATAATGATTTTATTTTTATATTTTTATTAATTATTATTATTATTAATATTATTCATTATTACTATTGTTATTATTATTATTATTACTTCCTTATTATTTATTATTAATTCTTTTTGTTTTAGAACCCGACTGCATTAGATCTGTTTGGGTCGCCTACTTTGTCGTTTGTCTAGGCGCTCTGTTCACTCCCTATTTTCCTTCATTCTATTTTTTGTTGTTCTGATTTAGATGAACTTGGAAGTGTTAGACCTGTCTGGGCCATCCACTTTATCGCCTGTCTGGGTGTTCCGTTCATGCCCTGCCCTAATCCACCGGTTTAAAAAGACTTGTTTTATTTTTAGTTCTAGTAAGATGAACCTGAAAGTGTTAGACCTGTCTGGGCCACCCACTTTCTTGCTTGTCTGGGCGTTCGGTTCATTCCCTACTCTCATCTGTTGTAGCTGATTAAAATGAACTGAAAAGTGTTTAGACCTGTCTGGGCCACCAACTTTATCGCCTGTCTGGGCGTACAGTTCATTTCCTATCCTAGTCCACCGGTTTTTAAAGACTTGTGTTAGTTCTAGTAAGATGAACCTAAAAGTGTTAGACCTGTCTGGGCCACCCACCTTCACGCCTGTCTGGGCGTTCGGTTCATTCCCTACTCTCTTCTGTTACCTCTGATTTAGATGAACCTGAAAGTGTTAGACCTGTCTGGGCTACCCACTTTATCGCCTGTCTGGGCGTTCAGTTCATACCTTATCCTAATTCCCCGTTTTTAGACTTGTTTATTTTATTTTTATTTTTTTTATTTTTAGTTCTAGTAAGATGAACCTAAAAGTGTTAGACCTGTCTGGGTCACCCACTCTCTTGCCCGTCTGGGCGTTCGGTTCATTCCCTACTCTCATCTGTTATGTCTGATTTAAATGAACTTGAAAGTGTTAGGCCTGTCTGGGCCACCCACTTTCTCGCCTGTCTGGGCATTCAGTTCCTACCCTACCCTAATCCACCGGTATTTAACCACTTATTTTAGTTCTAGTAAGATGAACCTGAAAGTGTTAGGCCTGTCTGGGCCACCCACCCTCTCACCTGTCTGGGCGTTCGGTTCATTCCCTACTCTCATCTGTTATATTTGATTTAGATGAACTGGATGAATGTTTGGTATTTTATCGGGTATAAATTTACTTTTTTTGATAGTTTTTGGTCGTTTTGAGGTGGTTTTGGGTAGATTATGGTTGTTCCGCGGTGCTTTTGATGGTTTACCTCTGTTTTTTAGCGGTTTTTGATGGTTTTAAGGTGTTTTTTGGTAGTTCTTGGTCGTTTTGAGGTGGTTTTGGGTAGTTTATGGTTGTTTTGCAGTGGTTTTGATGGTTTACTTCTGGTTTTTAGCGGTTTTTGGTTTTAAGGTGTTGTTTTGGTAGTTTTTGGTCGTTTTGAGTTGGTTTTGGGTATTTTATGGTTGTTTCGCGGTGGTTTTGATGGTTTACCTCTGGTTTTTACTGGTTTTTGATGGTTTTAAGGTATTGTTGTAGTTTTTGGTCGTTTTCAGGTGGTTTTGGGTAGTTTATGGTTGTTTCGCGGTGGTTTTGATGGTTTACCACTGGTTTTTAGTGGTTTTTGATGGTTTTAAGGTGTTTTTTGGTAGTTTTTGGTTGTTTTGAGGTGGTTTTGGGTAGTTTATGGTTGTTGCCAAAACCAATAGTTTGCCTATGGCCCAGTTAAAGGTAAACTTCTGAACTTGGGGGTTCAGATCTCTGAGGTTTTAGCTCAGTGCTCGTCTCTTGACCCTTGTAGTGTAGAGCTTGCTCCTTTTAGAAAAAAACAAAGAAGTGAAATCAGATGAAGATTAATAAGTGCAATGTATATATGAAGCATAACGTTGTACCGTGTCTGCCTTCTTACAACAGAACCAGAAGGGATTCACAATGTCCTTGACCCAGTGCAGCAGGATCTTTTGTCCAGATTGCTGTGACTCCTAAGTATGCATATAACAGATGTGGTTGAATACATTTTAGAATATAAACATTATCATAACAAATCTGCAAAAGATATAGGTTAAAGTATTTAATAAAAATGAAAAAAGATATAAACATACTGCAGTAATCATCTTGGCTAAATTCTTTGCTCCACGCCATATGTCCCATGATTGCAGAATTCCAGTGTCCTTATATCGCCCAGTTGTTTGATCTTGTAATGAAAAACAAAACTACCGACTATTCATACACCTTTGTTGAATATCAAATATATATTTTGCTTGTATATAACATGGCAAGTACCAACTTACTCATAATCGATGCGATTTGTGCGTGAGCATCGGTACATATTTCTGAAATCTGCACTTCTCTAAGAAGCTTGTCCATTGTGGTTACAAAAGCCTCTTTCTCCATTATGACAGAATTACGATTGGTCAGCCTTTTATCGATAGTGACAACTGAGATGATTTCCTTAGAATCATTCTCCATTGCTGTGTACGAGCAATACTGGGCACTAGTGATGCGCGGGTCGGCTTTTTTTCCAACCCGCGGGTCCCGCTTTTATGAAATTATTTGGCCCGCCCCAGCCCGCACCGCACCACTGTATCTATTTTTACAACCCACCCCGCCCCGCCCCGCACCCGCGTCCGTTAAATAGACATAGTACTAGGCATTGTAATGTAAATGAAAAAAGCCTTTATTTCAGCCTGAAAGTGCTTGGAAACATCGCCCAGTAAGCAACAACAGACGATTATGAATATGAACCATAAATCAGGTCATATTAATAAGAAACTAATAAACATTTTCAACATTTACAAAGCAGCGTTTGTATTCATCTAATAGGCTAAACCATTTTTTTATTACTTAGACCCCCCCACAAATATGTCTTGACATACTGGAAGTGCCCGTTTTGTGGCGCTACTGTTTGTATATTTTTCACACGAGTTGCACTTCAGGTAGCCGATACTACTGTTGTCTCCTGCTGCAACTAGGCCTACTTCTGAGAATCGCTCCCAAACATTAGATTTAGCAGCCTGACCTTTTTTTTCTTTTAATCATGTAAATTCCCGACCGCAATTTCTCCCGCACCTCGTCTTCCATCTTCACTTTTATTTCTCCGTTGTTGTTGTTGTGGCTGGCGGCGGGAGCTGCGGAGCTGCTTGGCGCGCCGCTTTCGTGACGTGTCACGTGACGCCAAAGGTTTGGGAACCTCACGCAAGTTACGTTACTACGCCATTCGTATTCAAATAACCTTATAAAATATGAAAATAGATATTCCCAAATATTTAATATAGGCTGGAAATTGCAAGTAACATACATGGATTTAAAAAACAAAAAAATGAATGACCCGCCCCAACCCGCCCCGCAAATAAAGGGACAATTTCTTTACCTGCCCCAATCCGACCCGCGGGTTACCCGCGGTGTCCGCGGGTTACGAGTCGACCCACGCATCACTAGCAAGTACCCAAGATCTGAAAAGCCAGAGTTACTTTGTAACTTTACCAGTTGATTTACAGGTTAAGTCATTCCTTGAAAATGACAACTTCAGAAATTCACTCAATTTGAGATTTACAAGAGCAACATCAGAGAACGTACTCAGGGACATTTATGATGACGATATGTACAAAGAGCTCTCGCGCCCAGGTGGAATTCTGCACAATAAGGATAACCTTTCATATGTGTTCAATTCAGACGGAAGTCCCTTGGCTTGTACAAAGCCTCAGGTACATCAATCTGGCCAATACAGCTGGCTATTAATGAAATTCCACCTGCCGAACGTAGAAAAAACATGATACTTGCTGGTTTGTGGCATGGGAAAGGGGAACCAAGGATGGATATATTTCTTGACAAATTTGTAGAGCATGCAAAAAAATTGGTTGTAAATGGGGTAATGTGGTGGAACAAAATCACAAATTCATGGATAAAAAGTAAACTGGTAGGGTTATGCTGTTGTGTGGACTCTGTTGCTTGACCCTTGATGGAAAACCTCACTCAGTTTAATGGCTACTATGGTTGTGGGTTCTGTTACCATCCAGGAAAATATATCTGCGGAGCAGTCAGGTACCCTGTTAGTGAAGAGCAACATGCCGACAGAAATGCATCAGAAATGGTCCATGACATGGAGGAGGCTGTTAGAGGTGGACATCCTATCAGAGGGGTTAAGGGCCTATCACCATTGGTCAATTTACCATATTTTGATGTGGTTCATGGATTTGTGGCAGATTATATGCATTGTGTTTAACTTGGTGTGACTAAACAATTGTCAAAGTTGTGGCTGGAGGAATATGGTAGTGAGTTCTACATTGGCTCTCCGGACAAACAACGTGTTATAAATGGACGCTTGTCTAAAATAAAACCCCCTCAGTATATTCAAAGACTCCCCAGGGATCTCACTGAAAGAAAGTACTGGAAGGCTGCTGAGTGGAGAGCTTTTTTATGCATTGCCTTGCTTGAAAGATATTCTCCCATCAAAATATCTTTGCCATTTTGCGCTATTAGTGCAAGCTGTATACCTGCTTCTGAGTGACAGCATTTCAAAAGATGATGTAAATACAGCAGACCTACTACTCCTTGAGTTTGCATTTCGCTTTAAGATGCTGTATGGAGAAAAGTCCATGACATTTAATGTCCACTTACTACATCATTTGTCAGCGAGTGTGAAAAATTGGGGACCTCTTTGGGCGCATTCAGCCTTTAATTTTGAAAATGGCAATGGAAAACTTGAAAGACTTGTTAAAAATGCCAGGGGAGCACCACTTCCAATTGTTAACAAGTTTATAATGAGTAAAACTCTTCCCATGTTAGCTAGCACAGACACAATCAGCGAGAGCGTACTCGAGTTTTGTAAAGATGTGACTGAAACAAACAGACTTAAGCATTCTAACTCAGTTGGTGATGTCTGTTTACTTGGCTCTGCTGCAGTTTTGACACTCAGTTTTGAGGAGGGAGTTGCTGTGAGGCAAATTGTTCAAAACGTTCATAGAGTGTAACGTTTACTGCCGATTAATAGTGAACACTGAGGTCATTCACTCCACAGATTACCTAAAACCAGTGAGGTCAAATGACAATGTAGTGGTCTTGAAGGATGGAACATTTGCCATTGTCAGCAAGATCTTAACTTTGAGAATTGAAGAGTCAGAGAGATGCATTGTGCTGATAAAAGAAATATGTCCTGTTGATGTACCCTTTTGCAGAATGGAAGATCAAGGGTTTTTCTTCCTCACATTTTAGTATGCTCTTCTAATTTTGGTCAGTTACGGGCAGTTTCACCAACCGAAATAGTGAACAAATGCTTGTACATTAACTTCACCAACGAAAAATACATCTGCATGTTTCCAAACACTATTGAAAGGGACATTTAATCTAATTGAAAATATAAATAAGATGCTCTATAACAGCACCACAAAATCACTGTAAAAAGTTAGCTTACACATATGATAATTCGTCACATGTGTTATATTTTTTAAACAGTAAAACTTTACTAAACAGTAGCTAGGTGCAAAAACAATTATTTGAAACAATTATAGTATGTTAGCATTTTATTTCAACTACAGTATTTTATTGCATTTTACCTATGGTATTTAGCATTTAAAGCTGCATATGTACTCTGTATTTTTTGTCTTAACTATGTATGAATTATATTTTTTAAATATCTGTTTACCTATTTAACTTAATATTTAAAACGGCACATTTACGCTGTATTGCTTTGCTCTGTATATTTACCTAATATGAATTATAATTATTTTTTACATTTGTTTCATTGTGTTTAATTTTTTTTTTACATATTTAACTTAGTATTAAAAATCGCATATTCACTAGGCATTTGATCTGTATTTATTTTCATCTTACTTGTGTATGAATTATGATCATTTTTCATCATAATATAGCAATTTCACAAATTACTCAAAGCATATTTTACATGAAATGTACGGTGGCGAGAGCTCAACGCGCTGCAACTGAAGAAAACACATGCAAATTAGAAAAACACCAGAGAATTAAGAAAACTTCTTCATCAGTTTGACAACACACTGCAAATACTCACATTTCATAGACATCAAATAGACATCACAGAGATGTATGTGTGCTATCAGAAATGGTTCCACCAGCTCATCCAGGACCCCACCAGCTGGTCCACCAGCTCATCCAGGACCCCACCAGCTGGTCCACCAGCTCATCCAGGACCCCACCAGCTGGTCCGAGCTGGTCCACCAGCTCATCCAGGACCCCACCAGCATGGACCAGCTACCAGCTTGAGCTGGTATTAGCTGGATTCTCCAGTAGGGCAGCAAACATCAATCCTCAGAATGTCCTGTTGTGTACTTTTGTGAAGTTCGGACTGGAATAGTGATGGGAGAAACTAAGCTTTTTAAAGCTTTGAATCAACTGAACAAAATGATTAAGTGTTTCGAATCGTTTGAATCGCCACATGCTGGTGACTCCTACTGGTCAGAACAGTGGAAATGCAATAACTCAGGCAAAACATGCAGTAAAACAGCTTTTACAAACACATTATATGTGTTTTATTGAACGTATAATCCATCAAATGCAATGAACTATCAGGTGTCTGTATAATATATGTTATTTTATCAATGTTCAGGGCTTGTTGTGTTTCGAAGATTCACTAGGAAACAGAGTCATTAGCTAAAAGGTAGTGTTGCGTATTATAGTGCCACCATGTGGCTGAATCTCACAAGATTAGATACACAGCCTCATTTTGACACAAATATGTTAATTTTCATAACAGTCAGACATTATGATTTGACCGTATTCGGGTTTGATCATGACGTTCAGCAGATACAGAGCAACACATAAAAATGTGTGATCATTTAATATCTTCAGTGTTTTGATGTATCAGGGTTTTTTGATGAGCTTTTGCCATGAGTTTCGAGTGAATTGGATCAAAGTGTCAAGGAGAAGTTTCTTTTCTTTTATTTCCCAGCTTGAGATCTTTATGACTTACAGTCTCTGATGCCCAGACATGTTTAGAGCAGAAAAATCATAATTGATAAAACAGTGCGAATACAATAATGTTGCAGCAGCTTCAGTGCTTGAACCCCTAAAATACACCTGGATTAAAATACGTTTAAGAAATCCCACTTGTACATGATTTATAAATGAGTGATGTGACTCTACAGTTAAACTAAATGACTGTGATCTTCATCAACACAAACAGAGCTTGAGAAAAGCACAGATACACACTTCACACACACTGATGTCTGTATGAGGATTTATTACACACATTTATTCTGACATGATGTTTCAGTGACAGAAGTTCAGCTGTTATTAATGTAATGAAGAGAAAATAAGAGACTCTATAACATCTCACTGTTACTGATTTATCATGCAGCCCAAAGCATTATGGGTAGAATCTCTCTACAGTCTATTCTAATTCTTCAACAGTTTCACTGATGTTCCAGAATAAACCCTAAACCCCGGATAGAGCGGCTGAGTGAATGTGGTCTGGACTGTGTGTATGAGGCTCATTGTGTCTCTGTTGATGCTGTAGAAGGACAGAGTTCCTGCACTGGGATTCACATACACTCTTATTCTACGACTGGACTCTACAGGGAGTTCAGTCTCTATGTTATTGTGCCAGAATGAGTAACTGGAGGAAGTGTAGGACAAACTCCAGGACTGATCATTATATCCAAACCCACACTCACCACCCCATCCCTTCCTGCTGATGTTCTTATATGACACTGCTATAGACACACCATACCCACTCCACTCAATCTCCCAGTAAGAGCGTCCACTTACACTCTCTCTATACAACACCTGCCACCAACCATCAAATCTGTCTGGATTTGTCTTTCATAAGGATATGGCTCAATCTCTGGGTAAATGTTAGTAATCACTGTGTTCTCCTCAGACAGACGGATGTGTTCATTCACTGTGTTCAGATCCAGAGTGAGCTGATGGGAATCTGATGGAGATAAAACACATCACAATCAGGAATTATAAATATGATATTTGAGTGTATCTGAACTCTAAATGTTGAATATATCAGCATATCTCAGTACAGTTTAATCATCATTTACATGATCAACTCCAAAACTCATGTTTTCTCTCAGCTTCTACAGGAAGAACATGAACACACTCAGAGAGTTTCTCTGCTTGTTTTCTGACTTACATCGAAGGATCTCGCTCCTGGTCTGGGGAACATCTGTGGCTGTGGAAATCAACAGACATGAAGAGTGTGATTATCATGTCAAGAGAAAATGATCCTGTATCCATTGCTAACACATGCAGAAATCCTCCAACACAGAAGATCTTTAGAAATGTCTCTGCTGTTTACAGAGCCCAAATCCTGACACAACCACTATTGAGGGTTTGATATTATTGACATGTCACCATATTTGATTTGGCTTCTGTAGACATGAACTGATCACAGATTTGATTTAAAGAGAATAGGACTTAAATTTCACTTTGTTCACAATACGAAGTAATCATATCACTTCATAAGACTTGGATTAAACCTCAACCTCCTTATTAGTCTTTTTCAAAGAGACATCAATTGATCAATAAATGTCTCTTACTCAACCATTTAATTAGCCTATATTATAATTCTACTGTTTATTATGATAATTTCTGTGAAGACCCGGAAGCCACATTTTAGTTGAATCATGAAACTGCATCACTGATGTTAAGGACGCTGCTTTGATATGTGTGGCGGTAAACCCTGGGTCGGATGGGATTTTACACAGCTTTCTGGGACAGTCTGGGCCTCTACTTTTTATATGATTCAAGCCGCTGTTGAGAGAGGGTCCTTTCCAGAGATGTGAATACTGCAGTTATTTCTCTTTTGCTCAAAAAGGACAAAGACCCTTACGTTTGTTCAAGTTATAGGCCTTTGTCCCTTCTAAATGCTGATCTGAACATTTACGCTATATTGCTTGTGCGAAGGCTTCAGCCGGTCATGACTGAGCTTGTCAACTGCGACCAGACCGGCTTCATTACAACTAGATTAGCATCTGATAGAGTTAGAAGTTTACTCCATATAATACAGGGGTCATCTTCGTTGACTCATTCGTTGACTCATCGGAGAATCATTTCTAACACTTTATACAGCAGGACGTAAAGTAGCAGAGCATGATTGGAACTGATTTGATGATTTGATGATTTGAAACCTCATTACAAAGAGAGTGAAAGTCCAATGGGTGGTGATGGCGCAGTGGATAAGACACATGCCTTTGGTGTGAGAGACCCGGGTTCGAATCCACTGTGAGACACCAATGTGTCCCTGAGCAAGACACTTAACCCCTAGTTGCTCCAGAGGCGTGCGACCTCTGACATATAGCAATTGTAAGTCGCTTTGGATAAAAGCATCAGCTAAATGAATAAATGTAAATGTAAGAAGAAAGAGATGAAGGAAGGGTAGAGATAATACATTTACGAATGTTATCAATCTTGGAACTGAAAAATCGAATAACTGTTACATTTTAGTAGTTTGTTAAAATAATTAAACAATTGTCTTGGGTTATTCTGATTGTTGTCAATTATCTGTGCAAAATAAGTAGACCTTTTACCTGGTACTTTTGATCACATGATTTGGGAATGCCCTGGGGTTGCTAACTTCTGGAATATGGTGAAGGAACATTGGTCCACTATATTAAATGTTTAATGTTAAATGTCCCTTTGTCCCCATCTGTGTTTATTTTAAATTATCTTCATGATATCCAACTTAACAAAATTAAGAAACGAGTGTTTTAGCTGGGAAGAAAATAGTAGCAACGAGATGGAAACCTCCACATTCTCTTAATAAGCAATATTGTGTTCTCACATTTATAGATGTGGTGTATCTCCAGTTGTCCACTGCACACATTCATGGTGCGAGAGAGGACACCATTAGACTCTGGCCCAAACTTTAGGAAAACTCAAGGGTCTACTGATTTAGATTACACTCTCTCTCTCTGGTTATATGGCTTACATTTTATTGTTTTATTGTTCTTGTTCTCTATGTTTTTTTCCTTTATTCTTCATTATTCTTCATATATTTACAGTTGTATTAGGGTTCCCTGTTGGGTTCAAATGCCGTAGACTTCTTTCAGCGCTGTTCTACGGGTTTGAATGTCAAGATTTTTGTATAGATATTTCTTTTACATAATCTGTAGTACTTGTATAGTCTTGTGTATATTTGATCTTTTTTATTTATATTTTATATTTATTTATTTTTACTTAGTGTTGTAATAGCTGATTGTTTGTCTTCATCATTTTTGTATGTTAAAACGATATCAAAACAAAAATAAAAAATTGATGATAAAAAAAAGTATCATTCATGTTTTCTTTTAAATGCTGATATCACAAAAACATCTATTAAAGTCTTAAAAAAAGGTGATTTTAACAGTTAATAACATTTGTAAATGATATGATCAGAACTGTGTAAATGCAACAAAACCCCAGGCCAAACATGCATAAAAACACCTTTCACAAATCTATTGCAAATTCTTTTCAAATGCAATTATCTAATCATCTAATTAGATAATCAAAGTATCAAAATGTTATTTTATCAATTGTCAGGGTTTGTTTTGTTTGTTCTATGAATGGCTCAGCTAACAGGCCAATAAGAGATAATTAAAGGTATTGTAGGTAGGAATTTTATAAAAAAAAACTTTTTTCCAAATTTGTTTAAACTTTCTGTATATATCAATGCATAATTAAAATGTAAGTACTCTGAAAAAGAAAGTATAAAAATCGAGTGTCTGTAGTCCTCTCACGACTGTTTTAAAGACAGCTCATTATTCCATTCGGGAAGAAAGAAATGATTGGCTGGGGCGACTGTCACTCTCCCTCGCTACCATGGATACCACCTCTGCTGACACAGGAGCAGCCCAAATGCGCGCACCCGTTTGAAGAGGCACGGAAGCTAGTAATAACAACTATGGCAGAGAAAGAACAGTCAAAATTCTCAGTACCTGCATATAGAGGCAGCGAAGTCAAACAAGTTAAAAAAAGGAAGACAGTATTTGAAAAGGCTATGAACAAAAAGTCTTTGGATAAATCAAGAAATCATACGAGAGTCAATATCGGCGTGGCTTTCCAGCGGTGGCGACAACTGAGGGATCTCAAGGGGCTGAAAAGTGACTCCATGATGGCTTTATTTCTGCTGGACAGGTAATCTTGCTGTTTTCATTTTGATGGCATTTATTTTTTCATGAAGCATGTATCACTAGCACACGTAGCTACCTAATATAGCTACCTAACGTTACGTAGCATAACTAACGTTACACTGGCTTAGCTATGACAGTGTAACTTTGGTGTAGACTGGTATAACCTTACTGTTTGTGAGCCAGGGTTGAGACGATAAATAAGCAATAGGCCTATCTGCAGTTGAAAGCTGTTTTGTTTAATTTCGCCAAATCTAACTTTAGGTTAAAAAGTTTAGGGGATCTATTTTTATACCTAGCTTTACCCTCTGCCTAAACTTTGTTCCTATGTTCACCGTGAACTCTACCTGCTCCGTTTTTTCACGTTTGGTTTGTTGTTATTGTCACGGTGTGGGTGTTGTGTTTTGTTCCTTGTTCTTGTCTGTCATGTGTTTCCCTGTCTTTACATGTTTTGCTGTTCCCCATTCTGTTGATTAGTCTCCCCAGGTGTTTCTGATTAGCCACGCCCCCTTGTTATCTTGTTAAGCTTGTTTGTCTGTGTATTTATACCCTTGTTCTTCAGTTGGTGTTTGTCGGTCGTTGCTTGATGTGAGTTTTTCCCAGTTCCTTGTTCCGTGTGCCTTGTTCTGAGTTTACCCTGGATATTCTGTTATTAAAGTGCTTGCGATTGGATTCACTCTCCGCTTCATCCTTGCTGCAACACAACAGAGAGAACAAATCCAGTGGCGGGAGCTTTACGTTTTGGGTTCGGAAGTTTATAACTGAATCTGATTTGATGTAAGACTAAATTAGTGGAAATATGTGCGAGAAAAGCAAAATCGTGACCCAGTGGCTCAGGAAGGTGTTCGGGCAGCAGCCGGTACCAGAGTTTGAGGTGAAATCAGAAACACCTGGGGAGACTAATCAACAGAATGGGGAACAGCAAAACATGTAAAGACAGGGAAACGCATGACAGACAAGAACAAGGAACAAAACACAACACCCACACCGTGACAGTTATATGCTCTACATAAGTTTACCTATGTCTTTTTGTTGTACCTGTATGTGTTATACAATATATTTTGTGTGTGTGTGTTATATTATCTTGTGTCTGCAATGCAGTTGTGAGAAGGTGTTTGAGTGTATGTTACTCAGTTTATCTGTAAACAATCTTATGTTATGAATCTTACAAATTCACCTTCATCACAGTGTAACTGATAGTAACGGCAAACGTGTATCAATGAAGCTATTTATAGCTTTGCTTTATATTGAGTTTGATTCGGTTACGAGCTAGTAAAATATTTTAAACTTTACCAGTATCGATATGCGAGCTTGATAGTGAGTACTAACAGCCACGTTAATTGTTTATATTCATACTGATAAAGTTAGTTTTTTTATTACTTGTGATTCTGACATGATGTCACTACATGCTCTGCGCTCCTCTCTGCTCGGCGCTGGTAAACGCGTCCGACTTTTCCAGCTGAGCGAACGGCCGGGATCGCGCGTTCATGTGTTTTGGGGGCGTGGCTTTGGAAGGAGCCGAGAAGGGAGGGGGTGGAGTGAATGGAAATAATGAGCTGTCTTTAAAACAGTCGTGAGAGGACTACAGACACTCGATTTTTATACTTTCTTTTTCAGAGTACTTACATTTTAATTATGCATTGATATATACAGAAAGTTTAAACAAATTTGGAAAAGTTTTTTTATAAAATTCCTACCTACAATACCTTTAACTACAATTATTAATTTTACTTCTACTAATGTCTAACTATAAAGTTTTCAAATGTATAAAACTGATCAGAGATCAGGTAAACCCACAGACACTTGTTCACTGGTTCTCAGTGTCTCCTCATGATTCATGGGTTGACAGAGATCATCGCCCCCAGCGCTGAACCATTGAAGTGTTTTGAAACAGTTGTGACGTAATGAAGCCTCGTTTACTGAAATCACGTGACTCTGGCAGTTTGATACACGCTCTGAACCATTGATTCTGAGCAAAAGATTGGTAAAGGTTTCGAAGCTTCATGAAGCAGTGTTTTGAAATTACCATCACTGCTATTAAAGCCTTCTGACCCTGATCTTCATCTTCCTGTGATTTATACAACCATGTGACACATACCTTATTTTATAGATTTTATTTTCCTGTGGTCAGTTCAATTACTTGCTTTACAATGAACTCTAGTATGCTGTGCATTTATTATGAGTAATTAATAATGATATAAATTATGAAATTTGCATTTGTTAAATATATTATTTATACTAATCATAATCATTTTGTTTTCAGGGATGACTGATGTCTTTCAAAGAAATGCAATCATTTCTTAAGAGTCAACCGTTTTTGTGTGTTAAGGTGATTATTTTTATTGGTTTTCATTTAGAGAAATGTATGTTTCACTTGTTCCAGGCTTTGTATTGTTAATTTCATATGATTATGTACAGTAGCCTACAAAATACATAATATACTCTGTTCATGTTTTTACAGATAGTCCTTAAAGACAAAGGAAATATGTTCATATATATGTTACATATCAAACACGTCAACATGTTACACATTTAATTATAGTCACACCTGTTAGTCAATATTTGTATATGCAACCATATTGACTGTGTAAGATAAAGATTAATGCAAAAAATGTGCATATGACACTTACCTGAAGACGGTATGGGGCCGATAGTGTCACTGGCTTCACTCACTCCCACTTTACCCACTATCCTGTAGCGGATCAAGTACTGCTTTCCAGACTCCAATCCAGTCAGAGTAAAGACTTCATCAGCTGTGTTTATGATCGTCCACTGTTCCTCAGCGCCAGAATCTGCTTTCGCCTGCTGGTACTCCACTCTGTACTTCACAGTTTCTCCAGTTGGGGACTTCTGCAGTTTCAGTATCACACTGTCCTTCAGAACCTTCTTCACTTCTGGTGGGGGAGGCTTCGACACGGGCTGGAACTGTGTGTCTGTCAGCTTCCCTTTTTCATACAGACAGATAGAGGAGCCTGGACTGGAGGGATCGGAGATGGCAGAAATAATGAATCGATATCTCTTTTCATCTTTATTAGCCTCTGAAAAACTTCTGAAGAGAGATAAGTTCTTTCTCATTTTTAAGATGACACCAGGATTGTTGAGCCACTTTTCTGATACTAACGTGCTAGACTGGAGTTTCATTCCCACTAATGCTTTCGCTGTCGCTTGCCACTTGGCTTGGCAGCGCCTGGAGCGGGCTGGGCATCCCTACTACGGCCGGCTCCACGTTGAGGCCTTGTTGGAGGCAGCTAACCCTAACCTAACCCTAACCCGGCTTGCCCATAGGCTTTGTAAAGTCTTCCCGTCAGAACGGACAAGAACTCACAGGCCTTGGGGGGGACAAGGATCACTCCAAAAGGCAGCGGCCGCCAGACACAGGTGCACCTGTGTCGTGACAGACCGCTCCACTGGAAGGATAGCCTCGCAACCCTTCACCGTTCCTCCATCAAGGGTAGTGAGGGGGAAAAGCTATTCAGGCAGTTTCTGGCAGAGAAACGTGCCGTCCACAACCTGATAAGCTCTCCATGCACTTCGGGAAAGAAAAGCACTGGGGCGGCGAGCTGAGAACCAGCACGGCCCGCCCTGAGATACCAATCCTTCAACCGAGACTGAACGGGACACGCTGGAGCTCCACTCGAGCCCGGCAGCCTCGGCGGTCCGTTTCAGCATAGCTGACATTTCTGGATCTAGCTCGGGCGATGTTACACTCCCAGAGGGAGATAACACAGCCGAGTCGTCATCTCCAGAGGCCAGCTCACCCTCCGATACTGCTATCGACATCTTATCCTCTGGGGGGACCCCCCTTGAAACAGCTGATCGGTCCATTACAGAGAGACCAGCACGCTCAACAGGAATCCCATCAGCTGCGGTGTGATGGAGGAGTGAGGAGCCCACAGGGAATGATTACCGGGCGAGACATCCATCACTATCCTCCAATCACCCATCCCACACGGCACCCGGGGGTGGGGCATGGTAATGGGGACTCGCGCATTGCGGACAAAGGCGAGTCTCGATCTCAATACCGCGACAGTCATTTTCCCGCAATGAGAACATGAGCCGTCCACAAAAGCTGCCTCAGTGTGCTGAACATATAAATATATTTATATACACACAAATATATAGCACAAACACGTGATGCAACAATTGTGACCATCAGAGAGGAAAAGGGAACGACCGCATCCAGAAACGCACAGGTGGAATGACATCTTGAAAAAGACGCAAACGCACCCGTGTTGCTCTTTCAGAAAATAGGAGTCACCAGTGCCGGAGCACACAGGGGAATGACCGCGGCAACACCGAACAGTGAACTGAAACATCCCTCTAACCAGCCGTCAACACACACAAACATTTAGAATTTGTTGCTGTTAAAACAGCAGTTGAGAGCTCAAAGCTCGTGATCATCACCGCTGCACTCGCGCTGTAGAACACCAGCACTGGGATAGTCTTCCTGAAGAACACCGACACACTCGCTCGTTGTAAACAACAGCACTCTCAGAGACATCAAACAATCGGCTCCGGAGCGAAAAGCAACTAGTGCGTGCATCCACTTCCATATTTATACCCGTGCCGCGGGAGCGGAGTGTGTGATGCGAATCACGCACGCCAATTTCATTGGCTCGTTTAATAGTACTCGAAGATGACTGGCTCCCTGGCGTGATCCCCATTCAGTCGACGCCGACTATGTCTGACGTTATCGACTGAAAGGGAACTATATGCTGTAACTGGACAAATCTCTCTACATTAATAATAACAAAAAAATTACAGTAGCCCACGTTTGTACGGGATTTGAACCTGTGTCTTCTAAATCATTGAAACCTAAGTTCTACCAATCTACCACAAATTTACTAGAAAGCCCAGAAGTTCTGTTGTTCAGCAGTCAGTGTGTTCGTTCACACCAGAGAGAAGAGCTCTTCATTCGTCTCATTCCTCAATAGAATAGTAAAAATGATCAGCGTCATTGCACCTAATTTATTGTCACCGACTGCAAGATAGGCCTATAATGGTCTTTTGGTGTATTTTGTGTTTGTTTGTTTGTTATCGAGCTGCTACCCCAAGGAATAGACTTCTGTTGCCCACCGACATCTACAATATGAAATATAGGCTTAATTGTTGTAGTCTTTATTTTTAACTTTTGATTCTATTTTTCTGTTCTAAAAGTTTGTTCTATTCTGTTTAAAATGTAATTTTACATATGAAAATTTTTAAAATATGTCTATTAGGCTATTAAACAGAATTGGTTAAATTTAACGAAAGCAGAAATTAAATATGTAATCAGTCTCATTCTTGTTAAAATAAAAAAAAAAGTAGTTTTTTTTTTTTAAAATAAACAGCCTACAATCAGAGATATAATTGTTCACTGTTCGTTCAAATAATAGTCTATATTTATGTGTCATTTGTTTAAACATTAACCAATTTTTCTTTATTTTATTATAATAATAAAATTATTACTTTATAACATGCAGTTTCAACTCCACCAAATCTTAGGTTGTTTCATTATTGTACAGCGAATGTCAACCTCACACAGTCACATGGTTTGGTCTCGTAAATGAGTAAGGACTTTCTATGTATCTTCGCTTACCTTCCACGCTTCTTTGGCAAAGTATCTTTGTCTTACAGAGTTTGTCTACAAGTCTCCAGTGTCTCCCAGTTCGTCATTGTCTTCGTCTTCTTCGTCGTGCCTGCCAATACTCACCTCTCATCCAACGCCGGTGTGTGCTCCATCATCCATGGTCTCATCAACCATCACAACAGAAACTACAGTCTGTATCTCCAGTTCTTCATCCTTTATAGACATTCATCCACAACTGCTACTGCCATTTCACTTTATATTTAATAAACCTGTTACTCACCTCAACCATCTTGTTTGGAGTCTCTTTTGTTACAAAGATACACACACTGATGTCTAAATGAGGATTTATTACACATTTATTCTGACATGATATTTCAGTGACAGAAGTTCAGCTGTGTTATTAATGTAATGAAGAGAAAATAAGAGACTCTATAACATCTCACTGTTACTGGTTTATCATGCAGCTCAAAGCATTATGGGTAGAATCTCGCTACAGTCTATTCTCATTCTTCAACAGTTTCACTGATCCTTTATAAATCCTAAACCCAGGATAGAGCGGCTGAGTGAATGTGGTCTGGACTGTGAGGATGAGGATCATTGTGTCTCTGTCGACGCTGTAGAAGGACAGAGTTCCTGCACTGTGATCCACATACACTCCTACTCTACGACTGATGGGCTTTACTGGGAGATTAGTCACTACGCTATTTTGAATGAATGCGTAACCGGAGGAAGAGCAGTACAAACTCCAGGACTGATCATTATATCCAAACGCACACTCATTACCCGATCCCTTCCTGCTGATGCTCCTATATGAAACTGATATAGACACATCAATCCCACTCCACTCAATCTCCCAGTAAGAGCGTTCAATCACACTCTCTCTACACAACACCTCCTCCCAATGATCAAATCTGTCTGGATGATCAGGATACGACTGCTCTGTGTCTGTCTTAGTAACCACTCTGTTCCCCTCAGACAGATAGAGGCGTTTATGTGCTGTGTTTGGATCCATAGTGAGCTGATGGGAATCTGATGGAGATAAAACACATCACAATCAGGAATTATGAATCGGGTCTTTTAATGTAGCTGAACTTACATGTTCAATATATCAGCATATCTACAGTTTAATAATCATTTATATGATCAACTATAAAACTCTTCTGTCATGAAGAGTTCAGACTCTTCAGAACATGAACACACTCTGTGAGTTTTTCTGCTTGTTTTCCAACGCTATCTCATGACCAATTCGTACAAATTTGTACGAGCGATTAAAAAGTGGCTAATTCGTATGAATTCGTACGACCTCACTCGTACGAATTTGTACGATTTGTCTAAACCCACGTGATGGGTAGGTTTAGGGGCGGGGTCAGGGGAAGGTCATTCGTACAAATTCATACGAATTGGGCAACTTGTAAAATATGTACGATTTTGCAAAAATCGTACTAATTCGTACGAGTGAGGTCGTATGAATTCGTACGAATTAGCCACCTCGTAAAATTCGTACGAATTGCCGTGAGATCGGGCTGTGTTTTTTTACTAACTTACAATGTAGGAACTCGCTCCTGGTCTTGGGAACAGCGACTGTGGAAATCAACAGACATGAAGACTGTGATTATCATGTCAAGAGAAAATGATCCTGTATCCATTGCTAACACATGCAGAAATCCTCCAACACAGAAGATCTTTAGAAATGTCTCTGCTGTTTACAGAGCCCAAATCCTGACACAACCACTATTGAGGGTTTGATATTATTGACATGTCACCATATTTGATTTGGCTTCTGTAGACATGAACTGATCACAGATTTGATCAGAGGGAGTAAGATTCAATTTTCACTCTGTTTACCATACACAGTAATCACATCGCTTCTTGGATTAAACCTCAACACTCCTTATTATTCTTTTTCAAAGAGACACTGATTGATCAATAAATGTCTCATGCTCAATCATTAGATTAGTCTATATTATAATTATACTGCTTATTATGATAATTTCTGTGAATACATAGTTAAATCATAAAAATGCATAATGATGATTGCTTTTAAATGCTGATATTACAAAATCATATCTTAAATTCTTAAAAAATATTGTTATCAGATATTCATTTAACTCTTAGTATCAATTGAATCAGCAGTATTTAAATGGGTGATTTTAACAGTAAATATTAGTAAATATCGAAAGTTTCCTTCATGTTCACAAATGCATTGTTGTTATAAAAATTCAACTTAAAGTCACAGAGTATGAGGATTTAATGTCAGATATACTGTATTTAATCAATGCAAAACATGCTTTAAGCCAATAAAATACGGTGAGTTGTCTTGTCTGTGATATTGCTGTCATGACGTAGCAAACTAATTTACATGTTAAGCTTTTATCTCCTAAAAATATTGATTCTGTTCTCATCTTTCTCATTTTATCATTGGAGCTTGAATTTTTTTGTTGTCATACCTTATTTTATAGATTTTTTTTCCTGTGGTCAGTTCAATTACTTGCTTTACAATGAACCTCGGTATGCTTTGCATTTATTATAAGTAATTAATAATGATTATTATTAAAGAATATAAATTATGAGATTTGCATTTGTTAAATATATTATTTATATTAATCATAATTATTTCGTTTTCAGGGATGACTGAGGTTTTTCTCCAGAAATGCCATGATACATGCTTAAGAGTCAACAGTTTCTGTGTTAAGTTGATTATTTGTTGTTTGTGTGTGTGTTTTGTTAATTATGAGCCGTTTATTCGTTATTTTTTAATGTCAGCTATATTTATAAATGTCCTATTGGTTTTCAGAGAAATGTACGTTTCACTTGTTCAAGGCATTGTATTGTTTATTGTGAATTTCATATGATTAAGTACAGTAGCCTACATTAGACATCAAATACATAATATACTCTGCGCTTTTAAGGACTATTTGTAACAAAATGAACAAAGGAAATAATACGCTCATATACAGTATATACAGTCAAATGGGAAACACTTTACAACATGTTACACATTTAATTATAGCCACACCTGTTAGGCAATATAGTTGTCAATACAAACATTAACTGTGTGAATGAAGCAATGATATTTAAAAAAAAAAAAGAAGAAAAGGACAAAATAAGATTAATGCAAAAAATGTGCATATGACACTTACCTGAAGACTGTATGGGGCCGATAGTGTCACTGGCTTCACTCACTCCGACTTTACCCACTATCCTGTAGCGGATCAAGTACTGCTTTCCAAACTCCAATCCAGTCAGAGTAAAGTCTTCATCAGCTGTGTTTATGATCATCCACTGTTCCTCAGCGCCAGAATCTGCTTTCACCTGCTGGTACTCCACTCTGTACTGCACAGTTTCTCCAGTCGGGGACTTCTGCAGTTTCAGTAACACACTGCGCTCCAGGACCTTCTTCACTTCTGGTGGAGGAGGCTTCGACACGGGCTGGAACTGTGTGTCTGTCAGCTTCCCTTTTTCATACAGATAGATAGAGGAGCCTGGACTGGAGGGATCGGAGATGGCAGAAATAATGAATCGATATCTCTTTTCATCTTTATTAGCCTCTGAAAAACTTCTGAAGAGAGATAAGTTCTTTCTCATTTTTAAGATGACACCAGGATTGTTGAGCCACTTTTCTGATACTAACGTGCTAGACTGGAGTTTCATTCCCACATCTAGCTCTTTAAACTTGCCAGAGTCCACAAACTTCTTCAGGGTTGAAATATACGGGTCTTGATACTTCAGAGATGTGAAGGTCAAGCACACCACAGCATCAATATTAGGATTAAGGAGGATGGTGTTGAGACGGTTTGAGTCTACAGTTTTGATTTTCTCCAACATCTTGGTTTGAGAACTCAAGAGGTTAAGTTCAGCCGTTGCATGATCTAACCACTGGTTAAGCATGTCAGCATTGAAAGGGGAGCTGTCGTGGATCTTCAGGATGTCTTCCAATGAATTTTGCTCCATCTCTCCTCCTCGTATAGCAGGCAAGACCTTGGCCACTGCTTTCAGGAGCACCTGTTTGTAAAGGTTAAGAGAGCCATGAAATAAACAAAGCCTCTCTTTGATGTCTTTGAAATCATTTACCAGAGTTTTTCTAGACAGGTCGTTGCATGTCCTCTGTTCTTCTCCCAGCCCCTCTATTATATCTTCAGTGTTGGAAACCAGACGTGTGCTAAGTTCTCTCTCCAACCGAGCAGCTTTTGTATCCAGTAGAGAAAGAGGATAGAGCCAGACTTTTATTGGAACTGCGTTCTGTGGATTCTCCTTCAGTATAGTGGGGAGCTTCTTGTACACCTCTAGGGCCTCCATGAAAGTGGTGGGGCTCTGATCAAGGCGGACGTCACCATGAAATGTGCAGGTGATGCTCTCAGCCATATTCTTATCACCATCTTTCATTTTTATACCTCCTTTTCCCTTAATGGAAAATCCAGGGATTTTCTTGACCATGACATTCAGATTTCCCTCAATCTCCTGCTTATCTTCATCTTCTGAAAATGTTCGATCAAACACCATGAAGGCATGAGCTCCGTATAGTACACCTGTGACCACATGAGTTGCAGTTTTCTGGTCAAAGACCTGAGGGTAGGTGATCTGACCCAGCTGAGTCATAGTGAGCTGTTCAAATATTGTGGTTTCACTGTAATACATTGTAACTCTGGACTGTTGGTTTGAGGACTTGGTGTCACGCAGGAACTTGGCGGATCCTCCCACTTCCACCAGCCCTCCCAAGAAGCTGGCCTTCAGGGAAGCACTTACATCCAGGAGACTGGACTTACTAGAGAGAGAGTCGGAGCTACTGAACTTAAAATCTGTCATGGGCTGTTGACGGGTGTTCAAATCTTTCCTCAGTGACTTCTCATCCCACAGAGTAACACCTAAAATGAGAAATGGTTTTAACAGTTACGTATGAGGACGCAAATGTACTGTTGAAGTAAACATGCCGATTTTGTATCTATTAGACTACCAGGGCTTGACATTAAGACCCGCCAACCCGCCATTTGCAGGTGGATTTCAGCTGTGGCATGTAACACAATCACTCCAACTAGTAACTTTGGCAGGGTTGAATTTTATTGTCTTGAATTAATGATTGAGACATTTTTATAGTGCTTTCATATGTACTACTGTACACCCAAAGCGCTTTATAATCAGATCAGGGGAATCTCTCCTCAACATCCACCAGTGTGCAGCATCCACTTGATGATCAGCAGCCACAGAACAACAACGCCAGTGTGCTCATCACACACCAGCTATAGGTAGAGAGGAGAGAGCGGGATAGAGCCATTTCAATGAATGGGGATTATAAGGAGGCCATGATTGGTAAGGGCCAATGGAGGGAATGTGGCCAGGACACCGTGGTTACAATCCCTACTCTTTACGAGAAGTGCCATGAGATTTTTAATGACCACAGAGGCTGCGTTCGAAACCGCATACTTCCCTACTATATAGTAGGGGAAAAGCAGTAGGTGAGCGAAAAAGTATGTATGAATCCTTAGTATTCATAAAAGAGTAGGCGAGAATTACCTGGGTGACGTACTAATTCTTGCGAGATTCGGACGTGTGTATACTTATAGTGCGTTCGAATATACCCACTTTCCTAGTATATAGTAGGAGAAAACAGTACCTGAAAGAAGTAATACGTTCGAAACATCAGTATTTATAAAAGAGTAGGCGAGAAGTTCCCAGATGACTTACTGCTTCAGCACAGATTCTGAAGCACCCATCGACAGATACTTTTCTATCCCAGGAGGCCACGCGAGAGCATACGTCATTATCAACATAGCGGAGATCAGGGACATGGGTATTTTCAAATGTGAGTAAACACGGTTCCTTGTGTTAAAATACAGTAGACTAGAGTGCACTGTTGAATTGTTGAAGGTGTAAAGACGTTAGACAGTATAGTATAGTTGTGATTCTGCTGTAAAAACACGTTCTATTAGGTATTGCTATCAGGGGAGCTCCAGTAAGCACATATCTCCAAAGTGGATGTACATAAACCATATACATCTTAAAAATGCTTATTTTAAATGTCTATTTACATCTGAAAGGAAAATATTCTATAAGTATTGCAGATGCGCACATCACAACATGACAGACACAACGTGTCTAGTATCTGTAAAACCGCATTTTTCCATCTTAAAAATATATGTAAATTACGTCATATGCTCTCATTGACAAATGCGGAACAGCTAGTTCATGCGTTCATGACATCAAGGCTAGATTATTGTAATGCTCTACTGGGTGGTTGCCCTTCACGCTTAATAAACAAACTACAGCTAGTTCAAAACGCAGCAGATCAAGTTCTTACCAGAACCAGGAAGTATGACCATATTAGCCCGGTTCTGTTAACACTGCATTGGCTCCCTATTAAACATCGTATAAATTTTAAAATATTGCTGATTACGTACAAAGCACTAAATGGTTTAGTTCCGCAGTACTTGAGCGAGCTCTTAACGCATTATAGTCCTTCACGTCTATTGCAATCTCAAAGTTCCGGCTAGTTGATTATACCTAGAATATCAAAATCAACTGCTGGGGGTAGATCCTTTTCCTATTTAGCACCAAAACTTTGGAACAGTCTTCCTAACACAGTCTGTCAGTTCAAAGCTAGTGTAGCGTATGCGTCTGGATGAATCATGATTCGTGTAAGCTGAATCATCGTTGTTAATGAACACATTTTTGCTAAGTTTCCTTAAACTTGCAAACTGTGACTTTGTCTAATAATCAAACAGCGAGCGCCAGGAAGTCTGTTCCTAATCGCGTTCATTGACACTTTCATAGCGAACTGAGTTAGAACCAAGCCTTCCCTCTTTCCAGCAAGAAGGAACTTGTGTACAACAGAAACACACACACACACACACACAGCCGGGGGTCAGGCCTCAAAGAGATTGCTATCTCCTCAGAGCCAGGCCAGGCGGCCAGAAAGCTCTCTCCAAAACGCACACACACATTCCGCACCCAAGCACACACACACATATCCAAGGACTTTCATTAATTTCCTCATATGAGACTTTACCAAGATATATTCAGTATGTTTTTATGCTTGCTTATATTGGGATAACCATGATTTTATCATAGTATTAAATGAACTATAAGGCTTGTAAATATGCATTTAGATATATCTTTGTATTCCTATTATGGGTATATGCCTTATTTCATACCGTTGTGATCCTCGTGACCGAACTGAGTTGGTCACGTACAGGAGAATACAGTAAAATGTATTATTCTATGTGCAACAGCTTTCTGCTTAGGAAATGCATTTTTTAACACCTGCCATAAATTATGTGAACGAGATGCGTTGACAAGACAAAGAAAAGTTTTCCCGCTTACAGAACTCCAAGTCGATTGGCCAGTTCACCCCTGAGGGCGGAAACTCAAACTCTCTTTAAAGTCTTGACCAGCTTGTTCATCTCTCTCTCTTACTCTCTTACCTCTTCCTCGCATCACCATCTAACTCCTTCGTGATCCTCCTCCGGGGATCTTTGTCTTTTGTTTGTTCTTTCTTTAAGTTTTTATTTTCCATTTTCGAATTCTCCTTTGTTCATTTCCCCCGACGAGTGAAACGAACTTAGCTTGAATTATCAACCGGCAACTTCACCTCAAACGGACATTCAAAATCGCTGCGCTTCGCTCGTTCTGGAAGGAGGAGTGAACACGTGAAGCTCCGAAGGACTCCGAGGCCACACACGCAGGCACGCTTTCTCAACAGCACAAGAGCGTTATATTTGCAATTATTCGTTTATTGAGTTTTCAAAGCATCAAGATTTGTTAACCCCCTGTTTATAGGGAGATTGTGTTTTCCTTGTTTGTTCTCTCAAAGGTTTTATCCAGGTAATTTTGCCAAACCTCGATCCTTACGGATCTCTCTCTCTCTCTCTCACTCCCTCCCTCCCTGTTTCTTTCACTTTCAATCTCTTTCCGTTTTTTGTCCGTTATCTGTTTGTATATACATCTATCCCATGTAACGTTAGTAACTGTAACGTAGTATTTTCTTTATTAAAACCATATACACTCATTTATTGATTCTGTTTGTGCACATATTAAAGTCCCTTTAAGGTCCGATCGAAGCTACCGCTTTCCGAGTTGTTGATACTTAAATAGTATTGTATTTTGTAGAACGAGAAAGCTGTTTTCATGGCCAAGAAAATCGGCCTTTCTTTAAGTCTATAAATCGGATAACTCCTTTTTGATTTGATAAAGATCATACGGTCAGTTCGCTGGACGAACAAACCATTCGATAACAAATTAAATTACATTAGGGGTTGTCCTGAGAATCGACATATTAATATTTAATTATAATTCGTTGTGATTGAGTATTGATATAAAATTGATCTAATTTTGCCTCCCTGTATGGATAATTGATTATAATTCGTTGTATTGAATTGTCCATACAGACACGTTGGCGAAATATTCCCGTTAAGGGTGATTTTTATAAACCGTTGTTGTTACAATAACCCGAAGTGATACAATAAAATTCTGCATCAAAATTTATAGACAAGACAAGTAGTTTGTTTAGGCATGGTTTGTAGGGAATTACAAACCTGCGCACATATATTCAAACGCACATAACTATAGAATCAATTCTTAATGCGCATGTGAACGCCATCAGCGTCTATCACAGGTTTGCGTTTAAAGTCTGTTTAGAGAGAACGGTGTCGTCTTAGCGGCCCCTAATTTAATAACAAATGATCCTTTAGACGGAAGTGAATCAATCAAAACTAACTTTAGCTGGAAAAAACATTATTCAAGAACCACTATAAACCAAACCAATCTCTGTTACCTTAAATTATATGTTTATCTCTGTAAAGCTGCTTTGAAACAATCCACATTGTTTTTGTTTGTTTTTTTTATCAAATTTTTATTGAATTAGAGAATATTTTGTACAGAACCAAAAGTAAAATAAACATCATTCTGAACAAATTCTCTTTTCTTTTTTGCCTCCCAAATTCCCAAGGCGACCATATCAACCCCACCCACATCTCCCAAGGGTACATTCAGGGCATACATGGTCTAAGAGCAGTATAGATCAAAATCCAAATACAATAAATAAAAACAAGAACATAAGATATAGATCTTAAAGACGCTCCTTAATTTTTGAAATGACACCTGACCATGATGAAATAGTCCTCTGAGAGGCTCCATGTAATCTTGCCACTGAAAGCTCCATGTTTGCAATGTCCAGGAAAGAATGCATCCAGTGAGTCCACGCTAGAGAATGTGGGGGTTTCCAGCGCAAGGCAAGCATTTTCTTAGCAGCAGTAAGTCCACAAAAAAGTGACTTTTTCTGAGTTAAAGAGAGAGTATAAGAGGAGTCATCACTTAGAAGCAAGAGTCTCGGACAGCATGATATCTCCAACTCCAAAATGTCCTTCAACGTAATGGAAACCTGTCTCCAAAACGTCTCGGTTACGTATGTAACCCTAGTTCCCTGATAGGGAACGAGACGCTGCGTCAAACGCTGTGGGAACGCCCCTGCGTTGTGCGTCATGAAGCACGTATGGAATCAGCCCAGTGGAGAGATGGAACGTCATAGGCGGGTGACGTCATCGACCAGGAAACTATAAAGCACCCCATAAACACAAGCGCAACAGCTTCTGATAGGCCTGAAGGAAGCGCTAGCGGGAATGCCGGGAGTATGGTGGAATGACGCAGCGTCTCGTTCCCTATCAGGGAACTAGGGTTACATACGTAACCGAGACGTTCCCTTTCAAGGGAACTCGAGCTGCGTCAAACGCTGTGGGAACGCGAATACCCACGTCGCCATAGGACCAAGTGACTGCCATGTGAGAACTAGCGCACAGAGGACGAGAGCACCTGTGCCCCAGGGGTAGAACTTAAGTCTAGGTCGTAGAACTTAATGAAAGTATGCGGTGAAGACCATCCAGCCGCATCACAAACGTCACTGAGGGAAACTCCTGTCAGTAAGGCTTTAGAAGCCGCCATACTCCTGGTAGAGTGGGCTCGTACAGCCAAAGGTGAAGGCTGACCAGCCGACTCATAGGCAAGTGAGATAGCCTCAACCACCCACTTGCTCATTCTCTGTTTAGACGCGGGACACCCCTTCTTGGGTGGCCCAAAGCACACAAATAGTTGTTCTGACTTCCTCCACAGGGCAGTTCTGTGGACATAGGCGTCTAACGCCCTAACAGGGCAGAGTAAATTAAGTTTCTCCTGGTCAGACGACAGAAATGGAGGAGGACAGAAGGCCTGCAGAACTGTAGGTCTAACAACATTAGTAGGGACCTTGGGAACGTAACCTGGTCTAGGATGCAGAAAAGCCTTAACCATGCCAGGCGAAAATTCCAGGCACGAGGGTGAAACCGACAGAGCCTGCAAATCTCCGATTCTCTTTAGTGAGGAGATTGCAAGAAGAAAGATAGTCTTAAACGTGAGAAACTTCTCAGGAACTTCTTCGATAGGTTCAAGAGGAGCTAGGGAAAGACCTTCTAATACGATGGCCAGATCCCAGGCCGGCACCCTCGTACGAACTGCTGGCCTCAGCCTCAATGTGCCACGAAGGAAACGAGTTATAAGCGGGTGTCTCCCAAGAGAAACTCCACTGAAAGGGACGTGGTAAGCAGCCAGTGCCGCCACATACACCTTTAGTGTGGAGGGGGATAGCCCTGTGGAGAAGCGCTCCTGCAGGAATTCCAGCACTGCACCCACTGGGCAGTTAACTGGGTCCTGCAGGTGCTCTCCACACCAAGAAGTGAAGAGTTTCCACTTCAAGGCATAAAGCTTCCTCGTGGATGGAGCTCTGGAGTGAAGAATGGTCTCAACAACCTCGGTTGAGAGACCGGAGTTCATGAGCGGGGCCCCCTCAGAGGCCAAGCCCACAATACTGGGCGGGGGTGAAATATCATGCTGCCCGCCTGAGAGAGTAGATCCCTCCTGACCGGGAGCTCCAAGGGAGAGCCGTCCAGGAGAGAAATCAGGTCCGCAAACCATACTCGGGCCGGCCAGAACGGGGCTACTAATAGTAGGCTGACCCCGTCCCGGCGAACCCTCTCCAGAACTCCAGGTAGCAGAGCAATCGGGGGAAAGGCGAACAGACGTGACCTCGGCCACGGCTGCACCATAGCGTCCAACCCCAGAGGGGCTGGATGGCTGATGAAAAACCACAGATGACAATGCGTGGTCTCCTTGGAAGTGAATAGGTCCACCTCGGCGCGACCGAAACTCAACCAAATGAGCTCCACCACCTCGGGATGGAGTCTCCAATCCCCCGGCCTCGGCCCCTGTCTTGACAGGGAGTCTGCTACCACATTCAAATACCCAGGAAGATACATTGCTCTCAGAAATAGTAACCTCCCATGGGACCACAGGAGGATCTGACGGGCCAACTTGTAAAGCCGGCGAAACCGCAGGCCCCCCTGATGATTTATATAAGAGACCACAGACGTGTTGTCTGACTGAACTAACACATGATGACCTCTCAGGTCTGCTAGGAAGTGTTTCAGAGCCTGGAACACCGCCAACATCTCTAGACAATTTATAAGCCGTGATAGATGATGGTCCTGCGACAGACCTTGGGTTGGACGACCACTCGTGACCGCCCCCCACCCTGTGAGGGAAGCATCCGTCGTTAGCATTACGCGACGACAAAGAGCCCCCAACACAGGCCCTTTGAATAGGAACCAAGTTTCTTTCCACATGACCAGAGCACGAAGGCAGCGCCGCGTGACTTTGACCGTGCGGAGCGGATTTCCCCTCGGGGAGAATCCCTTGATCCTGAGCCACCACTGTAGCGGTCTCATGTACAACAGGCCGCAAGATATAACGTTGGACGCTGCTGCCATCAGACCCGACAGTCTCTTAAACTGTTTTACAGTAAGTAGCTGGCCTAGCTTTACTTGTTTCACAGCTGAGAGAATCGAAGCGATGCGGGTCAGGGCGAGTCGCGCCTACATCGAAACCGAAACCCAAACGACACCCAGAAAAGTGGTCTTCAGAGGAGATAATACACTTTTCTTTGCGTTCAGCCTCAACCCCAACTTCCTGATATGAACGAGAACGACATCTCGATGCCGAACCGCCATCTGCTCTGTCTGAGCTAAAATCAACCAATCGTTGATGTAATTGAGGACACGAACACCCTGAAGCCTCAGGGGCACTGGTGCTGCGTCCATGCATTTCGTGAAAGTGCGGGGAGATAAAGCTAGGCCAAACGGAAGAACCCTGTGCTGGTACACCTCGCCCCCGAAGGCGAACCTCAGGAACTTCCTGTGTTGTGGAAGGATGGAAATGTGGAAGTACGCGTCCCTTAGATCTATCGTGACAGACCAGTCCTCGGATCTGATTTGTGACACGATCTGCTTGATAGTGAGCATCTTGAATTTTGGCTTCCCTACCGAGCGATTCAATAGGCGCAGGTCTAAAACTGGACGCAACCCCCCATCCTACTTTGGAACGATGAAATATCGGCTGTAATAGCCTGACTCCACACTGGGAGGAGGAACCCGTTCTATAGCCTCCTTTTGGAGGAGTGCTTTCACCTCTTGTTCCATAACCAGAGCCTGCTCGGGGCCCACCACTGTAGGCAGAACCCCTCTGAATCTTGGTGGACGACACCTGAATTGGATAGCATAATCCTTTTCTATTGTTTGCAGGACCCAATGAGATATTTTTGGAAGGCTTTTCCATTCTGCCAGAAATTCTACTAAGGGTACCAGTCTCTCGAGACTGGCCTCTGGTGTAACTTGAGCAGCAAACGCAGCGCCCTGTAATGGCACACCGGCAGGGAACAACTGGTTTAACCGCTCTGAAACCCTCCTCAGAGGGAGCGAGCGTCCCTCGGGAAATCGCTCGCTGGGACCGTCTGCGCCCCTGCATGAAGGCGGGGTTAGCAGAACGGGCCCCTGAGGGCACAGAGGAAGAATGGGCACCGTAGAAAGAGGTGAACACCTTTCCGCCTCGGTGGGGACCACCCTCAGTGTCCTGCGCGCCGTGGCGCCAGGACTTCTTCTTAGCCGAAGCCTTCTTAGCTAATATAACTGTCCTCAGATCAGTTCTATTACTGGGAGATTTCGGCTGAGAGTGCCGCGGCTGAGCCCACTGTCCAGCAGGGGGAGCACGAGACGCGACACTCTGCTTCAGCGCCCTATATGATGAGCTCGCAGACGGCCGGGGCTGCTCCCGCCCAGCAGCCCCAGGGACATGAATTTTTAAAGGGAGAAATTTCTTAAAAGCTGTTGTTTGCTTTTCCTTCTCCTGGAATTTATCGATGACAGAATTTACAGCATCGCCAAATAAACCCAGGGGGGAGAGAGGAGAGTCTAAAAGGAAAGCTTTTTCTTTTTCTTTTATATTTGTCTGATTTAACCACAGATGTCTTTCTGCGGCCACCAGAGCTGCCATAGATCGACCCACTAGCTTGGCCGACTCTCTGGTGGCGCGCAGGGATAAATCAGCAGCCTGACGCAGTTCGCGAACCACGTCAGCACTGACCTCCTCACTCTCACTCACGTCCCTCAGCAGGTCAGCCTGGTATGCCTGCATAATAGACATAGTATGCAGACATGACGCAGCCTGACCCGCCGCCGAATACGCTTTACCCACAAAAACCGAAATATTTCTAAGAGGCTTGGTGGGTAATGCCGGTGCCTTAACAGATGACGCAGCCTCGAGGGAGAGAAAACTCGCAAGCGTCTCTTCCACGCGAGGCATAGCCGAATAACCATGTGATTTTGCCCCCACAATATTAGCATATGTTGAAGTCTGGGGACTAAACACTCTATATGACACCGTTTTTTTCCACGATTTCGACACCTCCGTGTGGAGATCGGGAAAAAACGGCAAGCACTGGCGTGGAGGTTGCACTCGTGATGGCAAAAATCTCTCATCTAATTTTGATTTAGAAACAGACTCCTGTCTAGTCACTGGCCATACAATGCTGAGTTTTTCTACAGCTCTTGTTAATACCTCCACTAGCTCATCACTTTCGGGAGTGTAAGGTGGCGAATCCTCCACATCTCCCTCATTTATACCAGCAACATCCAGCTCCTCAGAACTGGATAGAAGCAACACTGGTGCCTCAGCCCGAGCGGAAGAAACCGCAGCGCGTGCTTCCGAACACGGGACTGAGGCACTGGATCTCATAGGTGAAGGGAGAGATAAGGCAGAGCCCATCTCTAACCCGGCTGAGAGATCCATCTGCGATCCCCACGATACGCGTCGTCGCTCTGCCTCGGCAAGAGCGGGACCCGAACCGCGGGGAGCGCGCACCGAACCGCTCTCCTCGAAGAGCGCCCGGCGGGAGCGGAGCGTCCTTAATGGCAGACGTTCGCAATGCTCACAATCAGCTCCCTCGAGAGCTGACTGGGCATGCTGCACTCCCAAACAAACAACACAAAGAACGTGTGTATCCCCACTCGTAAAATAACGCGAGCAGGGAGGAACACACTTCCTAAACTGCTGTTCGTTCGCCATATCTCTCTTAATATATATATAAATTGTTTGTGTGGTGCAGAGCAGGGGCGTCGTTAGGCCCTTTTTAGGGGGGCTTCAGCCCCCCTAAACTTCTGCCTAGCCCCCCTAAAAATGTGTGATTAATGTAGGGTACACAAATCCGTGTTCGCTTCAGTCTTGTTATTATCAGATTCAGCGCGTTCTTCATCTTCAATCCGCAGCGGCGCTGAGCAGACAGCACGTCAGAAACAGAGGACAGTGTGTGTGTGTGTGTGTGTGTGTGTGTGTTCATCTGAGCCTCATTGGTCTGTCACTGCTTGTCAATGTCAGAATATTTGAGATGACCAATCAAATCAAAGTAGGCGGGCTTTATGTTCACAGACGCTGCTGAGCGCGAATTTTAACAGTGCGACGCGTACGGTCAAGTGCGAGATAAGATGTAAGTAGCTAAACTTAACATTTCATATTTGACATTTTTTTAGGTCATAAATGTTAAACGAATGACAAAAAATAATCAGGCAAACTAATATAGGGTTGTCTAATTTCGCCATTTTGAACTGAAAATAGGCCTAACGTGTAATGTAATAATTAGTTTACTGTCATTGTGAGGGGACAAGAAACATTAACAAAGCCGTTTTCATCATGTTAGGCACAAGATTAATAATGAATGTGTACATATTGAGAATATAATACAAATTGTAGCCTTTAGTAAATTAAAAAAAAGCTCAGCTTTAGGAAGGGAAGAGAAAGGGATGAAGAGACTGAGAAAAAAAGAAAGAGTGATGGAGATGAGGAGAGAGCAGGTATTGACAAATAATCTACTGCCCACTGACATGGTTTTAAAGCTATTTCTTATCCTTTTTTTTGGTCTTAAAAACATCTTGAAATGCACATATCAGAGAAATAAAAAATTTGAACCCCCTACCAACCTCAAATTTAGGACCTCTTTGATTATAAAGCCCTGTCTACGGCCCTGTATTAGGCATAAGATCAATAATGAATGTGTAGCCTACATATTGTGAATGCATTTAATAAACTTAATTACCTAGCTTTAGTAGCTTTCAGTAAATAAACGCGTCTGAGAAAATGATTCACAGGCAAAATCAACCTATCAGTTGACCCTATGTTTACTTTCTTCACTGACAGACAAAAATGAAAAGCCTCAGTCAAAGCTCAGCTTTAGGAGGGGAAGATATAGGGCAAGATAAAAACAAAGAGAAAAAGAGTGTGATGCTGATGAGGAGAGAAAAATAATCAATTGCCCACTGACGTGGTTTTAAAGCTGTTATCCAAATTTTTTGGCCTTCAAAACATCTTAAAATATGTAGATCTGAGAAATCAAAATATAAAAATGTTCCCGGGGAAACCCAGAACCCCCCTATCTGCCCTACCTCACATTTGGGACCACAGTGATTATAAAACCCTGCCTTTGCATGGTAATGAAACTGGTTAATAGTGAGCATTAGATCCTTAACTAAAGTGTTACCTTTTTTATAATAAGGTAAAATCATACCCTCATTGGGGGCTTAGCCCCCCTAAAATGAAAATCCTAGTGACGCCCCTGGTGCAGAGTATGTAAGGACAGACAATATTCACACAGGGACAGATTCACATATAGCGCGACTGAAGGCACAGAAGCTGTTGCGCTTGTGTTTATGGGGTGCTTTATAGTTTCCTGGTCGATGACGTCACCCACCTATGACGTTCCATCTCTCCATTGGGCTGATTCCATACGTGCTTCATGACGCACAACGCAGGGGCGTTCCCACAGCGTTTGACGCAGCTCGAGTTCCCTTGAAAGGGAACTCATTGACTTCAGGGCAGTCCCAAAACATATGCATATATGTCCCTATGCACCCACTAGAGCACAAGTCAAGTCAAGTCAAGTCATCCTCATTTATATAGCGCTTTTAACAATGTAGATCGCTTCAAAGCAGCTTTACAGAGACAAACATATAATTTAAGGTAACAGAGATTGGTTTAGTTTTATAGTGGTTCTTGAAAAATGTTTTTTCCAGCTAAAGTTAGTTTTGATTGATTCACTTCCGTCTAAATGATCATTTGTTATTAAATTAGGGGCCGCTAAGACGACACCGTTCTCTCTAAACAGACTTTAAACGTGAACCTGTGATAGACGCTGATGGCGTTCACATGCGCATTAAGAATTGATTCTATAGTTATGTGCATTTGAATATATGTGCGCAGATTTGTAATTCTTACAAACCATGCCTAAACAAACTACTTGTCTTGTCTATAAATTTTGCAGAATTTTATTTTATCTTATCACTTCGGGTAGGTACGCGAACCAAAAAATTCCACAAGGCTTTATCTGTAGAGTGGTATAGGGATCCTCCATAGGGAGAGGCTAGTCGGCACTTCAGCACTGCATTGTTATCGGGTCCAGGCGAAAGTCCTTCGTCAGATCTGGAAACAGCCTGGATCCGGCAGGCTGCGGGAAAACCTCGGGATAAACAAAGACACTAAAATTAGCGTAGATGCCATTCTTCTTATGATGTAACGAGTACATCAGGATTTAAGGGAAGTGTTACCAGTTCCGGCTGACCTAATCTAAGCAGCCTAATATTGAATTATAGAAGTCTATAGAGTGTTATGTGAATGCTAGGTCAAAGAGATGTGTTTTTAGTCTAGCTTTGAACTGACAGACTGTGTCTGCTTCCCGGACAATGTTAGGAAGATTGTTCCAAAGTTTTGGTGCTAAATAGGAAAAGGATCTACCGCCAGCAGTCGATTTAGATATTCTAGGTATTATCAACTGGCCAGAACTTTGAGATCGCAATAGACGTGAAGGACTATAATGCGTTAAGAGCTCGCTCAAGTACTGGGGAGCTAAACCATTTAGTGCTTTGTAAGTAATCAGCAATATTTAAAAATTTATACGATGTTTAATAGGGAGCCAATGCAGTGTTGACAGAACCGGGCTAATATGGTCGTACTTCCTGGTTCTGGTAAGAACTCGAGCTGCTGCGTTTTGAACTAGCTGTAGTTTGTTTATTAAGCGTGCAGGGCAACCACCCAGTAGAGCATTACAATAATCTAGCTTTGATGTCATGAACGCATGAACTAGTTGTTCAGCATTTGTCAATGAGAGCATATGACGTAATTTAGATATATTTTTAAGATGGAAAAATGCGGTTTTACAGACACTAGACACGTGACTTTCAAATGAAAGATTGGTATCAAAGAGCACACCCAGGTTCCTGACTGACGACGAAGACTTAACAGAGCAGCCATCAAGTGTTAGACGGTATTCTAGGTTATTACGTGTGGAAGTTTTTTGTCCAATAATTAGAATCTCTGTTTTTTCAGAATTTAGTAGTAGGAAATTACTAGTCATCCAATTTTTTATATCAACTATGCATTCCGATAATTTTGTGAATTGGTGAGTTTCGTTAGGTTTGGAAGAAATATAGAGCTGAGTATCATCAGCATAACAGTGAAAGCTAATTCCATGTTTCCTAATGATATCTCCTAAAGGTAGCATATACAGAGTGAAAAGCAGCGGTCCGAGAACTGAGCCTTGTGGTACGCCATACTGAACTTGTGATCGATAAGACATCTCTTCATTTACTGCTACAAACTGATAGCGGTCAGATAAATATGATTTAAACCATGCTAGTGCAATTCCACTAATGCCAACATAGTTTTCTAGTCTATTTAAGAGAATGTTGTGGTCAATGGTGTCAAATGCAGCACTAAGATCGAGTAGCACTAATAGAGAGATACAACCACGATCGGATGATAAGAGCAAATCATTTGTGACTCTAATGAGAGCTGTCTCAGTGCTATAGTGCGGTCTAAATCCTGACTGGAAATCCTCGCAGATATCATTTCCTTCAAGAAAGGAACACAGTTGTGAGGATACTGCTTTTTCTAATATCTTTGATAGAAAAGGTAGATTTGAGATCGGCCTGTAATTGACTAATTCTGTAGGATCAAGTTGCGTTTTTTTAACAAGTGGTTTAATCATAGCCAGCTTAAAGGTTTTTGGTACGTATCCTAGAGACAAAGATGAATTAATGATGTTAAGAAGAGGATCTAAGACTTCTGGAAGCATCTCTTTCAATAGTTTAGTCGGTATAGGGTCTAACATACATGTTGTCGATTTAGATGAATTAACGAGTTTGCAAAATTCTTCCTCTCCTATGGCAATGAATGAATCAAATTTTACCTCAGGGAGACCATAATGCACTCCCTGATGCGATGCTGTAGTAGACGGTTGCATAGTTATAATTTTGTCCCTAATATTATCAATCTTATAAGTGAAGAAGTTCATAAAGTCATTACTGCTGTGTTTCTTGGAAACTTCTGGGCTTGAAGCTTTCTTTTTCGTTAGTGTAGCCACTTTTTCAAATAAATACCTAGGATTATGTTTATTTTCTTCTAATAGGGTTGAAAAATAAGCAGATCTAGCAGCTTTTAAAGCCTCTCTGTAAGCAATCGAGCTCTCCTTCCATGAAATCCGAAATACCTCTAGTTTTGTTTTCTTCCAGTTGCGCTCCATTTTTCTGGCTGCTCTCTTAAGGGCCCGGGTGTGCTCGTTGTACCACGGCGTTGGACTATTTTCTTTAATCTTCTTTAAGCGCAACGGAGCAACTGTGTCTAAAGTGCTGGAAAGGAGAGAGTTAAAAGTTTCTGTTGCAATATCGAGTTCTTCTAAGCTATCTGGGATGCTGAGATGATGAAACTGATTAGGAAGATTATTGATAAAGCAATCTTTAGTGGCAGAAGTGATAGGTCTAACATACTTGTAACACGGAGTTGGCTTTGCAGCCTTGGCTAAATGTAATTTACATGAGACTAGATAATGATCTGAGATGTCGTCGCTCTGCTGCAGAATTTCAACAGCATCAACATTGATTCCATGTGATAATATTAGATCTAGAGTATGATTACGACAATGAGTAGGTCCTGACACGTGTTGTCTAACTCCAATAGAGTTAAGAATGTCTTTAAATGCCAATCCCAATGCATCTTTTTCATTATCTACATGTATATTAAAATCACCAACAATTAGGACTTTATCTGCAGTCAATACTAATTCTGATAGAAAGTCAGCAAATTCTATTAAAGAAGTCACATTTAGTCACATTTAGTCACAAGTCACATTTAGGGGAGGTGGAAAGCTTTATTAATTGACGCTTCCTGGGAGTGAGATACATCCTATGAATCATCTTGAAATGAATCAATTGATGATTAGGATTTTTAGAAACATGTTTGAGGTTAGCCCATATTGAGTCCCAACATATTTCAATACTGTCCTCTGAATCAGTCCCATAAATATCCCTGAGCCAAATGTCCACCACCGGTAACCTTTTATAAGAAGCTTCCAAAAACAACAGGTACAATGACGAAACCACCCCCCTTGTGTTTCCAAATGAAGTAAGCAACTTATGCAGAGTAAGATAAGGAATACTAGAACCCCAAGGAACCCCATATGCACGCATGGCAGATCTCAGGCGCAGATAAAAGAAAAATTAAGTGCCTGATAAATTATATTCTGCACGTAGATAATTAAACATGCTTAAACCATTGTCCCTCCAAACATCAGCCAAAACATTAATCCCTCTATCACTCCAGTCTGGGAAAACAAAAGGCTTATTGCCCGATAGAAGACTATGATTAATGAAAGAAATAATGGAGAATGAGAATGCCATTTATGGTCATCGCGGGAGAACTTTGAAGCCACCCGCCAGGTAGAAAGAAGATAAGCTATTATTGGGCCAAAATGCTGCTTCGCACTCTTTAATGGAATGTTGCAATAAATCAAAACCTGTAGTCTATAAGGTAAGGCCAGATTAAATTCAATCGGTTGCCAAGACACAACAGAGCCAGGATTCAACCAGACTGTAAGAGGACGTAATGTAAAACCCCAATGATAAAGCCTAAAGTCCGGTAAAGCAAGACCGCCGGCATCCTTGCAACGCTGCAGTGTTGAATACTTTATACGGGGGGACTTGCCGTTCCATATGAATTTAGAAACTAAATTTTGCGATTTAGACCAGAAATCTAAGGGTGGTGACAAAGGTATCATAGCAGAAAAAATATTTATGCGAGGCAAAATGTCCATTTTGATGACAGAAATTCGAGCTTGTAAAGATGGTGGAAGTGATGAAGTCAGGTCCATCTCTACACGATTATATATGCCCTGGAAGTTTTTCAGAGCTGTTGTGTGTAGAGATGAGAATATGTCCACACCCAAATATCTAAAGCTGGTTACTATCGGTATAAAAGACGGTAAAATAACAACTCATTTGAATATCACGCTATTACACTTACAACTCCCTTTAAGATCGAGATTGTAGTCATTTATCGCCCCCCAGGTCAACTGGGAAGCTTTGTTGAGGAGCTGGATGTGCTGCTGTCCTCTTTCCCTGAGGACGGCACTCCACTTGTAGTCTTTGGCGATTTCAACATTCATCTAGAGAAGCCGTATGCTACAGATTTCATCTCTCTCCTAGCCTCATTCGATCTCAAACGGCTCATCACCACAGGTACTCACAAGTCAGGCAACCAACTGGACCTGGTCTACACACGCAACTGCATCACAGAGAACATTTTGGTGAAACCTCTCCATGTTTCAGATCATTTCCTCATTACTTTCAATCTACAACTCACTATCCACACTCCACCAACTCCCCTACCAGTTACCTTCAGACAAAACCTGCGCTCACTTTCTCCCTCCCGTCTTTCCTCTGCTGTGTCATCTTCTCTTCCCTCACCCTCACAATTCTCATCTCTAGATGTGAATACCGCAACGGATACTTTATGCTCCACTTTAACTTCTTCTTTAGACACTATCTGCCCTCTCTCCTCCAGGCCAGCACGTGCTACCCCCTCTAACCCCTGGTTATCTGAGGTTCTTCGGGAACACCGGACTAAACTCAGGGCAATGGAGAGGAAATGGCGCAAATCAAAAGATACATCTGACCTGAGTATGTACCAATCTCTGCTCTCTTCCTTTTCTGCTGATGTTCACGCCGCAAAATCCTCATATTTCCATAACAAGATCAACACCGCCTCTAACACACGAACACTTTTCAAGACATTCAACTCTCTCCTCTGTCCACCTCCACCACCACCCACCTCCTCGCTAACTGCTGATGATTTTGCTAACTTCTTCACTAACAAAACAACAACCATTAGCAGTCAGTTCTCTCCTCCACACACACAGGAACCTAGTCCAACCTCTCCCACAGCCAATAACCTTCTCTCCTCCTTCTCTCCTCTAACCGAGGAAGAAGTATCTAAACTTCTCCTCTCCAGTCATCCTACCACCTGCCCTCTAAACCCCATCCCCTCACACCTTCTTCAAGCCATCTCTCCCACACTTCTACCAGCACTCACACACATCATCAACTCATCCCTCCATACTGGCATTTTTCCTACAGCATTCAAGCAGGCTCGGGTAACCCCACTGCTTAAAAAACCAACATTAAACACATCACTTCTAGAAAATTACAGACCTGTCTCTCTCCTACCCTTCATTGCAAAAACACTTGAACGAGTTGCTTTCAACCAAGTATCATCTTTCCTGTCTCTGAATAACCAGCTGGATGTTAACCAATCTGGCTTCAAGAAAGGGCACTCGACCGAGACTGCATTACTTTCAGTCACAGAAGCCCTGCGGATCGCCAAAGCTGCTTCCAAATCATCAGCTCTCATTCTCCTAGACCTGTCTGCTGCCTTCGACACTGTGAATCATCAGATCCTTCTGTCCACCCTCTCATCACTGGGCATCACTGGATCTTCCCTCCAATGGTTTGAGTCCTATCTCACAGGTAGGTCATTCAAGGTCGCATGGAGAGGCGAGGTATCCAAAGCACATCGACTGACCACAGGGGTTCCCCAGGGGTCAGTCCTTGGACCCCTCCTCTTCTCCATTTACACCACATCACTGGGACCCATCATACAGGCACATGGTTTCTCTTACCATTGCTATGCTGATGACACCCAGCTCTACCTCTCATTTCAACCAGACGATCCCACAGTAGCTGCAGGTATCTCTAGCTGTCTGGCGGACATCTCGGCATGGATGAAGGAACATCACCTGCAACTCAATCTGGCAAAGACTGAGCTTCTCGTTCTCCCTGCCAATCCGTCTCTACAGCACGACTTCACTATCCAGCTAGACTCATCCTCAATCACCCCATCAAGGTCAGTCAGAAATCTTGGAGTAATCTTTGATGACCAGCTAACCTTCACAGACCACATTTCAAAGACAGCTCGATCATGCAGGTTTGCAATGCACAACATCAGGAAGATCAGGCCTTTCCTAACTGAGCATGCAACACAACTTCTTGTCCAGGCCCTGGTTATTTCTAGGCTTGATTACTGCAATGCTCTTCTAGCTGGTCTTCCATCATGTGCAACTAAACCCTTACAAATGATCCAGAATGCTGCTGCTCGTCTTGTCTTCAACGAGCCCAAAAGGGCCCACGTCACTCCGCTGTTCATCTCCCTGCATTGGCTACCACTCACTGCTCGAATCAAGTTCAAGGCGCTGACACTTGCTTACAGATTGTCCACCGGCTCAGCTCCCTCCTACTTTCACTCGCTCCTACGGGTCTACATTCCTACCAGAAGCCTACGATCGGCCAAGGAGCGACGGCTCGTGGTGCCTTCACAGCGAGGCACAAAATCACTGTCCAGAACATTCTCATTCACGGTTCCATGCTGGTGGAATGACCTACCCACCCTCGTCCGGAAAGCAGAATCCCTGACAGCATTCAAAAGACAACTGAAAACTCATCTCTTCCGTGAGCACTTAACATAGGAAAAAAAAAAAAAAAAAAAAAAAAAAAAAAAAAAAAACAACTTTTTCTTGAAATCTTCGCTTGTCTGGTTTATGCTACTCTGAGCAATGTTTGAACTTTGTATTCTGAGCACTTCTTGCGTTGTTTTTGCCTCTCCATGATGACTCGCTTGGTTTAATCCTCAAATGTAAGTCGCTTTGGATAAAAGCGTCTGCTAAATGACTAAATGTAAATGTAAATGTAAAACAGAATTAGAGGATGAATTATTTAAGTGCATCAATGAAGATTTGCTCCAATTAATCTTATACCCAGAAAATTGACTAAAATTGTTAAATACTGACAAGATATGATGAATAGACAGCTGTATCACTAACATATAAAAGAATGTCATCTGCATATAACAAATTCTATGAGAAGTGTTACTAAAAATTATAGGACTAACCAAGGAATGCTGATGAATTTTCTGTGCAAGAGGCTCAAGAGAGAGTGCAAAGAAGCATGGTCAGAGAGGGCATCCCTGACGAGTTCCACGTAAAATAGAAAACTTTGGAGAGGTGATGCCCCCTGTCATAACCACAGCGGAAGGATTGGCATATAATACTTTAATCATATTAATATAATTTCTGCCTAAACCAAGGCGCTCCAAAACTGACCAAAGGTATTGCCAATCAAGCCGGTCAAAGGCTTTCTCAGCATCCAAAGACAAAGTTGCACACAGTATATCCATACCACTGGTCACGTGTATAATATGCAATAACCGGCGAACGTTGTCGGCTGCAAGACAAGATTTAATGAAACCAGTCTGGTCATTATGCACCAATTTAGTCATGAGTGAGTCTAAGCGAGAGGCCAAAACTTTGGCGAACAGTTTCACATCACAGTTTAACAGAGACAAAGGTCTATAATTTCCGCACTGAGACAAATCTTTATTAGGCTTTGGTAACAGAGTAATAATGCCCATATTTGCACTATTATTAAATGAACCCACCTGAATAGAATAAAGAATCATATTCATCAAAGGCTGTAGAAGAAGATTAAGATTCTAGAAGATTGAATTGCCATAATATTTGAATACTTTCCACCATTCCTTAATCTAAGAGCTAAAAGGTGACTTGGCTTAGCACCACTGAAATAATAAGTTCTTTGTGCATTATAAACTCAGCTCTATGCCGTAACTGTGATGTAAGTTCCGTACGCATCATCTTTATTTCTTTCTGAACATCCTCAGTGTGACAAATTTGCTGAAGTTTCTCCAGCCTATTTATTTCTGTCTCGAGAATGCCTATTTCCTTCAATCTAGATTTATTTAATTGGGAAGCATGCAACCCTTAATAGCGTCTCAGAGAAAGCGGGGATCATCCACCGAACCAGTATTTATATCTATAAACCATCTCAACTCCTTTTTGAGCATTGCACAGAAATCTTTATTTTTTAGCAGTGTGGTATTAAAATGCCAACGAGATGCTCTAGTAGGTGCGGACACAAGAGAAATTTTAGCTGAGACCACATTATAATCAGATAAAGGGCATGACTTTATATCAACACTGTGTACTACTGAGTGTGCCGCATGAGATATAAGAATATAATCCAATCTAGAATAGCTTTTATGTCTGGCCGAGTAAAAGGTGTACTGTCTTTTTGTAGGATAAAAAGTGCGGTATATATCAATTAGACTAAGATCAGACATAAATTTACATAATTCAATAGATGATAAAGATGACCCTGAATAATTCTGCACACAAGAACGATCAAGAGAGACATCAACTACCGCGTTCATATCTGCACCGATGATAAGAAAACAATCCTGAATGTGCAGTAATGTTGTAGTGATTGGAGAAAAAAAATTGGGGTCAAAATGAGGAGGAGCATAAATTGAAATAAATGCAAAATTCTTACCCACGATAACTGTTTTAATGTATGATACTTTGCCTTCTTCACAGCTATATCTTTCCAGAATATTAAATGAAAGCTTGCGTTTTAACATGACCAGAGTACCCCTCGATTTACCATCCAGTGAAGACGAGGCGGCTACAAAATAAAATTTATTAGAAAACCTCTGAACATCTGATTTTCTTAAATGTGATTCTTGGATAAGTGCCAAATCAACCTTCTGCCTATGCAAGTAGTCCAGACATGCAGTATGTTTAATGGGGCCATTCAGCCCATTTACGTTCCAGGTGACTATGTGAAGCGTTTCTGTAACCATAAATTAACTAAAAAATAACATAAAAAGGCCAAGAAAACAAATAAACGGGGAATAGAACAATAAAGAGAATGCATCACAGCCATATATACTCTTTAAAGGGAGAAATACCCACCCACCCTGGTCGCCACAACCCACAAGAACACCCAATTTCCCCAAACACAACAAATAACCCCCTAACAGGGCATCCACTAAAAAGGAAAAGTAATGAAACAAAGAAACATAAAAAAAGAAGAAAGAGAGAAAAAAAAATCGAGTGAAACATTAACCACCTTATGAACAACGTGACCCAGAGAAAGGCGGCAGACACAATGTCCCCACTCCCCACCCATTATTATGTGTTAATGAACGAAATTTACAGATGAGTTTATCCTAAAGGACAGATTGTGACATTCAGTTTACGCTGGACAATCAATCTGAAAGAACAAACAAATGAAGAAAGGGAGGGAGGAAAACCTCTAGTGTAATATAAAGTAATATCACTTTACGCTTCCTCATTCTCCTGTGTGGCCAAACCATTCAGAAAGTCCTTAACCTCCAAAGGGGACTTGAAAATGTGCCGAGTCGAACCTCGCGTTAACTTCAGCTGTGCGGGGTACATCAAAAAGGTCTGAAAGCCCATTTTCTGAGACTTATTGGTTACCTCCATGAAGGAACGGCGCCGGTTCATAGTGAACGCACAATAGTCCGCGGCAAATCTGACGTCTTTCCCATCCACCTTGATTGGAGATTTCCTAGATGCTTGAAGAATTGAATCACGATCAGTATAACGTAGTATCTTCATAATGACCGTGCGAGGTCTGCCAGAGTTGTTGGGTGGGCCGATGCAGTGAACTCTCGTGATCTCCGGTTTAGCATCGCTCAACGAAGGGAACCATACAGGTAAAGATCTCGAGATGTATGTCGCGAGATTCATGGTTTCCACGCCTTCCGGGAGATTCATAATACGAACATTATCCCTGCGGCTCCGGTCCTCCAAATCAGCTATCTTTTCCTCCAAGGTCGTCAATCTGGCGGAAGATTTTTCGTAATTTTTCTCCACTTTGCCGACTCGGCTGTTCAGACTGGAATATCGATCGTGCAGTTCTCTAACCCCATTAGAGCAGCTTGAAAGCTCCGACTGGATATTATCTAGCCTGTCTTGCAACTTTTTAAACTGCACTTTGTGGTGGATTTTTTAAATGAGATAAAGATTAATTATGTTGCTAACCACAAAGATATGAATTATACTAACATCTCGTGATAAGTTCTAACACTTCCAAACACCTTTGGTCCTATGTCTGAAGATGACTAAAATTCCATTCCTGATTCTAACAATAAATCTAAATTAAGCTTACTTCCTTTTTCTCTAGGATGTAGCCATCAGACAAACTCTAACCTCCTAAAGTTTTGACTTAATATAACTAACCGTTATATTGTGAAGTATTGATTGAAATATTAACCCCTCACAATGTTTTTGATGATACAGGATATCTTTTGCTTATGCTACTAACAAAGGGTAATGAAAGGAGGGGGGGGGGGGGGGGGGGTGGGGGTGGGGGGGGGGGGGGGGGCACTTGCTTTGACAATGTAACCAATCGTGATAATGGAGAGCGTGATATGTTAGTCATGATGATTCTGTTTTGAGATGTCTGGGTTTGAAAGCATGTGATAATGTATCATGTTACATTATAAAAAACTGTTGTATCTGTGTTTACTGGTGGGATTCTCAATGGGATTTGTCAGAGATCCACCGGCCTTGCTTCTTCTAGGGAGATTCTCTGAGAACTGCTCGAGAACTCTCCTGGCCGTGACTAAAGCATTTAAAGGATATTTGCTGTAGTCTGTCTGATATTTTCTGCTGCGCAGCAGGCTAGTTTAGGGTAAGTTAGGAAACAAGTTAGAATTGATGCAATGGAAACTCATGATGTAGTCGACTGGAGACTCGCTGGAGTATAGGACTAGATGGATGCTGTAGTCGACTGGAGACTCGCTGAAATGTAGGTAAAAGGCTGTAGTCGACTGGAGACTCGCCGAAGTTTAGATTTAGGTAAAAGGCTGTAGTCGACTGGAGACTCGCCAACGTTTAGATTTAGGTAAAAGGCTGTAGTCGACTGGAGACTCGCCGAAGTTTAAGTAGTTAGGTTTAGGGAAAAATCCACTACAATCTTGGCGAGCCAAGCAAGCAGTTCTCGGAATCTCCCTCTGTCGAATTGACGGGGACGAGGAACCACGTTGTCTTCACTCTGCCAGACTGCAGAACCCTGTTCGACAGAGGGACCATTCCAGACGGGCTAAAAGGACTTAACCCTCTGGGGTCGGCAAACGCGCTGGCGCGTTTTGCTCGATTTTTTTCACATAGCAGCAAAATAGACTTAAGATTTTTGCTCATACAGACTTAAGAAATATAAAAAAATAAACTGTTGAATATGTACTTTTTTATGTGTCCACTTACAATCGAAATAAAACATTGTGCTTTTGTAAAATAAAGAAAATAAACAGGGTGTGATTTCTGCCTCTCTGTCTCCGTTAACTTTTTTTTCTGGAGCACGTCTCTAAACTTAAACAAAGCTCAGCGAAAACTATTCATCCAAGCATGAGCAATATATCTTTATGATCATATAAGTTTGTACTTTTAAAATATCTAATTCAAAACTAAAATAAATATTCTCTGTTTATGTAATCTATAAAAAAAGAGAGAGGTGTCAGCCGATCTCATTATCGTTCTCTCAGCTCATTATTCTGCTAATGTGACACGCCCACGGACAGTGCGCGCTATTCAGACGCAAATGATCTGAAGCGACACATGCAAACGTGTCAACGCCCCTCATAAACGCGATAACACAACAAATGTAATCATCAGATTAATGTACCTTTTCGTCTTGCGAGGCTGTGTGAGGAATAATCCTGGGACATTTACCTCAGAACATGTGCTGGTTTATTTTCATTTCGAGGAGCGACAGATCTAGCCGAGAATTGTGAGTAAGTTTTTTATTCTTGTGCTTTGTTTTAATCGCGATATGGAATAGTGTCTGTAAACGCAAAAAGACTGTTTAAATTTGAATCACGTTTCTGTGTGTGAATGAATTAAAGGCACATATGGGTGCTGTTGTTTATGTTACAGATGAAATATGAAAGACAACATTTCATAGTTTTTGGATAGATTATAACGTTTTAATTCTAAAATAGACATCAAATAAGCTTTTGTTAGCCAGTTTCTGCTCATATGTAAATGTATAGTATGATCGGTCAAAAATAAACTCATCAACTAAGATGTTATTATAGTATTTGTTCCAATGTAAGGGTAGGCCTACTTTAAAAAAGAATACTTTATAAGAAATTTATGGGAAAAGACGATTTTCTTTTCAAGATGTTTCCAACTCTAACTTTGAACAAATTCTGTAGAGTGGCCCATATAGCCAGGATATGTTTCCAGGCATGACTATGTACTAAAAATGTGCTTTTGACTTATATGGATTATATATATATATATATATATATATATATATATATATATATATATATATATATATATATATATATATATATATACTGCCGTTCAAAAGTTTGGGGTCGGTACGATTTTTAATGTTTTTAAAATAAGTCACTTATGCTCACCAATGCTGTATTTATTTCATTAAAAATACAACACAAAACAGTAATATAGTGAAATATTATTACAATTTAAAATAACTGTTTTCGATTTTAATATATTTTAATATATTATTTATTCCTGTGATCAAAGCTGAATTTCAGCATCATTACTACAGTCTTCATTATCACATGATCCTTCAGAAATCATTCTAATATGATGATTTGATGCTCAAGAAACATTTATGATTATGATCAATGTTGACAACAGTTGTGTACCATTTGTTTTAGGATTCTTTGATGAACAGAAAGTTAAAAACAACAGCATTTATTTAAAATAGAATCTTTTATAACATTATAAATGTCTTTACTGTCACTTTTGATCAATTTAATTCCTCCTTGATGAATAAAAGTATTGATTTATTTTATTTATTTCCCCCAAAAAATAAAATAAAAATACTTACTGACCCCAAAGTTTTGAACGGTAGTGTTTAATGTTACAAAAGATTTTATTTCAGATAAATGCTGTTCTTTTGAACTTTCTATTTATCAAAGAATCCTGAAATAAAAATTTAAATAACTGTTTTCAACATTGATAATAATGAGAAATGTTTCTTGAGCATCAAATCATCATATTGGAATGATTTCTGAAGGATCATGTGACACTGAAGACTGGAGTAATGATGCTGAAAATTCAACTTTAAAATCACAGGAATAAATTATATTTTTAAATATATTAAAAAAGAAAAAAGTTATTTTAAATTGTAATAATATTTCACAATATTACTGATTTTTTGTTGTATTTTTAATTAAATAAATACAGCATTGGTGAGCATAAGTGACTTCTTTTAAAAACATTACAAATCGTACCGACCCCAAACTTTTGAACGGCAGAATATATATATATATATATATATATATATATATATATATATATTATTTATTTATTTATTTATTTATTTATTTATTTACTTTTTCCTCCTCACATTCTTTCTTGTGTGACACACCTGAATGGAAGGCTCATCGTTATGCGAGACATTGTCTTCTCAGGTGTGAATTATTCATGATAGGGGTTGGGCCGTTCATGCCCACACGCATATTGCCTTTCCAAACAAAAAGTGTTTTACAAAATTTTAATCAATGTATTGTTTTATGTGAATGATTAGGCTAGGTTATTTTCAGATCATTTTGAAGCAAAAACTCTAGGCCACAACATCCATTAGTCAAAAGTATTGTGGACACATATTTAGTATGTGTTTTGTGGCCTTATTTCAGACACTTTAATTTTTTGTTTTATCAATAACCATGCATAAACAATATTCTCTCAAAAATACAAACATGTACATACATGTTGCTCACATATTATGGTAGCCCCGTTTGTGCTAAATAGAGTGTAATTACACCTTTGCCATTAATATGTTTATAAGCAACTGAAAAAAGCACAAATGTCAGGGCATGTCAAAACATCTCAAGGACCCCAAAAACACCTTAGACCCCAAGAGGGTTAAAGTATTAAGGTAGGACACACAGACTTCAGCACTTTCCCTTAAAAATGCTTCTAAATTAATTAAAATGTTTGACTGAAAATTGGCTGTTCTGTTAAGTAAAATGTGAAGAAAACTGGTGATCACATTTAAAAGATTTGAGGATTTTGAAAAGAGAAAGAGAATTTTTTTTTTTTACCTTGTCTATTAAGGGCAATGAGTAATGATTATGGTTAAATTCAACCAAAAGTATTTGAGTATTTTATTTGTTGTGTTTGAGAGTGCGCCCAGAGAGCTATTAATAAAACTTCCTGCAAAGAGAAGGGAGGGAAGATGCTGTAATGCTGCAATTTGCTTTTTGGTTTGAAGTTTTGTTTGAATGAAAGTTTAATTCTGAGAGAATATAAAGATACAATTGAAAGAGTTGAGACAAGATACATAGATCAAATATTGTTAACATGTGATTTATGAATTGTTACATTTTGAAATCAATTGAAAAATTACAGAAATTGTTATAAAGTTATAAATCATAATAATAAGAAGAGAGTTAAACTTTGATTTATTTATGTAGATTAGATATATAAGACTGAGCAATTAGGTGCTCTTAAAGTAATAAATAAATAAATAATAAGATATTAACTGCACATGTTTAAATATTATACTTTCTATCTGAAGGTGTCTAGAATTTGAGACAGTGTGTGGAAAAATTAAATTGATCCATTGCAGAGATTCTAAAAGTCAATAGTTTATGTTTAATTAAGATAATTTTTGTGCATTATGCATAATATGAGAATAAGGTTGAGTTACCAATTTAAATATAAATTGTGATTTGAACAAGCACAAAACATATATCTTACAGTCATTTTATTTTGGTTTCTTGAAGAGGAGAAAAAAGACAAAATAAGGACGTTAAAAAAAACTGTATTGTACTTAGAGTTTTTCTGCTTTTTCTTGCGTCTTGCAACAAAGAAATGCTTGCTATTTTTTCTGCAATGAAGAATGTTTTTTAATAAAATGAGGAACTCCAGATGAGATTTTTAGTTATTAAACTAAGTTTAATTTGAGTTTTGCAGTTCTCTGAATGTTCAGAATTTCAGACACCGGCCCTGGGTTAGGGTATTGCAATCATTATTGCAATCATTTTCTTTTTTCTTTGTAATTGTTTGTTTTTGCTATGCATATTTACTCCTGCGTGATTTAGGTAGTCTATGTAATCCTTAGTTTTGTTTTATTAAATTCCATAATCCTTTGAATTGAATCTGTCTCATTGTTCCATAAACGTGAAGTCCCTGAAAATGTCGATTTAAGCTACAAGCTCTACTTGGTTTAACTATTGAAATATCGAAAGTGCCTTACACGAAAATATCATTCTTGTGGCCACGAAAGTTATTGTCGCTGTTACAGGCCGGTAAGTTGTTGTGATAAGGAAGTTTTCGCCTCCAGTTCGCCGGACGGACAGATTGCGTGATAAACTAAATTTGAATCACATGAAAATGTACCCTGATAATTGATCTGATTTTACCGACCTATATTAATAATTAATACGAGCAATCGTGTTAATGATTCATATACGGTGAGGTTTAGCCTATTCCCTATTTGGGATAATCTAATTTGTGTATGCGATAATGCATATTCATTATCTTATGAATAGTATTTCCCCTTTGAGTTAATAATTTCCCCAAAACAAGTCATTGTCGCTACAACAGGTTAAAATATGACCCCACAGGGGAAGAAGAATATATGCCCGATAAATTAATGGCCATGGATGATTTTGGCTAACTATCCTGAGATGGGTTATTGTAGTGGCAGAAAGAAACAATGCCACACATGCGCAGCGTATAACTTTGGGAAGGCAGAGAGCAAGCTTGCCCTGTCCTTCACATACTTAACTTTTTCCTTTTACAGGATGTCATGATGGATCTCATTGAACAGAACTGATTCTGTTCCAAATGTATAAAATATAGAATTGTTACTGTTTAACATAAAATTTACAGGTCTCATCAGATAAAGAAGACCGGCCAGACAAGCAGATGAGTTAAATGAGAACACTAGTATACTATTTATGAAGGCTATATCTTTAACACCAAGCATATCTGCTGACTCTGTTGATTTTCTCCTTGATTCTTTTAACTCAAAAGTTAAGAGTGTAATTGATGATATTGCTCCTGTGAAAGTCAGGAAGAAGAATGGCAGACAAAAAGCACCTTGGAGAAACTCAACAGCAGTGCAAAATATGAAAAGACAATGCAGAAAAGCAGAGCGCATGTGGCGGAAGACAAAACTTGTAGTCCATTATAACATCTACAAAGACAGCATCCATGCTTTCAATAAGGAACTAGGCAAAGCTAGACAGACTTTCTTCTCGAATATTATAAACAGCAATATAAACAACACGCACACTCTTTTTGCTACTGTAGAGAGACTGATAAACCCCCCAAGCCAGATTCCCAGTGAAATGCTCTCAGACAGCAAGTGCAGTGAGTTTGCTTCTTTCTTCTCTGAGAAAATCAATAATATCAGAAAGGTGATCAGCTCATCCTTGAGTTGCGCTGGGGTCAGACAGAACAGACAACAGCCTGAGAAAGTAGTCACTATGTCTGATTTTGAAGAAATTGATGGCAACATTTTGGAAGAAACCGTACAGCACCTTAAAACATCAACCTGTGCTCTTGACGCACTTCCCACATCTTTTTGCAAAAATGTGTTACACAGCTTAGAAGCAGATCTCCTAGAAGTGGTAAATGCCTCACTTCTCTCTGGGAGTTTTCCGAACTCCCTGAAAACTGCAGTTGTCAAGCCCCTCCTGAAAAAGAGCAATCTGGATAAGACCATATTAAACAACTATAGACCGATCTCAAATCTTCCTTTCATAGGCAAGATCATTGAAAAAGTTGTCTTCAATCAGCTGAACAAATTCTTAAGCTCAAATGGATACTTTGACAATTTTCAATCTGGTTTCCGTCCGCATCACAGCACAGAGACAGCTCTCATAAAGATAATAAACGATATTCGCTTAAATACTGATACAGGCAAATTATCAGTGCTGGTACTACTCAACCTCAGTGCTGCATTTGACACTGTCGATCACAACATACTTCTTGACAGGCTGGAAAACTGGGTGGGGCTTTCTGGGATAGTCCTAAAATGGTTCAGGTCATACTTGGTAGGGAGAGGTTATTATGTGAGTATAGGAGACCATAAGTCTGAGTGGACACCCATGACATGCAGAGTCCATCAAGGCTCAATTCTTGCGCCACTCCTATTCAACCTGTACATGCTCCCAATGAGCCAAATAATGAGAAATAACCAAATCTCTTACCACAACTATGCAGACGACACACAGCTCTACTACACACACACACACACACACACACACACACACACACACACACACACACACACAGCTCTACTACACACACACACACACACACAGCTCTACTTAGCCCTATCGCCTAACGACTACAGCCCCATTAACTCTCTGTTCCAATGCATTGATGAAGTAAACAATTGGATGTGCCAAAACTTTCTTCAGTTAAACAAAGACAAAACTGAAGTCATTGCGTTTGGAAACAAAGATGAAGTTCTCAAGGTGAACGCATACCTTCACTCTAGGGGTCAAACAACTAAAAACCAAGTCAGGAATCTTGGTGTGTCTCTGGAGTCAGACCTTAGTTTCAGTAGTCATGTCAAAGCAATAACTAAATCAGCATACTATCACCTGAAAAATATTGCAAGAATTAGATGCTTTGTTTCCAGTCAAGACTTAGAGAAACTTGTGCATGCTTTCATCACCAACAGGGTGGATTATTGTAATGGACTCCTCACTGGCCTTCCCAAAAACACCATAAGACAGTTGCAGCTCATACAGAACGCAGAGCAGAACCAGAACATATGAACATATCACACCAGTCCTCAGGTCTTTACACTGGCTGCCAGTTACATATAGGATTGATTTTAAAGTATTATTACTGGTATATAAATCATTCAATGGCCTAGGACCTCAATACATTGCAGATATGCTCACTGAATATAAACCCAACAGATCACTCAGATCATTAGGATCACATCAGCTAGAAATACCAAGGGTTCACTCTAAGCATGGTGAGTCTGCTTTTAGCTATTATGCTGGAACCAGCTTCCAGAAGAGATCAGGTGTGCTCCTACAGTCACATTCAAATCCAGACTCAAAACACTTCTGTTTAGCTGTGCATTTACTGAATGAGCACTGTACCACGGTTCGTACGACTGTATTTTATTTTATTTTTTATTCTAAACTGTTTTAATTATTCTGATTTCTTTTGATTATTTTAATTTCTTCTATGTAAAGCACTTTGAATTACCATTGTGTATGAAATGTGCTATACAAATGAACTTGCCTTGCCTTGCCATTATGATTTGTATGATTTCTTCAAGCGTTCATATTTACTATGTTTACTTTGGTAATTTAGCGTGCATATCTTTTGCATCGCGTATAAATATTTCTACCTTACATGGTTATCAGAATCCACATCGGATCACAAACAGAAGGCATTCAAATATGAAAGTGAGTTTTGAGGTAAATTATTTTAAAAGTCTTTAATGCTGACAGAATCATCCGGCGCTGCAGTCTCCAGACTCAGGTAAAATCGCCTCTGTTCGTAACTCCTCTAGTTCGAGCTGACCCGCGTTGGACTAAGGTATTCGGTGAGCCTGAAACCCTGGCTGTTGGCCCCCGAGGAAGCCCCAACGATGCAGGGGCCACGCGACTGGCCCTGAAACGCACTAGCACGCCCGCTTTTGGCCCGACAGTGGAAACGCGGCTAATGTTGAATTTACTGTCGAATTTGAACCACTGAATTTGTGAAAGCAGATTTTCAAAGCGAAATAAAATGGACAGAAAATTGCCAGTTGAATATTATAGGTTGTATTTTTAAACAGTTTGAATATTTTGGAAGTTAAGTATGAAAGGTGAATTTGGATTATTGAATTTTTAATAACGAAAATGTGTTTGAAATGTTTTGAATTTAAATATTCACAGCTTAAATATTTAACCATGCTGAATTTCAGCCCATAAAAATGCAAGCCCTAAAAATACAATTAATTAAAATGCAAGCAGGGTTAATGCAATGCCTATTTTTTTCAAGTAGTGCAATTCAACAGGCTTTTTTATTTCAAAACATTTGGTATTATTTTACTTCCATATAATAACAACTATGATTGGGACTGTCATATTACATAACATGAGAACACTATTTTATTAAATTGTTGTGAATTCATTGGGTTTAGTTGCCATTTTCAATGCGTTGTTCCAGGAAGAGCATACATGTTCTGACCAGCACGCATCTGAGGCTTCTGTTGAATTTATGAATGCAATGTCTAATAATCAGAGTTCAGATTAGTAATTTCTGAATCACAGGAGTTTTGTTCAGAACGCACTCTCACTCACTGAAATCTGCACTCTCATCATAAACAACAAAGCAGAGATGTGTGTGCGATGTACGTAGGAGATTCATTCATCATACAGTGATTGACTCTTTTTGTTCTATTTCAACAGCAAAAATAGTTTCAAACAAAGATCACAGCGGAACCATTGAGAATCTGATGTGACTGGCATAAAGTTGGCTTGATGTTGGATGTTCAACACAAATTTAAGGACCATCTCTAAAGTTACATTCGACATTGGTTTCTACACGTACATACACGTTTCTAACTTCAACAGCATTTGATGAGAATGCCTTACAGTCATAAAAAAATGTCTAGATGTCAGGTATGATGCACACCTTTTAGATATTTGATATTTAATTAAATAAACTGAAATCACACGAAAATATAGATATGTATTTCACTAGTCTACTGAGTGGGCTCATACACATAATATGCTAGATTTAAATATGTCATCGTAGCTGATAGATCACTGATGAGAATATTGCTTGAGAATAAATTATATTAATAACAATATTTTTTGTTTTTTTTCAGACAAGCAACAGTTAGTGTTTCTCTGTCTAGATTAAGGAGCTTTACACACAACCTTATTTGAGTTAAATAGGCCTATTTGATGACCTGTCCTGTTATACATTTTTTGGGTGTGTACAGTGGACATTTACATATAACCAACAAAAAATTTCCCAACAACAACATTTTGGCCAGTGCAAATGCTGAGTGGCTAGTAACTTTGGAAAACAGTGGCAAGTCCTGAAGACTACTAATTTAATATTTGTGTGCTTCATCTTATGTCTCAAAATGACCACACATGTACTATTTTGTTGATTCATATTTGGGTGAAAAGGGGAATAAAAAGCATTTTAGTAGGTATTGTACACCACCTGGAATGAAGGTATCCTTGCGGCAGTCATAAAGCATGCCAGGAAACAGAGGTCTTCCTAGAGCTGCCACTTCAATGGTCTGTGATTCCATGGCTGCAGGAAATAACAATGAACAATGGGGATATTTATACATTTAAAGTTTAATAATAACTAATTTATCATTGTAAAATTATTTTTACTGGTTACTGATTTCATTAGTTCACACATTGTTTTGGGGACAATAAAGGCATAAATCCTTCCTTCATTGAATGCTATCGGTTAAATCATTTTTAACCATTACATGCAGTGAAATGACATATGAAGATATATTTTTGTTCCTAATGCATTTAGAGTCTTCTTGCAATACTTTTGAGATCTAAAGACCTCATGATCTGTAGGTGGCTATTCACACTCATAACATTACCTGGTCGTATCATATTAAAGTGGTGTCTCACCTGGGGTCCTTGCGTGTATTCGGTATGTTAAGAAATGAAGTCGTCTGGTAAAGTCTTCAGTCTGAGGCCAACTGGGTTCTTTGGTCATATTTATAGTACTATTGTTCAGGAAATGTTTCCTTAAAGCATTTTCACTGGAAGAAAAACTTCCACAGAAATCTGCAAGATGGTGTATTGCTCAACAAGAGGGTAATTACCTGGCTTTGATTACATCTATAACCCTTTCAGACTAAACCACTCCCTCATGTGTTCTGATTTAGTTTATGTTACTGTAACTGACTTGCCTGTGGTTCTCAGGTTTTTTTTTTCCGAGTCTTGTATTTTTTTCTTCTTCTTTTTTTTTTACCGCATTTCATCACTCTTAATTTATATTATATAATTCCTGACATGTTAATTCTTACAAAAACAGTTATTAATGGATAAAACCCAACCGATACCCAACCCTAGGGGTGAGTGCCTTATTTATTTTGTGGATCTCGTCTAAGAGACCAATCACCTTCAAGTGGTACAGAGCAAGCCAATGGACCTTGGCGAGTGAGATTTGCATTGCGAACCACGTCCCTTGTCATGGGTATACAAGGAAGCACGCAAGACTCACTCATTAAGCTTTCGCTTCAGAGCCAAGCGTTTCTGTAGAAGATTTTGCTCTGCTTTCATCTTTTAAGCTGGTATACAGAACCAGGAAGAAGTTCTACACGTGTTGGTATGACGGTGCGTCAGCAGTGGTCACATTGTGAAGAGGATTTTGCACACTGCATTCTCTAAAAGAGCATTTCTGCACACTGTGCAGGCGACCTTTCCCCTGTGCACTTCAGCACAAAATAGCTTTTTCCTCTAAAAGAGTAACACGGGTATGACGTTGAGTGACGGATCTTCTCACTTTTGTAACAGGATCTGGTCTCTCTTCCGTATTCTGCATTGTAATTTGGCCAATTCGTTCACACGTCCTTCACGCACTCTGATGAACAGGAGTCAGCGGGCCTAATTCCCCAATAAATGAAAGGAGACGTCATTTCTGTTGATCTGTGTTTACTGAAAAGTGAAATAAAACATCCTCTCAGTGGTGTTTTGCTGCAGACATTAGACATCAACAGCGTGCATTCTCCATAGCAACTGCTGTTTTACATCATAACAGAATATATCCAATAGTAGAACCGCAACACACGACCACATTTCGTATGAAACATGATGTAATAAAAGCAAAATCAATAATAAACACAAAAATATATATGAAAACATACCTGAAAAGTGAAATAAAACATCCTCTCAGTGGTGTTTCGCTGCAGACATTAGACATCTAAGTAAAATATAAGATAAAATTAACCACCTCGTGGCCTTGCTAACGAGAGCACTATCTGACGGAGGTTCACAAAAGGTCATAACTAATAAAATATGTTACTACTCGGACATTTAATCGATTAAATGGTTAAAACATTGGCTAAACCAAATCATAAACACAAAATACTCGAAAATCGCTAGTCATTCTGCGTTATAATCACAAAAATATTACCAAAATGAGACTGAGCATGAATATACGTACCAACAGCATGCATTCCATAGCAACTGCTGTGTTACGTTATATTCCATCAAACCACGTATTTTTGTCTGCAGCTCCCAAACAAACCACATGAGGGCACTATTTCAACATGAAATTAATAACTGCTGCTGAATTCAGGAGGATTCATAATAAAACTAAATACAATTCTAACTCTGTTACAGTTGCATTGTTTTTAAGATATCATTCCACCAGTGTGTTTCTGGATACAGCAATTACCTGACCACAGCTGACAGTCACGATCACTGTCTAACGTGTATGGGCAGTGAGAATGATGAGACGGCGTTCTTGGATGAGTCATGTACCCATTGCGGAAAGATGACCATCACAACGTTGAGATTAAGACTCCAGTACCATGAGGGAGATGGGGTCTCCTCTGCTATCCCCCAATATAGTTCCTCTGCCCAGCAGAGGGCTACTTTGAGGGTGATCTGAGGGTTACAGTGGGGGCACTCCCACCGAGCCAATCCCTGTGATGTTTAATTTTAAGTCCGTTGCATTGTTTTAAAATTATCTGATGCATTTTGATCATGTAAAAGCAGTATCTGTGGTTTTTAAGAGATTTCCATGTGAGGTCATTTTGAGGACTTTACGAAGAAGGTCTGTTTTGTATCTCTATCGTTGGTGGGGCTCAAGCTGTGCCCTCTCCAAACCAATCCGTCTTTCAACAACTGCCTAAGGTTGACATGTTCTTCCTTTAGCTAGGATCATCCCTTGAATGCATGCATGGCCATAAAAGAACTTGTCTGGGGGTTTCGTTAGTCAGCTTAGATTCAGGTTCCTGCATGTCGATCCAGAGTTTCTATGAAATTCTGCATTTGATCAGTCTGAAAGATTCATTTGTGTCTGGTTTCCCCCCTTAAATCCTACATATCCCCCTTGTTAGGCGATGTGTTGAGATGGAGACATTGGTGAACACTGGAGAAACACTGGCAGAAGAAGCAGACACATAAACAACAGCAAACAACAAGACAACACCTCCATGACTGACCACTCTACTGGTGTGGGGCATTAGATTATTTAAGTATTGACAGTTTAAGTTCATTTTCTCAGTATAATTTATCACTTTGAATATAATTTAGTTCAATTTGAAATTGTGATTCTAATTTGTCCCGGTTTGGTGATTCTTTGATCAATTTCTGTGATTACATTTTTGTCTGTTTTCTTCTCTTCTAAATTGTTCTAGGTTGAGACCGTTTACCTTTCATTTTCTGGTGACATAATTTATGGTACAAGTGATATGACCCATCATGCATGGAGCTCTCTGGCTCACATTCGATTTTAAGGTGGCTTAAGGACATTAAGCGTGGTGCATCAATCCTAATTTCGTGACCTTTACCCTTATGGGCTTTTCCAAAACGCAGCAGCTAGAGTTCTGAACTTCTGAAACTGAACTTTTGGACATCACCATGCTGAGGTACTCTCTATCTGAACTTTTATATCTGGGTCACTTTGGCCGCCCAAATTATAGCTTTTTAAAAGCTCTGCGCTCCTCGCATCTCCTCCGTCAGCCTTGTTACTCTCATAGAGGCTCACGTCAGAGTCGTTCTGTTGCCGGTGCTGGAGTCTAAGTGTTTTGGTCGAACTGTAGGCACGTGCTGCGTCTTACTTCTGTACCTCGAGGAATCTGTTATGGAAATCTATGCTATCCAGAGACTTTTTCTCAAAACACTGTGGCGAATGTGCTCTGCAGCAATATGCGAATTGCTCATTTAAACACAAGGTCAATAAACAACAAAACAGCACTTATCGCTGATACTATTTTAGATAGGAAAATCGACATTCTGTGTCTCAGTGAAACATGGCACAAAGAAAATGACGATCTTAATCTGAATATGTGTGCCCCATCTGGATATAAATACATTGACGCACCTCGTGCTTGTGGTAAAGGTGGTGGCCTAGCTGTGATATTTGAACCTAATGTCTCAGTTAATGTTATTGATGCACCTAGAGTTTCATCATTTGAATGTCTGGTTTGTAAAATCAATGGTGTTTCACCTGTTCTTATGCTGCTCATTTACCGTCCACCAAAACCTAATCCTGTATTTTTCTCTGAGTTTACTGAGTTGTTGACACTTCTTAGTCCACTCTGTCCTGCTATGGTGCTGACTGGCGATGTCAATCTTCATATTGATAATCCTAATTGTGGAAAAACTGCTACTTTTTCCTGGACATTTTGGATCGCTTTGATTTTACACAGCATGTCACTTTTCCGACCCATAAGCTGGGCCACACATTGGATGTAGTTTGCTCTGCTGGTGTTGACATTAGATCTCTGAATGGTATAGACATGAGTATAAGTGACCATAGACTTATTACTAATGATATGAATGTCATGTCTTCACGAGCCACTTCTAAGCGCACTATAAAATTTCGTAACATCAAGGACATGGACTTCTCGTTATTTTCTACCTCTCTCTCTGGGCTTCCTATCACTAACTCCGTGGAGCACTATAATTCCATGCTATCTGCACTTTTGGATGAGTTTGCATCTGTGCGGGAACGGGTTGTTACATTTAGGAAACCATGTCCATGGTATACCCCAGAGTTGCGCTTAATGAAGGCTGCTGGAAGACACTTAGAACGGCAGTACAAGAAATCTGACCTGACGGTACATAGGCTTCGCTATATTCAACAACAGTCTGAATACCACTCTGCTCCTAACATTGCACGTAAAAACTACTATTCTAACATCATTGGAAATGCTGCAACTAATACTAAAGCTCTATTTAAGACTGTTGACAATCTTCTTAAACCAACTAAGTCCATTGTTTACTCCTCTGTTGACCAGTGTAATCCTTTTCTACATTATTTCACTGGTAAGATTGATGATATATACAGTTCCCTTACCGCCATCACCACAGTTGAGTTAGTTGTTACACTGCCTTTACATCCCCTGATCACTACTTTTTCAAACTTTGACATGGTTGGAGTTGATTTCATTACAAGTACAGTTAAGTCCATGAATTCAACCACCAGTATTTTAGATCCGGTTCCTTGCTCGGTTATTAAGAACTGCCTTGCATCAATTTGCCCTCATATGCTTTCTATTCTAAATTTATCATTGAGTTCTGGAATCATTCCTCCAGAATTAAAAATAGCTGCCATTACACCAGTCCCTAAGAAGCCTGGTTGTGATGTCTCTGATTTGTCTAACTTTAGGCCTATTTCAAACCTTCCATTCCTGGCCAAAGTTCTGGAGCGTGCTGTGGCTATTCAGCTAAATCATCACCTAGCACAAAATAGTCTACTTGAACCATTTCAATCTGGGTTCAGAAAAGGGCATAGCACTGACACTGCCTTAGTGAGGGTCGTAAACGACCTTCTTATCGCAGCAGATTCTGGTGTATGCAGTATTTTGGTCTTACTAGACCTCAGTGCTGCTTTCGACACTCTATGTCATTCTCTCTTGCTGGATAGGATGGAAGTTGGCTGGGTATTTCTGGAGTTGTACTCAGTTGGTTTCGATCTTATTTAGTGCATCGGGCACAGTTCGTAAGCATGGGGATTTATAAATCGGATACCGTGCCTGTGCGACAGGGAGTTCCTCAAGGTTCAGTGCTAGGTCCAATTTTATTTAATATTTACATGCTTCCACTTTGGCAGATCATCAGTAAATATGACCTTGGGTATCACTGTTATGCGGACGATACACAGATTTACATCACCACAAATCCGGACGTACATTGCTCATTAATAACTTTGCATAGCTGTCTAGCAGAGATCAGCACATGGATGCAGAACAACTTCCTGAAGCTAAACGGCTCTAAAACGGAACTGATGCTGATTGGTACAGTGGTGGCTATTCATAAGGCTGAGCAGGTTAGTCTGATTGTTGACTCTAGCAGGGTAACCCCCACTCCACAGGTGCGGAATCTTGGTGTAATTTTTGACTCACAGTTGAGTTTTGAAGCACATATAAAACAGGTCTCTAAAACTGCTTTTTACCATCTGAGAAATATTGCTCGACTTAGACCATTTCTCTCCTTTGTAGACACAGAAAGGCTCATACATGCCTTCGTCACAACTAGGCTAGACTATTGTAATGCCCTGTTCTCTGGCCTTCCAGCAAAATCATTAAACAGGCTACAGTATATACAGAACTCTGCTGCTCGTGTGCTCACTCGTACCTCTCCTCGTGAGCACATTACACCGGTCCTTTCACAGTTGCACTGGCTTCCCACAAAGGTGAGAATTGATTTTAAAATTCTCATTCTAACATACAAGGCACTACATGGGATCGCTCCAGAGTACCTACGTGATCTTATTAGCCCTTATACTCCATCACGTTCTCTCCGTTCTGCAAATTCCCTCTTATTACATCAGCCTTTGTGTAAGCTCAAGACCATGGGGAAAGAGCTTTTTCCTGCAAAGCCCCCAAGCTATGGAATCTACTTCCTTCTACAATCAAAAGTGCGCCAACGTTGGGACAATTCAAAGGGTTGATTAAGACACATTTGTTCAAGGCTACTTTTTCTTAATTAAGTAGGCATGGAAAAGCCAACTTACTGATATTGAATTTAAACTTATTAAGTTGGCTTGGAAAAGCCAACTTACTGATATTGTATTTAAACTTCTTCTTCTTCTTCTTCTTCTTCTTAAGTTGGCTTGGAAAAGCCAACTTACAGATATTGTATTTAAACTTAGGCCGTTTCTCAAAACCAAGAATGCAAAGAACGGACTTGTGTTCTTGGGCAGAACGTTCTTGCTAGTTGTTCTTGGAAGAATGAACTTACAAGGTGACGAGCACACAGAACGCTGCTGACAGTTTGAGGCGATGTGTTCTTGCTGGTATTGCGCAATACCCCAGCACAGCGCCGTCTTCAGTACCCAAACATAACAAGAATTATTGATGATAACAGCCAGGTTTTTAGCATGACTGGTTGTGTTGTCTTAGTAATGTCAAGTTGTCATGACAAAGACACTGACAGGTTATGATGTTATGATTTATGTCCAGATGTCATAACAAAGACATCTTAAACAATGTCATATTTGCATTCAAAATGTAATAATTGAGCGAAAGACACTTAATGACAGTTGTCACAAACATGCATAAACCCTACTTCATATGTCATGTCATGGTTATGAAGGTGTCATGTCAGTCTTATGCACACCCCTTCAAGTAAAGCGTTACCTTTCTTTCTAACTAATCTTTCTTTCTAACTGATCTTTCTTTCTTTTTTCTAACTAATCTTTCTCCTTATTTTTTTCTAACTAATTATTCTTTCTTTCTTTCTTTCTATCTTTCTTTCTAACTAATCTTTCTTTCTAACTAATCTTTCTTTCTTTCTAACTAATCTTTCTTTCTAAGCTTTCTTTTAACTAATCTTTCTTTCTAACTGATCTCTTTCTTTCTAACTAATCTTTCTTTCTTTCTACCTAATCTTTCTTTCTAACTGATCTTTCTTTCTTTTTTCTAACTAATCTTTCTCTTTATTTTTTTCTAACTAATTATTCTTTCTTTCTTTCTTTCTATCTTTCTTTCTAACTAATCTTTCTTTCTAACTAATCTTTCTTTCTTTCTAACTAATCTTTCTTTCTAAGCTTTCTTTTAACTAATCTTTCTTTCTAACTAATCTTTCTTTCTTTCTACCTAATCTTTCTTTCTTTCTAGCTAATCTTTTTTCCTTTTTTCTAACTAATCTTTCTTTCTTTCTTACTGATCCATCTTTCATTCTTTCTAACTAATCTATCTTTCTACCTAATCTTTCTTTCTAGCTAATCTTTTTTTCCTTTTTTCTAACTAATCTTTCTTTCTTTCTAACTAATCTTTTTTTTCTTTCTTTCTAACTGATCTATATTTCATTCTTTCTAACTAATCTCTCTTTCTTTCTTTCTAACTAATCTCTCTTTCTTTTTTTAACTAATCTTTCTTTCTTTCTACCTAGTCTTTCTTTCTTTCTTTCTACCTAATCTTTCTTTCTTTCTTTCTTTCTTTCTTTCTACCTAATCTTTCATTCTTTCTTTCTTACTTTCGAACTAATCTTTCTTACTTTCGAACTAATCTTTCTTTCTTTCTAACTATTCTTTCTTTCTTTCTTTCTTTCTTTCTTTCTTTCTTTCTTTCCAGCTAATCTTTCTTTCATTCTAACTACTCAATCCTTCTTTCTTTCTTTCTTTCTTTCTTTCTAACTAATCTATCTTTCTTTCTTTCTAACTAATCTTTCTCTTTTTTTTCTGACTAAATATTCTTTCTTTCTATCTTTCTTTCTAACCAATCTTTCTTTCTAACTGATCTCTTTCTTTCTAGCTAATCTTTCTTTCTTCTAACTAATCTTTCTTTCTTTCTACCTAATCTTTCTTTCTTTCTACCTAATCTATCTTTCTTTCTTTCTAACTAATCTTTCTTTCTAATTAATCTTTCTTTCTTTCTAACTAATATATCTTTCTTTCTTTCTTTCTAACTAATCTATCTTTCTTTTTTCTAACTTTTCTTTCTTTCTAACTAATCTATCTTTCTTTTTTCTAACTAATCTTTCTTTCTTTCTTTCTTTCTAACTAATCTATCTATCTTTATTTCTAACTAATCTATCTTTTTTTCTTTCTAATGAATCTATCTATCTTTCTTTCTAACTAATCTTTCTTTCTAACTAATCTATCTTTCTTTCTTTCTAAATAATCTATCTTTCTTTCTTTCTAACTAATCTATCTTTTTTGTTTCTAACTAATCTATCTTTATTTCTCTCTAATTAATCTTTCTTTCTTTCTAACTAACTAATATTTCTTTCTAACTAATCTATCTTTCTTTTTAACTAAACTTTCTTTATTTCTTTCTAACTAATCTATCTTTCTTTCTAACTAATCTATCTTTCTTTCTTTCTTTCTTTCTAACTTATCTATCTTTCTTTTTTCTTTCTAAAAAATCTTTCTTTCTAACTAATCTTTCTTTCTTTCTAACTGATCCATCTTTCTTTCTAACTAATCTATCTTTTTCTTTCTAATGAATCTATCTTTCTTTCTAACTAATCTATCTTTCTTTCTAACTAACATTTCTTTCTTTCTTCCTAACTAATCTTTCTTTCTAACTAATCTATCTTTCTTTCTAACTAATCTATCTTTTTTCTTTCTAACTAATCTATCTTTGTTTCTTTCTAACTAACTAATCTATATTTCTTTCTTTCTAACTAATCTATCTTTCTTTCTAACTAATCTTTCTTTCTAACTGATCTTTCTTTCTTTTTTCTAACTAATCTTTCTCCTTATTTTTTTCTAACTAATTATTCTTTCTTTCTTTCTTTCTATCTTTCTTTCTAACTAATCTTTCTTTCTAACTAATCTTTCTTTCTTTCTAACTAATCTTTCTTTCTAAGCTTTCTTTTAACTAATCTTTCTTTCTAACTGATCTCTTTCTTTCTAACTAATCTTTCTTTCTTTCTACCTAATCTTTCTTTCTAACTGATCTTTCTTTCTTTTTTCTAACTAATCTTTCTCTTTATTTTTTTCTAACTAATTATTCTTTCTTTCTTTCTTTCTATCTTTCTTTCTAACTAATCTTTCTTTCTAACTAATCTTTCTTTCTTTCTAACTAATCTTTCTTTCTAAGCTTTCTTTTAACTAATCTTTCTTTCTAACTAATCTTTCTTTCTTTCTACCTAATCTTTCTTTCTTTCTAGCTAATCTTTTTTCCTTTTTTCTAACTAATCTTTCTTTCTTTCTTACTGATCCATCTTTCATTCTTTCTAACTAATCTATCTTTCTACCTAATCTTTCTTTCTAGCTAATCTTTTTTTCCTTTTTTCTAACTAATCTTTCTTTCTTTCTAACTAATCTTTTTTTTCTTTCTTTCTAACTGATCTATATTTCATTCTTTCTAACTAATCTCTCTTTCTTTCTTTCTAACTAATCTCTCTTTCTTTTTTTAACTAATCTTTCTTTCTTTCTTTCTTTCTACCTAATCTTTCATTCTTTCTTTCTTACTTTCGAACTAATCTTTCTTACTTTCGAACTAATCTTTCTTTCTTTCTAACTATTCTTTCTTTCTTTCTTTCTTTCTTTCTTTCTTTCTTTCTTTCCAGCTAATCTTTCTTTCATTCTAACTACTCAATCCTTCTTTCTTTCTTTCTTTCTTTCTTTCTAACTAATCTATCTTTCTTTCTTTCTAACTAATCTTTCTCTTTTTTTTCTGACTAAATATTCTTTCTTTCTATCTTTCTTTCTAACCAATCTTTCTTTCTAACTGATCTCTTTCTTTCTAGCTAATCTTTCTTTCTTCTAACTAATCTTTCTTTCTTTCTACCTAATCTTTCTTTCTTTCTACCTAATCTATCTTTCTTTCTTTCTAACTAATCTTTCTTTCTAATTAATCTTTCTTTCTTTCTAACTAATATATCTTTCTTTCTTTCTTTCTAACTAATCTATCTTTCTTTTTTCTAACTTTTCTTTCTTTCTAACTAATCTATCTTTCTTTTTTCTAACTAATCTTTCTTTCTTTCTTTCTTTCTAACTAATCTATCTATCTTTATTTCTAACTAATCTATCTTTTTTTCTTTCTAATGAATCTATCTATCTTTCTTTCTAACTAATCTTTCTTTCTAACTAATCTATCTTTCTTTCTTTCTAAATAATCTATCTTTCTTTCTTTCTAACTAATCTATCTTTTTTGTTTCTAACTAATCTATCTTTATTTCTCTCTAATTAATCTTTCTTTCTTTCTAACTAACTAATATTTCTTTCTAACTAATCTATCTTTCTTTTTAACTAAACTTTCTTTATTTCTTTCTAACTAATCTATCTTTCTTTCTAACTAATCTATCTTTCTTTCTTTCTTTCTTTCTAACTTATCTATCTTTCTTTTTTCTTTCTAAAAAATCTTTCTTTCTAACTGATCCATCTTTCTTTCTAACTAATCTATCTTTTTCTTTCTAATGAATCTATCTTTCTTTCTAACTAATCTATCTTTCTTTCTAACTAACATTTCTTTCTTTCTTCCTAACTAATCTTTCTTTCTAACTAATCTATCTTTCTTTCTAACTAATCTATCTTTTTTCTTTCTAACTAATCTATCTTTGTTTCTTTCTAACTAACTAATCTATATTTCTTTCTTTCTAACTAATCTATCTTTCTTTCTAACTAATCTTTCTTTCTTTCTTTCTAACTAATCTATCTTTCTTTCTTTCTAACTAATCTTTCTTTCTTTCTTTCTAAATAATCTATCTTTCTTTCTTTCTTTCTAAATAATCTAACTAATCTATCTTTCTTCTAACTAATCTATTTTTCTTTCTTTCAAACTAATCTTTCTTTCTTTCTAACTAATCTTTCTTTCCTTCTTTCTAACTAATCTATCTTTCTTTCTTTCAAACTAATCTTTCTTTCTTTCTAACTAATCTATATTTCTTTCTAACTAATCTATATTTCTTTCTTTCAAACTAATCTTTCTTTCTTTCTTTCTAACTAATCTATCTTTCTAACTAACTAATCTATCTTTCTTTCTAACTAATCTATCTTTCTTTCTTTCTAACTAATCTATATTTTTTTCTTTCTAACAATCTATCTTTCTTTCTTTCTAACTTAATCTATCTTTCTTTTTTGTTAGAAAGAAAGAAAAAAGGAAGAAAAAGATTAGTTAGAAAGAAGGAAAAAAAGATTAGTTAGAAAGAAAGAAAGATTAGTAAGAAAGTTTCTTTCTTTCTAACTAATCCATTCTTTCTTTCTTTCTTTCTTTCTTTCTTTCTTTCTTTCTTTCATTCATTCAAACTAATCCATCTTTCTTTATTTCTAACTAATCTCTTTCTAACTAATCTATCTTTCTTTCTTTCTAAATAATCTATCTGGGGGTGGTGATGGTGCAGTGGATAAGACACATGCCTTTGGTATGAGAGACCCGGGTTCGAATCCACTGTGAGACACCAATGTGTCCCTGAGCAAGACACTTAACCCCTAGTTGCTCCAGAGGCGTGCGACCTCTGACATATATAGCAATTGTAAGTCGCTTTGGATAAAAGCGTCAGATAAATGTAATTCTATCTTTCTTTCTTTCTAACTAACTAATCTATCTTTCTTTCTAACTAATCTATCTTTCTTTCTTTCTAACTAATCTTTCTTTCTTTCTAACTAATCTTTCATACTTTCTAACTATTCTTTGTTTCTAACTAATCTTTTTCTTCTTTCTTTCTTTCTTTCTAACTAATCTTTCTTACTTTCTTTCTGACGCGCAAATACACTGCAGCTATTAACACCAGACAGAATGAGATTCACGTCACCAGATGGAAAGAAGCGTAAATGGATGGAGAAGCATATGTTACTGTAAAGCTTCTTCTTTCTTTCTAACTAATCTTTTTTCTTTCTAACTAATCTATCTTACTTTCTTTCGAACTAATCTATCTTTCTTCCTAACTAATCTATCTATCTTTCTTTCTTTCTAACTAATCTTTCTTTCTAACTAATCCATCCTTTCTTTCTTTCTTTTTTTCAAACTAATCCATCTTTCTTTATTTCTAACTAATCCATCTTTCTTTATTGCTAACTAATCCATCTTTCTTTCTTTCTTTCTAACAAATCCATCTTTCTTTCTTATTAATCCATCTTTCTTTCTTTCTTTCTTTCTTTCTAACTAATCCTTCTTTCTTTCTAACTAATCTCTTTCTTTCTTTCTAACTAATATATCTTTCTTTCTTTCTTTCTTTCTAACTAATCTTTCTTTCTAACTAATCCCTCCTTACTTTCTTTCTTTCAAACTAATCCATCTTTCTTTATTCCAAACTAATCCATCTTTCTTTATTTCTAACTAATCAATCTTTCTTTCTTTCTAACTAATCCATCTTTCTTTCTTTCTAACAAATCCATTTTTCTTTCTTTCTAACTTATCCATCTTTCTTTCTAACTAATCTTTCTTTCTTTATACCTAATTTTTCTTTGTTTCGAACCCATCTATCTTTCTTTCTTTCTAACTAATCTTTTTCTTCTTTCTTTCTTTCTTTTGAAATAATCTTTCATTCATTCTTTCTTTCTAACTAATCTTTCTTTCTTTCTTTCTAACTAATCTTTTTTCTATCTAACTATTCTATCTTTCTTTCTTTCTAACTAGTCCCCTGATGTCTGATTTGGTAGCTGAACCAAACCAGACAGTGATGGAAGTGCATAAGACAGACTCAATGACGGCTGAGTAGAACTGAATCAGCAGCTCCTGTGGCAAGTTGAACTTCCTCAGCTGACGAAGGAAGTACAGTCTCTGCTGGGCCTTTTTCACAGTGGAGTCAATGTGATTATCCCACTTCATTTTTCTTTCTAACTAATCCTTCTTTCTTTCTTTATACCTAATTTTTCTTTCTTTCTAACCCATCTATCTTTCTTTCTTTCTAACTAATCTTTTTCTTCTTTCTTTCTTTTGAAATAATCTTTCGTTCATTCTTTCTTTCTAACTAATCTTTCTTTCTTTCTTTCTAACTAATCTTTTTTCTATCTAACTAATCTATCTTTCTTTCTTTCTAACTAATCTATATTTCTTTCTTTCTTTCTAACTAATCTTTCTTTCTAATTAATCCATTCTTTCTTTCTTTCTTTCTTTCATTCAAACTAATCCATCTTTCTTTATTTCTAACTAATCTCTTTCTTTCTTTCTTTCTTTTTCTAACTAATCCTTTCTTTCTAACTAATCTCTTTCTTTCTAACTAATATATCTTTCTTTCTTTCTTTCTAACTAATCTTTCTTTCTAACTAATCCCTCCTTACTTTCTTTCTTTCAAACTAATCCATCTTTCTTTATTCCAAACTAATCCATTTTTCTTTATTTCTAACTAATCAATCTTTCTTTCTTTCTAACTAATCCATCTTTCTTTCTTTCTTTCTCTCTTTCTTTCTAACAAATCCATCTTTCTTTCTTTCTTTCTAACTAATCTATCTTTCTTTCTAACTAATATATCTTTCTTTCTTTCTTTCTAACTAATCTTTCTTTCTAACTAATCTTTCTTTCTTTCTTTCTAACAAATCCATCTTTCTTTCTTTCTTTCTTTCTTTCTGACAAATCTATCTTTCTTTCTTTCTAACTAACTAATATATCTTTCTTTCTTTCTTTCTAACTAATCTTTCTTTCTAACTAATCCATCTTTCTTTCTTTCTTTCAAACTAATCCATCTTTCTTTCAAACTAATCCATCTTTCTTTATTTCTAACTAATCAATCTTTCTTTCTTTCTAACTAATCTATCTTTCTAACTAATCTATATTTCTTTCTTTCTAACTAATCTTTCTTTCTAACTAATCCATCTTTCTTTCTTTCAAATAATCTTTCTAACTAATCAATCTTTCTTTCTTTCTAACTAATCTTTCGTTCTTTCTTTCTAACTAATCTTTTTCTTTCTTTCTTTCTTTCTAACTAATCTTTCTTTCTAACTAATCCCTCCTTACTTTCTTTCTTTGAAAGAGTACAGGTCCTGGAGGTTTGGCAGGGGGGCACCAATGATCCTCTCCGCAGTCCGGACTGTCCGTTGTAGTCTCCTGATGTCTGATTTGGTAGCTGAACCAAACCAGACAGTGATGGATGTGCATAAAACAGACTCAATAACGGCTGAGTAGAACTGAATCAGCAGCTCCTGTGGCAAGTTGAACTTCCTCAGCTGACGAAGGAAGTACAGTCTCTGCTGGGCTTTTTTCACAATGGAGTCAATGTGATTGTCCCACTTCAGGTCCTGAGAGATGGAAGTGCCCAGGAACCTGAATGACTCCACTGCTTCCACAGTGCTGTTCATGATGGTGAGTGGGGGGAGTGCTGGGCTGTTCCTCCGGAAGTCCACGATCATCTCCACTGTTTTGAGCGTGTTCAGCTCAAGGTTGTTGTAACTGCACCAGACAGCCAGCTGTTCAACCTCCAGTCTGTAAGCAGACTCATCACCGTTTTGGATGAGACCGATGACAGTGGTGTCGTCTGCAAATTTCAGGAGCTTGACAGTGGGGTCTTTAGAAGTGCAGTCATTAGTGTACAGGGAGAAGAGCAGTGGGGAGAGAACGCACCCTTGGGGGGCACCAGTGCTGATTGTGAGAGTCTTGGAGTGTTTCCCCAGTCTCACTCGCTGCTGCCGGTCCGTCAGGAAGCTGGTGATCCACTGACAGATAGAGGATGGCATGGAGAGCTGGGTCAGTTTGGCTGTGAGAAGATCAGGCATGATGGTATTGAAGGCCGAACTGAAGTCCACAAATAAGATCCTTGCATAAGTCCCAGGTCTGTCGAGATGTTGCAGGATATAATGTAGTCCCATGTTGACTGCATCATCCACAGACCTGTTTGCTCTGTAAGCAAACTGAAAGGGATCCAGCAGGGGTCCAGTGATGTCCTTCAGGTGGGCCAACACCAGTCTTTCAAATGACTTCATGACCACAGACGTGAGAGCGACAGGTCTGTGGTCATTAAGTCCAGTGATTTTGGGTTTTTTGGGGACAGGAATGATAGTGGAGCGTTTGAAGCAGCAGGGAACTTCACACTGCTCCAATGATCTGTTGAAGATCTGCGTGAAGACCGGGGACAGTTGGTCAGCACAGGCTTTTAAACAAGCAGATGAGATGAGATGCCGTCTGGTTCCTAGGCTTTCCTAGTCTTCTGTTTTTTGAAGACTCTGCTCATGTCCTCCACACAGACCTTAAGCTCAGGTTGGATGGCAGGAGGGGGGGGGGGGGGAGTGGGAGTGCAGGAGGTGATGGTGAATGTGTGAAGTGCAGGTCAGAGCCAGTGTGTGGTGTGAATGAGGGCTTTTCAAAACTGCAATAAAATGAGTTTAAATCCTCAGCCAGGGGTTGATTGTCCACAGATCGGGGGGATGGTGACTTGTAGTTGGTGATGTTCCTCAGGCCAGTCCAGACTGATGATGGGTCATTGGATGAAAACTGTTTTTTCAGTTTTTCAGAGTAGCTTCTTTTAGCAACTCTGATCTCCTTTGTCAGTCTGTTTCTGGCCTGGTTATACAATATTTTATCCCCACTTCTGTAGGCATCCTCTTTGGCATGACGAAAGTGTTTGAGTTTCCCAGTAAACCATGGTTTATCATTAGTAAATGATAAGAATGACCTGGTAGGAATGCATGTATCCTCACAGAAACTTATACTGTACAATATACAACAATATACAATATACAGAATACAAAATACAAAAAGGTATTTATACATACAATAGATACATATATTGAAGAAATATGTATGTAGTTTACAGTAGATTATGTTGTGTTGTGTAGACAGTTAGACTGTTTATGTATATTGATCATGAGGGATCAAGAGTTTAGAAGTCTAATTGCATGGGGGAAGAAGCTGTTCCGGAGTCGGCTGGTGTGTGTGCTGATGCTGCGGTACCGCCGGCCTGATGGTAGCAGTGAGAGCAGCCCATGGCTCGGGTGGGTTAGGGTTAGGCAGTGATACGGGTTAGGGTTAGGGTTAGGGTTAGACCCTAACCCTAACTCGATGATACGGCTGGCAGTGCGCACCACCCTTCGCAGGTCTTTGCGGTTGCGAGCGGTAGTGTTGCCATACCAGGCAGTGATGCAGCCAGGCATGATGCTCTCGACGGTGCTGGTGTAGAACTGTGTGAGGATGCAGCGGTTCATTCCAAACTTCCTCAGCCGTCTCAGGAAGAAGAGGCGCTGTTGAGCCTTCTTCACGACGGCCTCGGTGTGGACGGACCATGTGAGTTCTTCTGTGATGTGGACACCGAGGAACTTGAAACTGCTGACTCTCTCCACCGGTGCTCCATTGATGGTGATCGGGCTGTGATCTCTGTCGTTCCTCCTGAAGTCGACCACTAGCTCCTTGGTTTTGCTGATGTTGAGAGAGAGGTTGTTTTCCTGACACCAGTGTGTCAGAGTGAGCACCTCCTCTCTGTAGGCCGTTTCATCGTTGTCGGTGATCAGACCTACCACCGTCGTGTCATCAGCAAACTTGATGATTTTGTTGGAGCTGTGAGTTGCCACGCAGTCGCTTGTGTACAAGGAGTACAAGAGTGGGCTAAGAACACAGCCCTGTGTTGCTCCAGTGTTGAGAGTCAGTGATGAAGAGATGTTGCTGCCCATTCTGACCACCTGGCGTCTGTTTGACAGGAAGTCCAGGATCCAGCTGCACAGCAAGCTGTTTAAGCCCAGAGCCCGGAGTTTCACATCAAGCAAGGTGGGCACCATGGTGTTGAATGCTGAGCTGTAGTCTACGAACAGCATTCTCACATATGTGTTCCTCTTTTCCAGGTGGGAGAGAGCAGTGTGTATTGTAGATGCAATAGCATCATCAGTGGAGCGGTTATTGCGGTATGCAAACTGCAGTGGGTCCAGTGAGGGAGGTAGAACAGAGCAGATGTAATCTCTGACTAGTCTCTCAAAGCATTTGCTGATGATGGGGGTCAGAGCAACGGGACGCCAGTCATTTAAGCAGGTGATGTTTGACTGCTTTGGTATAGGGACAATGGTGGACGTTTTAAAGCATGTTGGGACTACAGACAAGGAGAGGGACAGATTGAAAATGTCCGTAAAAACACTAGCCAGTTGGTTCGCGCACACTCTAATGACACGCCCCGGTATGCCGTCTGGACCCGCGGCTTTACGGATGTTCACCCGACGGAAAGATCGGGTTACATCCGCTACAGAGACGGAGAGTGTACTAACCTCTGTGGCTTCAGCCGCGGGTACTCTCTCCGCGAGGGGGATGTTAGTTCCCTCAAAACGAGCATAAAAGTGTTTAGCTCATCTGGGAGAGAGGCAGCGTTGTTCACTATGGATTTTGTATTCCCTTTGTAGTCCGTGATGGTGTTAATTCCCTTCCACATGCTTCTAGACTCGGTGGTGTTAAACTGTTCTTCAGTCTTGTCCCTACATTGGCGTTTTGCTGCTCTGATAGTTTTTCGGAGGGCATAACTTGCTTGTTTTTGCTCCTCCGCGCTCCCGGAATTAAAAGCGGAGGTCCGCGCATTGAGTGCTGCACGAACATCGCTATTAATTCATGGTTTCTGGTTCGGGTACATCCGTATTGTTTTGGTCGGAACAACGTCTTCTACGCACTTCCTGATGAAACACGTTACGCTATCAGCGTAAACCTCTATGTCGTCATCAGAGGCTGACCGGAACATCTCCCAGTCCGCGTGATCAAAACAGTCCTGTAGCATAGAGTCTGATTGGTCCGACCAACACTGGATCGTTCTGGGGGCGGGTGTTTCCTGTTTCAGTTTCTGCCTGTAAGCGAGCAGAAGGAGAACGGAAGAGTGGTCCGATTTGCCAAAGGGTGGCCGTGGGAGGGATTTGTAGCCATCCCGGAAAGGGGAGTAGCAATGATCCAAAACCTGGTCTCCTCGAGTGTTGACGTTTATGTGTTGGTGGTATTTTGGTGCTATTTTCTTAAAGTTAGCTTTGTTAAAGTCCCCAGACACAATGAATGCGGCCTCAGGGTGCGCGGTTTCCTGCTCGCTTATTCCCCCATATAGTTCCTTTAGTGCCCGGTCTGTGTCGGCTTGTGGAGGAATGTACACAGCCGTGATAATGACCGCTGTGAATTCCCTCGGTAGCCAGAATGGTCGACACAGAAGCATGAGAAATTCCAGATCAGGAGAGCAGAAAGACTTGATAGAATGTACGTTCCTCTGATCACACCAGGATTTGTTGATCAAAAAACATACACCTCCGCCTCTGCTTTTACCTGAGAGGTCTTTAACTCGGTCCGGTCGATGCACGGAGAACCCCGCGGTTTCGATGGCCGAGTCTGGAATCTCAGCAGACATCCAAGTTTCTGTAAGGCAGATAATGCAGCAGTCCCTCGTCTCCCGTTGGAAAGAGATCCGCGCTCTCAGCTCACAGAGTTTGTTGTCTAGAGACTGAACGTTTGCAAGTAGAATACTGGGAAGCGGGGGTCGATTTGCACGCCGTCTTACTCTAACGAGAACGCCGGCTCTTCTTCCCCTTCTCCGGCTGCGTTTCCGCGGCCGGGCCGCCCAGACAAAGGGCTCCGTTGCCTTGTTTGTAGACAGCGGGTCGTCATTGAAGAGATTAAAGTCCGGTTTTCGGTGTTTGATTGCCGAACCAATGTCCAAAAGTGTTTGTTTGTTGTACGTAATAAGACAGACAACATCCAAGACAAAAAACAAAAGAACTGTAAACAGAACAAACAAAAAACTACAATGTTGTGACGGAGCTCGCAACGCAGCAGCCATACTCGGCGCCATCTTGAGTCATCTCCAAGATCTTCAACGTATTTTGTAGTCTGCAGTTTGTAGTCGCACAGTGGAACCAGTGCACATACTGGGGCGCATTTGACCCAATCTCCACAGCAGGGTGTTTTTAGGCTGCAAAAATATTTCCTGCGCGGTCTGGAGGTCAGTAGCGCACTCTACTGCATCATGCCCGCAGGTTAATCCCTCTTCTCTTCCCGGCTCGGGAACAAGCACTGCTAAATCCACCAGCTACGTGCCTCGCGCAGCAACCACCAGCGCAAGCCAGGACTCTTTCGACGAAAGCAGACAGCCCTGTAACAATTTTAACTTGGGTGAATGTACCAGATCACGTTGCCGGTTCATGCACATCTGTAGTGGCAAAATGCACATTTTGTGGCGGTGCTCATGCCCGCATTGTATTTTCCAGTGTACAAATCTGTGAATAAAAAAAAAAAATCTCAAAATTATTTAGCGACTCCCGTAAATATTTCACGCATGCACTTCGAACTAGCTCACCACCCGGACGCTGAATTTACTCATTATTTGCTGTCTGGCCTAAAAAAAGGCTTTAAACCCAGCCTAGAATGCCCGCTCTTCCAAAATATCACATGTAATAAACTTCAATTCACCCTCATAGAACCTGAAGTCGTAGACAATCTGATCAAAAAAGAAGTCGAGTCAGGCTTCATGATCGGCCCATTCGATAACCCTCCATTTAATCTATTTCGTATTAGCCCCATTGGAGTGGCTACAAGAAAATTCTCGGGCAAAAAACGCCTAATAATCGACCTGTCAGCCCGGCACAATTCCCCGTTCCCAAGCATAAACAGCTTGATCCCTCTCGACGAATTTTCGCTGAAATACCACGACGTAGATCAGGCAATCGACATGATCAAAATTGCAGGTCGAGGCGCTTGGCTTGCCAAAATTGACGTTACATCTGCCTTTAAAGTAATGCCAATCCATCCAGATTCATGGCACCTATTCGGAGTTCGCTGGCAAGGGAAATATTATTTCGCAGTGCGTTTAACTTTCGGATGCAAAAGCAGCCCTAAAATATTCGACATACTATCAGAAGCCGCTTGCTGGATTTTGTCGAACAACTACGCTATTCCTCACCTCATCCACCTGCTAGACGACTTTTTAATAATCTCGCCTCCCAATGAAATCCCAGCCTCACAGTCCAAAAAGTTTTTTCCGAGCTCGGAATTCCCATCGCACAGGAAAACACCATGGGCCCTGCAACATCCGAACATTTGATTCAGTTAAATTCCAAGCGTCCCTGCCCAAAGAGAAAATCGACCGAATAATTCTAGTCTCATCTACTCTTCTTAAAAAACCAAATTGTTCAAAACGTGAACTCCTCTCCCTGCTTGGCCACTTAAACTTTGCAATGCGCATCATTCCGCAGGGCCGGCCCTTCATATCGCATCTCCTCTCGCTCGCATCCTCCGTCCACTCGCTAGAGGACCTCATTTCCATAACTCAGGCATGTCGCGATGAACTCAGGCTATGGTTAACATTTCTAAACCAGTGGAAAGGCCTATCTTTTTTCTATAACAATCTCGTTTCGTCCCCCACCAACATCCAACTGTTCACAGACACCGCCCCCTCAGTCGGTTTTGGAGGATTTTTTCAAGGTCGTTGGTTTGCGTCTCCGTGGCCACCGCAGCTCCAGGACATATCTCAATCCCCAGTGCTATTCGAGCTTTATCCTCTCGTAGTAGCCGCTTTTCTGTGGGGGAAAGAATGGGCCGCTAGTAGCATCTTGGTGCATTGCGACAATGACACAACAGTGCATTGCATTAACAAAGGACGTTCCCATTCACCTGCTCTGATGCACGTCTCCTAAGGCGTCTCACCTGGATTTCAGCCTGCGACCAATTCATCATAATTGCTAAACACATCCCCGGGTCAGAAAATCAAATCGCTGACTCCCTGTCTCGTTTTCTGTTTCAGAAATTCAGGATGCTGGCTCCAGAGGCGGATCAATTCCCAACTCCAGTACCTTGCTATTCGGAACTGATATTTCCCGTAAATGAGAAGCTCTCAGGTTAAATCTCCTCTGGAGCCCCTGTTCATAGACGAATCCAATACAACCTGTGACACGATTTTGGTTCCAGAAACACCTCAAATCTGTTCTCCAACAGTCAGGCATTCCAGCAAAGAAATGTTCAAGTCACTCTTTCCGTATCGGGGCAGCAACTTCAGCAACCTGTAAGGTCGTCTAACTCGATCAAATGGCGGTATTCGATTAGCGGGGAAGGTCTCACGTGTGTTCCGTCTTTTCTCATGGCAAAGGGATTTTTGATTAAATGCAATACATTTTCTCATGTATTAACCTGTTAACCGTTGCCAGAGCGTCGGCGCACTGAAGCGTTTTTTTTTTTATTTAGTTCAAATTTACTATCAGATTTAATGTTATACCTTGACAAACTATACATCATTAAAAAGATATAAGACTCAAGATTCAGTATTTGACCACTATTGTATTCTGAGAAACTTATAGTGACAGTTATGTCTTAATTTGTGTCAGGAGTTATGAAATGAAAAAATGAGTCGATACCTTTAATATGAATTATGAGCGTCAGCTGGTCCATTCATAAAAAACACTCCGTGCTGTCGTCATGACAGCGATTCACAAAACAACGTCCCTCAGGGCTTTAGCTCAAAAATGTGCAGACTTGGAGAAATATTGATATATTCTCATAGATTCACATCATATTTCTATAGACAGGAATAATATTTATTGAATTTATACCCAAATGCGTCGATGTAATCATTATGATCGCTTCTTACTGAGATGTGCTGTGTTTTCAATTCATACCAATAGCCTGAGGCCACTATATGCACAATAATAGTCCATATATGGATCATGAAGAAGACCCATAGTCATGTGACATTGGGACGTCACTGATACAGAAAGTAGCTGACAGAGATCGCTGTAACATGCAGATAAAGATGTTTTGAAGACAATAAACATGATTGCAATGATATTTGAGTTACCTGTGTTCTTCAAGCCATGCCAGGTATTTCATAATAATAGATTATATTTATAATGTAATGCTAATCGATATAGATTTCATCATCGTGCAGAACACTATAAATAATAATTTTTCTGTCGGATTTTTTTTAATCTGAAGCCAAATTAGATCACAGAAGATTATTTAAAACACTCGACTTGCGTATGAAGTAAGTTTGGAGCACAAACAAGGTTTTAATCTCATAAATGGTCGTGTATTGATGGTGTGCTAAGCTAACATGCTAGCTAGCCCAGGTGCACCTGCCACCAGCAGTTATTTTTTTATGATTTTTTTCTAAATAGGAATGCTTACTGAAATGTTTCAGTGCATTTGATACCAGTTTCAAATATTTAGTGAGAACTTTGATAAAAGAAATTAGGGTTTGAAATCCTATGAATAGCATGTGAATAGCCAGTCGTTAGTAGCTATAATGCAGACAAAAGAAATGCATATTAGAGCCATAACCAGTCTGGAGAGGTGTGAATGTGTGCAGGGAGAGACTGACACTCAATGGGGCTCGTTTGCACCACAAAATAATAGAGACAATAGACTGAATAGATGACTCAGAAGATGACTAAACATCAGTTTGCATTTTAGAGTCTAATCAAAATAAAGTAATTTGACATGATCTTGAAAAACATTTAACTAAATACAGATTTTTAGACTTATCATTTTCAGATTTTAAATATAAAATGGTCACACATATGGCTTTAGCTGCAGTGCATTTCTAGATTGCTGCAGGGCCAACTTCAATTTTATTTTCATGAAGATGTTTCATAAAAATAAATTTCTAATAACTTTACAAAACTTTGAAGCTATTTAAAAAAAAAAATTTCATTATGACAATAATTAATTCTACATTTACAATAAACTACCAGGTGTCAGCTTTCAAATGAGATCATAGGGCAAGCGGTCAGTCCGTGAACAAGACAAGAGCGCGCAAGTCGTTTTTCTGAATATCCAGTTCTCCTGTTGTTTCAGTGTAGTATCTACCAGAAGGTAAGGTTGTTTTCGATTCTCTGGTTATTTTCTTGTTTTGCCTTCTCACAAATTTGTATTTTAATTAGACGCGTTCCCACTTTATATAACAGCCGCTCTGAATAGTATTGCAGTTTAAATTGTATAGCACTTAAGTGAGCGCTGTCCAACAGCTAGTTTCGATTCCTCCCATTATTCGGGTCCTTCTGTCCACCCTCTCATCACTGGGCATCACTGGATCTTCCCTCCAATGGTTTGAGTCCTATCTCACAGGTAGGTCATTCAGGGTCGCATGGAGAGGCGAGGTATCTAAAGCACATCGACTGACCACAGGGGTTCCCCAGGGGTCAGTCCTTGGACCCCTCCTCTTCTCCATTTACACCACATCACTGGGACCCATCATACAGGCACATGGTTTCTCTTACCATTGCTATGCTGATGACACCCAGCTCTACCTCTCATTTCAACCAGACGATCCCACAGTAGCTGCACGTATCTCTAGCTGTCTGGCGGACATCTCGGCATGGATGAGGAACATCACCTGCAGCTCAACCTGGCAAAGACTGAGCTTCTCATTCTCCCTGCCAATCCGTCTCTACAGCACGACTTCACTATCCAGCTAGATTCTTCCTCAATCACCCCATCAAGGTCGGTCAGAAATCTTGGAGTAATCTTTGATGACCAGCTAACCTTCACAGACCACATTTCAAAGACAGCTCGATCATGCAGGTTTGCAATGCACAACATCAGGAAGATCAGGCCTTTCCTAACTGAGCATGCAACACAACTTCTTGTCCAGGCCCTGGTTATTTCTAGGCTTGATTACTGCAATGCTCTTCTAGCTGGTCTTCCATCATGTGCAACTAAACCCTTACAAATGATCCAGAATGCTGCTGCTCGTCTTGTCTTCAACGAGCCCAAAAGGGCCCACGTCACTCCGCTGTTCATCTCCCTGCATTGGCTACCACTCGCTGCTCGAATCAAGTTCAAGGCGCTGACACTTGCTTACAGATTGTCCACCGGCTCAGCTCCCTCCTACTTTCACTCGCTCCTACGGGTCTACATTCCTACCAGAAGCCTACGATCGGCCAAGGAGCGACGGCTCGTGGTGCCTTCACAGCGAGGCACAAAATCACTGTCCAGAACATTCTCATTCACGGTTCCATGCTGGTGGAATGATCTACCCACCCTTGTCCGGAATGCAGAATCCCTGACAGCATTCAAAAGACAACTGAAAACTCATCTCTTCCGTGAGCACTTAACATAGAAAAAAAAAAAAAAAAAAAAAAAAAAAAACTTTTTCTTGAAATCTTCGCTTGTCTGGTTTATGCTACTCTGAGCAATGTTTGAACTTTGTATTCTGAGCACTTCTTGCGTTGTTTTTGCCTCTCCATGATGACTCGCTTGGTTTAATCCTCAAATGTAAGTCGCTTTGGATAAAAGCGTCTGCTAAATGACTAAAAATGACTAAATGTACTTGTGCTTTTAGTGCAAAGGGTTCATGAACTGTATCTGTTTCAGTTTGGGTATGTCATTTCTGGGGATTTTTCAAAAGTGGGCTTGCAGCTTAACAGGTTAACTCGTTATTTCATCTGACTCCATACATGAAAAGGTTTTAATGATGTCTGTGCATCAATAAATGTGAGTGAATATTTGACTATTCTTTTTAACTCTTTAATGAAAATAATAGCAAAGTCCGTTAGAATAAAATCAAATGTTTACAATTTATTATGTCAGGTAAATGTATCATGCCAATTTCATAATTAGTTCAAAGATAATCAATACAAAAACATCGAATGCTCTAGAATAAAGAGAAGAGATGCAAACCCAACATTTTAAGAAATACATGAGCTGAGAGTCTTGGCGACCCTCGGCCTCACGGGCTATCTAAAGTACAGAAAAGCCCCGATCTCTCGCTGCATTCCATTAAATAGCCAGAATGTCTTTCACATGGAAACATGCTAACAATAGTAATTTGCATTCAGAGGTTACACCTCTTGGGGGTTAGGAAGGCCATTTGCCTATCTTCCTTTGTGTGCCAGTTTCTCTAAACTTCTAAAAAAAAACTTATTAGCTTTTGTTTTACTTATTTGGAAATGAGCCATCTGTACCACTCACTCTGAGACATTTTAAATGATATTAAACATAATACTCAATGATAATCATTCACATTAAACCATATATATTCTTATGTGAGTTTTAGGTGTCACTGAGAGAGAGAATGAAATGTAGATGAGGTGAGACTTGTGTCTCAGGGGAAGAGGGGGGAAGTCAAAAGTTAATTTCCAGCAAGATCCTTTGTTTCATAGACCAGTGGTCAGGTCTATCTCTTCAACCAGTTTTTCCAGTCTTACACTACCTATGCTGTCATCAATCATAATAAAACAGCAACTTTATAATAAAAGCTGGCAACTTAAAAAAAAGATGAGGGGGAAATAGTTAAATTTGTAAAAATATAAATAGTATATTGTAAAAAATATACAGTATATATATATATATATATATATATATAAATATACTGTATATCACATTGACATAAATGTATACTCTGTGCTTGACACTTGAAATTTAATCAAGAGAGAAGGACCTTAGTAAAGCCCGGGACACACCAAGCCGACGTCACAGAACTAGTGGCATCAAAAGCTGACTGTTGTCAGTTCTCATCGGCTGTGTTTCGGCCAAAAATCTGTGCTTGAACACCAGAATGACTGCTGGTGACTGTCAACTAGCATGTGCAGTCTGCGCCTGCATGTAAGGAATTAACCGTCTATAACATCAGTTGGGGTGTGACGAGATGAGACACGAGATTGGTTTCATGAGATTCTCTCGTCACATGATCAGTGAGCTGTGATTCCTGCTGCACTGTGTGCGACTGCAGCTCATGCTGGATGATCAGAGCAGACGTTTACAATTAGCGGTGGAACGGATCACAAAATTCACGGTTCGGACCATATACGTTTTTTGCGCCACGGATCGGATAATTTTTCAGATCAGCAATTTTTTTTTACAAATATATATATATATATATGGTCCAATTATATATCAATATATTATTCCAAGGTGCAGTTGCCAGATATTGTATGAATCCCTTCCTACTCGCGCAATCAACTCATTCAAATTTCAACCCAGTGTAAGGTATCCACTGGAGGCAAGTTGTAGCGAGAACCCAAGTGCAGTATTTATTCAAAATTAACATGTAACAAGATCAAAACATGACATGAAACAAAAGCATGACGTGGCATGAAACAAAACCGTGGACATAGACTTACACAACAGTGGTCACAGGAAACAATACTTGACAAAGACACGTGGCAAACATGAGGGCTTAAATACACAAGACTAATGACAAGACAAGGGACACCTCCCTCATGGACAAATTAAGCCCTCATGTTTGCCACGTGTCTTTGTCAAGTATTGTTTCCTGTGACCACTGTTGTGTAAGTCTATGTCCACGGTTTTGTTTCATGCCACGTCATGCTTTTGTTTCATGTCATGTTTTGATCTTGTTACATGTTAATTTTGAATAAATACTGCACTTGGGTTCTCGCTACAACTTGCCTCCAGTGGATACCTTACACTGGGTTGAAATTTGAATGAGTTGATTGCGCGAGTAGGAAGGGATTCATACAATATCTGGCAACTGCACCTTGGAATAATATATTGATATATAATTGGACCATATATATATATATATTTGTAAAAAAAAATTGCTGATCTGAAAAATTATCCGATCCGTGGCGCAAAAAACGTATATGGTCCGAACCGTGAATTTTGTGATCCGTTCCACCGCTAATTGTAAACGTCTGCTCTGATCATCCAGCATGAGCTGCAGTCGCACACAGTGCAGCAGGAATCACAGCTCACTGATCATGTGACGAGAGAATCTCATGAAACCAATCTCGTGTCTCATCTCGTCACACCCCAACTGATGTTATAGACGGTTAATTCCTTACATGCAGGCGCAGACTGCACATGCTAGTTGACAGTCACCAGCAGTCATTCTGGTGTTCAAGCACAGATTTTTGGCCGAAACACAGCCGATGAGAACTGACAACAGTCAGCTTTTGATGCCACTAGTTCTGTGACGTCGGCTTGGTGTGTCCCGGGCTTTACTAAGGTCCTTCTCTCTTGATTAAATTTCAAGTGTCAAGCACAGAGTATACATTTATGTCAATGTGATATACAGTATATTTATATATATATATATATATATATATATACTGTATATTTTTTACAATATACTATTTATATTTTTACAAATTTAACTATTTCCCCCTCATCTTTTTTTTAAGTTGCCAGCTTTTATTATAAAGTTGCTGTTTTATTATGATTGATGACAGCATAGGTAGTGTAAGACTGGAAAAACTGGTTGAAGAGATAGACCTGACCACTGGTCTATGAAACAAAGGATCTTGCTGGAAATTAACTTTTGACTTCCCCCCTCTTCCCCTGAGACACAAGTCTCACCTCATCTACATTTCATTCTCTCTCTCAGTGACACCTAAAACTCACATAAGAATATATATGGTTTAATGTGAATGATTATCATTGAGTATTATGTTTAATATCATTTAAAATGTCTCAGAGTGAGTGGTACAGATGGCTCATTTCCAAATAAGTAAAACAAAAGCTAATAAGTTTTTTTTTAGAAGTTTAGAGAAACTGGCACACAAAGGAAGATAGGCAAATGGCCTTCCTAACCCCCAAGAGGTGTAACCTCTGAATGCAAATTACTATTGTTAGCATGTTTCCATGTGAAAGACATTCTGGCTATTTAATGGAATGCAGCGAGAGATCGGGGCTTTTCTGTACTTTAGATAGCCCGTGAGGCCGAGGGTCGCCAAGACTCTCAGCTCATGTATTTCTTAAAATGTTGGGTTTGCATCTCTTCTCTTTATTCTAGAGCATTCGATGTTTTTGTATTGATTATCTTTGAACTAATTATGAAATTGGCATGATACATTTACCTGACATAATAAATTGTAAACATTTGATTTTATTCTAACGGACTTTGCTATTATTTTCATTAAAGAGTTAAAAAGAATAGTCAAATATTCACTCACATTTATTGATGCACAGACATCATTAAAACCTTTTCATGTATGGAGTCAGATGAAATAACGAGTTAATACATGAGAAAATGTATTGCATTTAATCAAAAATCCCTTTGCCATGAGAAAAGACGGAACACACGTGAGACCTTCCCCGCTAATCGAATACCGCCATTGGATCGAGTTAGACGACCTTACAGGTTGCTGAAGTTGCTGCCCCGATACGGAAAGAGTGACTTGAACATTTCTTTGCTGGAATGCCTGACTGTTGGAGAACAGATTTGAGGTGTTTCTGGAACCAAAATCGTGTCACAGGTTGTATTGGATTCGTCTATGAACAGGGGCTCCAGAGGAGATTTAACCTGAGAGCTTCTCATTTACGGGAAATATCAGTTCCGAATAGCAAGGTACTGGAGTTGGGAATTGATCCGCCTCTGGAGCCAGCATCCTGAATTTCTGAAACAGAAAACGAGACAGGGAGTCAGCGATTTGATTTTCTGACCCGGGGATGTGTTTAGCAATTATGATGAATTGGTCGCAGGCTGAAATCCAGGTGAGACGCCTTAGGAGACGTGCATCAGAGCAGGTGAATGGGAACGTCCTTTGTTAATGCAATGCACTGTTGTGTCATTGTCGCAATGCACCAAGATGCTACTAGCGGCCCATTCTTTCCCCCACAGAAAAGCTGCTACTACGAGAGGATAAAGCTCGAATAGCACTGAGGATTGAGATATGTCCTGGAGCTGCGGTGGCCACGGAGACGCAAACCAACGACCTTGAAAAAATCCTCCAAAACCGACTGAGGGGGCGGTGTCTGTGAACAGTTGGATGTTGGTGGGGGACGAAACGAGATTGTTATAGAAAAAAGATAGGCCTTTCCACTGGTTTAGAAATGTTAACCATAGCCTGAGTTCATCGCGACATGCCTGAGTTATGGAAATGAGGTCCTCTAGCGAGTGGACGGAGGATGCGAGCGAGAGGAGATGCAATATGAAGGGCCGGCCCTGCGGAATGATGCGCATTGCAAAGTTTAAGTGGCCAAGCAGGGAGAAGAGTTCACGTTTTGAACAATTTGGTTTTTTAAGAAGAGTAGATGAGACTAGAATTATTCGGTCGATTTTCTCTTTGGGCAGGGACGCTTGGAATTTAACTGAATCAAATGTTCGGATGTTGCAGGGCCCATGGTGTTTTCCTGTGCGATGGGAATTCCGAGCTCGGAAAAAACTTTTTGGACTGTGAGGCTGGGATGGCATTGGGAGGCGAGATTATTAAAAAGTCGTCTAGCAGGTGGATGAGGTGAGGAATAGCGTAGTTGTTCGACAAAATCCAGCAAGCGGCTTCTGATAGTATGTCGAATATTTGCTTTTGCATCCGAAAGTTAAACGCACTGCGAAATAATATTTCCCTTGCCAGCGAACTCCGAATAGGTGCCATGAATCTGGATGGATTGGCATTACTTTAAAGGCAGATGTAATGACAATTTTGGCAAGCCAAGCGCCTCGACCTGCAATTTTGATCATGTCGATTGCCTGATCTACGTCGTGGTATTTCAGCGAAAATTCGTCGAGCTGTTTATGCTTGGGAACGGGGAATTGTGCCGGGCTGACAGGTCGATTATTAGGCGTTTTTGCCCGAGAATTTTCTTGTAGCCACTCCAATGGGGCTAATACGAAATAGATTAAATGGAGGGTTATCGAATGGGCCGATCATGAAGCCTGACTCGACTTCTTTTTTGATCAGATTGTCTACGACTTCAGGTTCTATGAGGGTGAATTGAAGTTTATTACATGTGATATTTTGGAAGAGCGGGCATTCTAGGCTGGGTTTAAAGCCTTTTTTTAGGCCAGACAGCAAATAATGAGTAAATTCAGCGTCCGGGTGGTGAGCTAGTTCGAAGTGCATGCGTGAAATATTTACGGGAGTCGCCAAATAATTTTGAGATTTTTTTTTTTTATTCACAGATTTGTACACTGGAAAATACAATGCGGGCATGAGCACCGCCACAAAATGTGCATTTTGCCACTACAGATGTGCATGAACCGGCAACATGATCTGGTACATTTACCCAAGTTAAAATTGTTACAGGGCTGTCTGCTTTCGTCGAAAGAGTCCTGGCTTGCGCTGGTGGTTGCTGCGCGAGGCACGTAGCTGGTGGATTTAGCAGTGCTTGTTCCCGAGCCGGGAAGAGAAGAGGGATTAACCTGCGGGCATGATGCAGTAGAGTGCGCTACTGACAAATATTTGAACTCGATGAACTCAGGCTATGGTTAACATTTCTAAACCAGTGGAAAGGCCTATCTTTTTTCTATAACAATCTCGTTTCGTCCCCCACCAACATCCAACTGTTCACAGACACCGCCCCCTCAGTCGGTTTTGGAGGATTTTTTCAAGGTCGTTGGTTTGCGTCTCCGTGGCCACCGCAGCTCCAGGACATATCTCAATCCTCAGTGCTATTCGAGCTTTATCCTCTCGTAGTAGCAGCTTTTCTGTGGGGGAAAGAATGGGCCGCTAGTAGCATCTTGGTGCATTGCGACAATGACACAACAGTGCATTGCATTAACAAAGGACGTTCCCATTCACCTGCTCTGATGCACGTCTCCTAAGGCGTCTCACCTGGATTTCAGCCTGTGACCAATTCATCATAATTGCTAAACACATCCCCGGGTCAGAAAATCAAATCGCTGACTCCCTGTCTCGTTTTCTGTTTCAGAAATTCAGGATGCTGGCTCCAGAGGCGGATCAATTCCCAACTCCAGTACCTTGCTATTCGGAACTGATAATTCCCGTAAATGAGTAGCTCTCAGGTTAAATCTCCTCTGGAGCCCCTGTTCATAGACGAATCCAATACAACCTGTGACACGATTTTGGTTCCAGAAACACAGGACAGCGGTCAAGTCTGTGGAGTCAACAAGAGCGTGCAAGTAGATCTTTTCTTAATATCCAGTTCTCCTGTTGTTTCAGTTTAGTATTTATCTCAAGCTAGGGCTATTTTCGATTCTGTAGTTATTTTAATTTTTTACCTTCTCACAAATCTGTATTTTAATTAGACGCGTTGCTACTTTTTATAAGAGCCGCGTCTGGATATTATTGCAGTTTAAATTGCATAGCACTTAAGTGAGTCACTGGCCAACAGCTAGTTTCGATCTCTGACATTTTCGGATTATTCGAGGGCGCTGTGTTAATTGCTGGTCCGAGACAGCCACTGTAAACAGATATAAACTCGTGAGATTCAGGACAAGGCCAGGACAGCGGTCAAGTCTGTGGAGTCGACAAGAGCGCGCAAGTAGATCTTTTCTTAATATCCAGTTCTCCTGTTGTTTCAGTTTAGTATTTATCTCAAGCTAGGGCTATTTTCGATTCTGTGGTTATTTTAATTTTTTACCTTCTCACAAATCTGTATTTTAATTAGACGCGTTGCTACTTTTTATAAGAGCCGCTTCTGGATATTATTGCAGTTTAAATTGCATAGCACTTAAGTGAGTCACTGGCCAACAGCTAGTTTCGATCTCTGACATTTTCGGATTATTCGAGGGCGCTGTGTTAATTGCTGGTCCGAGACAGCCACTGTAAACAGATATAAACTCGTGAGATTCAGGACAAGGCCAGGACAGCGGTCAAGTCTGTGGAGTCAACAAGAGCGCGCAAGTAGATTTTTTCTTAATATCCAGTTCTCCTGTTGTTTCAGTTTAGTATTTATCTCAAGCTAGGGCTATTTTCGATTCTGTGGTTATTTAAATTTTTTACCTTCTCACAAATCTGTATTTTAATTAGACGCGTTGCTACTTTTTATAAGAGCCGCGTCTGGATATTATTGCAGTTTAAATTGCATAGCACTTAAGTGAGTCACTGGCCAACAGCTAGTTTCGATCTCTGACATTCTCAGATTATTCGAGGGTGCTTTGTTAATTGCTGGTCCGAGACAGCTGTCCTCACTCAGTAATTTGAGCGCATTATATCTATGTAGTGTGCGCGCAGTCGCGGAAGCGGCAGCGGAAGCGTATCAGCCTTCTCGTGTGAAGACCGACTCGGGTAAAGACCATCGACTCTACCTGTGCGACTCCACCGAGCAACGACACCAGCTACGCACTTAAGTATCTTCATCTCCCTTTCCTTTCCTACTTGTGCTCTATTTCCCTTAATCAACATGTGCTTTCAATACATTCCTGTTGTCTCTCGACAACGCACTCTCATCACGCACAGAAGACAGCGCAATACTGCTAATCTGCGTCCCGTTCTCTCATCCACACACACACCTCTCTCTCTTTCTATGGGTCTATGGAATTGTCAGTCAGCAGTCAATAAAGCTGACTTCATTCCTGTCTTTGCATCTCTTTCAACTCTTAATATCTTGGGCTTGACTGAGACCTGGATCCGTCCAGAAGACTCAGCAACCCCTGCTGCTCTCTCTAACAACTTCTCTTTCTCTCACACCCCTCGCCAGTCTGGTAGGGGTGGGGGGACTGGTATTCTCATTTCTAACAATTGGAAATACTCAACTCTCTCTTCTCTATGCAATAACAACTCATTTGAATATCATGCTATTACATTTACAACTCCCTTTAAGATCCAGATTGTAGTCATTTATCGCCCCCCAGGTCAACTGGGAAGCTTTGTTGAGGAGCTGGATGTGCTGCTGTCCTCTTTCCCTGAGGACGGCACTCCACTTGTAGTCTTTGGCGATTTCAACATTCATCTAGAGAAGCCGTATGCTACTGACTTCATCTCTCTCCTAGCCTCATTCGATCTCAAACGGCTCATCACCACAGGTACTCACAAGTCAGGCAACCAACTGGACCTGGTCTACACACGCAACTGCATCACAGACAACATTTTGGTGAAACCTCTCCATGTTTCAGATCATTTCCTCATTACTTTCAATCTACAACTCACTACCCATGCTCCACCAACTCCCCTACCAGTTACCTTCAGACGAAACCTGCGCTCACTTTCTCCCTCCCGTCTTTCCTCTGCTGTGTCATCTTCTCTTCCCTCACCCTCACAATTCTCATCTCTAGATGTGAATACCGCAACGGATACTTTATGCTCCACTTTAACTTCTTTAGACACTATCTGCCCTCTCTTCTCCAGGCCAGCACGCGCTACCCCCTCTAACCCCTGGTTATCTGAGGTTCTTCGGGAACACCGGACTAAACTCAGGGCAATGGAGAGGAAATGGCGCAAATCAAAAGATACATCTGACCTGAGTATGTACCAATCTCTGCTCTCTTCCTTTTCTGCTGATGTTCACGCTGCAAAATCTTCATATTTCCATAACAAGATCAACACCGCCTCTAACACACGAACACTTTTCAAGACATTCAACTCTCTCCTCTGTCCACCTCCACCACCACCCACCTCCTCGCTAACTGCTGATGATTTTGCTAACTTCTTCACTAACAAAACAACAACCATTAGCAGTCAGTTCTCTCCTCCACACACACAGGAACCTAGTCCAACCTCTCCCACAGCCAATAACCTTCTCTCCTCCTTCTCTCCTCTAACCGAGGGAGAAGTATCTAAACTTCTCCTCTCCAGTCATCCTACCACCTGCCCTCTAGACCCCATCCCCTCACACCTTCTACAAGCCATCTCTCCCACACCGTTACCAGCACTCACACACATCATCAACTCATCCCTCCATACTGGCATTTTTCCTACAGCATTTAAGCAGGCTCGGGTAACCCCACTGCTTAAAAAACCAACATTAAACACATCACTTCTAGAGAATTACAGACCTGTCTCTCTCCTACCTTTCATTGCAAAAACACTTGAACGAGTTGCTTTCAACCAAGTATCATCTTTCCTGTCTCTGAATAACCAGCTGGATGTTAACCAATCTGGCTTCAAGAAAGGGCATTCGACCGAGACCGCATTACTTTCAGTCACAGAAGCCCTGCGGATCGCTAAAGCTGCTTCCAAATCATCAGTTCTCATTCTCCTAGACCTGTCTGCTGCCTTCGACACTGTGAATCATCAGATCCTTCTGTCCACCCTCTCATCACTGGGCATCACTGGAACTTCCCTCCACTGGTTTGAGTCCTATCTCACAGGTAGGTCATTCAGGGTCGCATGGAGAGGCGAGGTATCCAAAGCACATCGTCTGACCACAGGGGTTCCCCAGGGGTCAGTCCTTGGACCCCTCCTCTTCTCCATTTACACCACATCACTGGGACCCATCATACAGGCACATGTTTTCTCTTACCATTGCTATGCTGATGACACCCAGCTCTACCTCTCATTTCAACCAGACGATCCCACAGTAGCTGCACGTATCTCTAGCTGTCTGGCGGACATCTCGGCATGGATGAAGGAACATCACCTGCAGCTCAATCTGGCAAAGACTGAGCTTCTCATTCTCCCTGCCAATCCGTCTCTACAGCACGACTTCACTATCCAGCTAGACTCATCCTCAATCACCCCATCAAGGTCAGTCAGAAATCTTGGAGTAATCTTTGATGACCAGCTAACCTTCACAGACCACATTTCAAAGACAGCTCGATCATGCAGGTTTGCAATGCACAACATCAGGAAGATCAGGCCTTTCCTAACTGAGCATGCAACACAACTTCTTGTCCAGGCCCTGGTTATTTCTAGGCTTGATTACTGCAATGCTCTTCTAGCTGGTCTTCCATCATGTGCAACTAAACCCTTACAAATGATCCAGAATGCTGCTGCTCGTCTTGTCTTCAACGAGCCCAAAAGGGCCCACGTCACTCCGCTGTTCATCTCCCTGCATTGGCTACCACTCGCTGCTCGAATCAAGTTCAAGGCGCTGACACTTGCTTACAGATTGTCCACCGGCTCAGCTCCCTCCTACTTTCACTCGCTCCTACGGGTCTACATCCCTACCAGAAGCCTACGATCGGCCAAGGAGCGACGGCTCGTGGTGCCTTCACAGCGAGGCACAAAATCACTGTCCAGAACATTCTCATTCACGGTTCCATGCTGGTGGAATGACCTACCCACCCTCGTCCGGAATGCAGAATCCCTGACAGCATTCAAAAGACAACTGAAAACTCATCTCTTCCGTGAGCACTTAACATAAAAAAAATAAAATAAAAAAAAAACTTTTTCTTGAAATCTTCGCTTGTCTGGTTTATGCTACTCTGAGCAATGTTTGAACTTTGTATTCTGAGCACTTCTTGCGTTGTTTTTGCCTCTCCATGATGACTCGCTTGCTTTAATCCTCAAATGTAAGTCGCTTTGGATAAAAGCGTCTGCTAAATGACTAAATGTAAATGTAACATGAACAAAGAATTGAAATTGAACACCTTGACCCTCGTGAGTTGCGCTGGAATTATCCAGAATGGTGATTATGTTTCATTTATGGCCTTGAGAGCTCTCATAAGAGACAACACAATGCCCCAGAGCCAACTGCAGAAACTGACAATAATGTCACCGTTAATTCTGTTAAAAAATCCCTGCCTCAACCGCTTGCATCAAAACATTCCATATAAGGTACCTGCACGGCAGCCTCCAAATCCAAAAAAGACCACCACCAAAGATCCTCCGAAGCGCGAAGCATCTCCAGACCTCTCTGAACACGAGGAAGAAGAATATGAGCCTGATCAGGTCATAGTGAGAGTCAAAACTAAAACTGTGCCCGCAAACAGCAAAACGCAGTGGTCGAGGCAAGAAGAGGAAATGGTTAGGGTTAATCCACAAATGAGCCATGCACAGGCCTACCAGGCTTACCTGAAGGAGTGTGAGAAACAAGGTAGACCGGCCAGAACAATGCAGGCTTTTAGGAGCAAAAGACAACGGCTCGCTTAGGTAAGTGTATATCACATATGTGTTTGTATATGTGTCTGAGTGTGTCTTTGAGTACATCACTTATGTGAGCCATTTATATTTACAGTTCGACTTGGAGACATCGGCTCATTACTTTGAGATGTGCAACTCCAGTTCAGAAGCACCTCTATATTTGGTAAGTTCACACAATTTGCACACTAGGTCGAAAATTATCTTTATATGTACATAACTAAAAAGTGAGTGTATATATGTGTCTGTGAGTGTGTATATGTGTGTTTGTGTCTGTGAGTGTGTGTGTGTGTGTGTGTGTCTATGTCTGTGAGTGTGTATGAGAGTGTGTCTGTGTGTGTGTGTGTATGTATGAGTATCTTTGAGTAGTATTTGTGTCTGTGAGTACATCACTAATGTAAACCTTTTATACTTACAGTTCAAGCAGGAGACATCGACCCCTTATTTTTGAGATGAACAACTCCTGTTAAGATGCAAGCCTCCCTTTGGTAAGTTCACACTTTTTACAAAATATGTCAAAAATTACCTTTAGATGTATATGACTAATAAGTGTGTGTATATATGTGTGTGTGTGTGTGTGTGTGTGTGTGTGTGTCTGTGTGTCTGTATGTCTGTGTGTCTGTGTGTGTCTGTGAGTGTATATGTTTGTCTGTGTGTCTGTGTGTGTCTGTGAGTGTATATGTTTGTCTGTGTGTGTGTGTGTCTTTGAGTCTGTATTTGTGTCTGTGAGTACATCACTAATGTAAGACTTTTATATTTACAGTTCAGACAGGAGACGTCGACCCCTTAATTTTGAGATGTGCAACTCCAGTTCAGATGCACATCTACATTTGGTCAGTTCACACTTTTTGCACACTATCACTAAATTATTCTTTATAGGTATATGAGTAATAAGTGTGTATAGACATGTGTTTGTGTGTCTGTGAGTACATCACTAATATAAGCCTTTTATATTCACAGTTCAGCCAGGAGACGTCAACCTGTTTTTTTTTAAAAGATGTACAACTGCTGTTTAGATGTGTATCTCCATTTTAAACATCTAAACAGTATTCCAGAAAAAAACTTAACTCACAAGACACTGCCTTGTATGTTGATAAGGAATTTAGGTTGTTTCAGTATACACATTACATTTTGTTAAATCCTGTATATTAAAAATGAAGTATAAAAATTACAGTAAATCTTAAAACAGCTAATATTATCTGTTTTTACAGTATTTTATGTTACTACTTTTTGTAATGTTTGTGTTTTCTATAAAGACCAGTGTGTGTTAAACTCAAAGACTCTTTTCTGTCCAATTTGTCCAATTTATTAATTTGTGAGGCAGGCTCAGGACCTTTGGAACTTAATAAAATAAATAATAATTATGCATATTTAATAACATTAAAAATATTTACACATATACATATATATCTATAGATTAAATAATAATGTATTTATTAAGTACATAAATAATAAACTTTAAATATATATATTTATGTTTTTGCACATATATAATTACTTTGTTTTTCAAATTACACATTTGAATATATATTAAGACAAAATTCATTAATATATATGTTGCAAAATATTTCATTAGTTTAAATTGTTTGAATGTTATAACAAATATTTATGCAACAATTAAGAGATTTTTTTAAGGCAAAAAATTTATACATAGAATTAAAATGAATACTTTATTTTAAAGTATAACAGAGACTGGGACATAAAAATAATTTTGTAATTATTTAATTCAGGTTAAAAAAGAGATTATGTATTTATAATCTAATTTTGGAAAATCTATAGGTGCCATCTGCTGGATGCAGTGAACAAGTACAGGTCTCTGAAGAAAGCCTTTGGAATTATAGTTTTTTTTTTCTTGCCTGTCGGTCACACTCACTCACAGGGATCTTACATGTCGCTCACACTCATAATCCACACTTTGATTGTAATATATGCTTTTAATGGACTGAAATAATACGATTCAACTAGTACAATAGTTATTAAAAATTAATGAAATCCAAAACAAAACATTTTTTATTATCAAATAATAAAAAATAAAACATTGATAATATTTTCATATGTTATAATTTTCATATGTTATAATTTAAATATAGTTATTTTAATATATTATTTGTAATTATGTGTTATTTACAACAATGTTTTTAAAATGTATAATACTTAAAATGCACTTGCCAACTAGAGGGAGACATTACATTATTGTGAATGAAATAGATAACTAATCATATAGATATAGTTAATTTATTAAAATTATGGTTTAACTGACAAATTAATTAAAAACAATTAGTGTACACATATGTGAATTTCTTAGGGAAATTTAAAAGTTATAACATTTATATACATGTTATACTTCTAAATATTTTTTTACATTTATAATAAATATATGGTGAAATAACAGATAAATACTTATTCATTATATTAAACACAGATAAAGAATTCACACAGGTTAATTTATCAACAAGTTTATTAGCAGAATCATGTGATCAAAATAATGAGAAAAGATGAGAAAGTTATTTATACAGTTAGCAGGAAAAATGACTGTTTTGATATGAAGATCATGGCGATGACTGAAGCAGATGACTGATGACAAGTCGTTCAGGTAGTCATTGTGAAGGTAAGGAGTCAGTAAGAGAATGCAGGTGAGGCCCAGTGAGTGTAATGGGAAATGTAGTGAGTAATTAGTGACAAACTGGTGAACTGCACAAAGTGCACCATAAGTTAGTTAAAACCCTCCCCATTGATCCAAGTTTGGGAACGGCACTGACATTGAAGCCCGTTCTCATCCTAAGGCATCACATACTGACGCTTTTGACATTACGTCTACATCCAACGCACATGGCACCTTTTAGCGTCAATATGAGACGCAGATATACAGGTACTTCTCAAAAAAATTAGCATATTGTGATAAAGTTCATTATTTTCCATAATGTAATGATAAAAATTAAACTTTCATATATTTTAGATTCATTGCACACCAACTGAAATATTTCAGGTCTTTTATTGTTTTAATACTGATGATTTTGGCATACAGCTCATGAAAACCCAAAATTCCTATCTCAAAAAATTAGCATATCATGAAAAGGGTCTCTAAACAAGCTATTAACCTAATCATCTGAATCAACTAATTAACTCTAAACACCTGCAAAAGATTCCTGAGGCTTTTAAAAACTCCCAGCCTGTTTCATTACTCAAAACCGCAATCATGGGTAAGACTGCCGACCTGACTGCTGTCCAGAAGGCCATCATTGACACCCTCAAGCAAGAGGGTAAGACACAGAAAGAAATTTCTGAACAAATAGGCTGTTCCCAGAGTGCTGTATCAAGGCACCTCAGTGGGAAGTCTGTGGGAAGGAAAAAGTGTGGCAAAAAACGCTGCACAACGAGAAGAGGTGACCGGACCCTGAGGAAGATTGTGGAGAAGGACCGATTCCAGACCTTGGGGGACCTGCGGAAGCAGTGGACTGAGTCTGGAGTAGAAACATCCAGAGCCACCGTGCACAGGCATGTGCAGGAAATGGGCTACAGGTGCCGCATTCCCCAGGTCAAGCCACTTTTGAACCAGAAACAGCGGCAGAAGCGCCTGACCTGGGCTACAGAGAAGCAGCACTGGACTGTTGCTCAGTGGTCCAAAGTACTTTTTTCAGATGAAAGCAAATTTTGCATTTCATTCGGAAATCAAGGTGCCAGAGTCTGGAGGAAGACTGGGGAGAAGGAAATGCCAAAATGCCTGAAGTCCAGTGTCAAGTACCCACAGTCAGTGATGGTCTGGGGTGCCATGTCAGCTGCTGGTGTTGGTCCACTGTGTTTTATCAAGGGCAGGGTCAATGCAGCTAGCTATCAGGAGATTTTGGAGCACTTCATGCTTCCATCTGCTGAAAAGCTTTATGGAGATGAAGATTTCATTTTTCAGCACGACCTGGCACCTGCTCACAGTGCCAAAACCACTGGTAAATGGTTTACTGACCATGGTATTACTGTGCTCAATTGGCCTGCCAACTCTCCTGACCTGAACCCCATAGAGAATCTGTGGGATATTGTGAAGAGAAAGTTGAGAGACGCAAGACCCAACACTCTGGATGAGCTTAAGTCCGCTATCGAAGCATCCTGGGCCTCCATAACACCTCAGCAGTGCCACAGGCTGATTGCCTCCATGCCACGCCGCATTGAAGCAGTCATTTCTGCAAAAGGATTCCCGACCAAGTATTGAGTGCATAACTGAACATAATTATTTGAAGGTTGACTTTTTTTTTTGTATTAAAAACACTTCTTTTATTGGTCTGATGAAATATGCTAATTTTTCAAATAAGAGGGGGGTGTTTAAGTACTGATTTTAAAGCACTATTTTTGCATATTTAAATCTATATCGAAATTAATACTAACTGTTTCTTTAGTTATTCACAATGACACTTATGGTTACACTACGTGCTTTTCCCAGCATAGTTTGTGGAAAAAAAACTTAGTGCCTAGTTAATTATGGCTGTAAGAATGCATGCAACTTTCCAAATGTAAGATAAGCCCATGTAATAAAGGTCACATATTCCAAGAATTGACACATTTGCTTTAATAAAATTGAAGAAAAAAAAAGAAGACATTAAACAAAGTTAATTTAACAAAGCTTTGCCATGAGAAAATAAATCAGTAGTATTCTGCTCTTGCTTTGACAGGTTAGCGTAGCAGATAGTAGTGATGGGGACGAGACCGCCTATGCCGAGTCCGAGTCAAGAGTCTTTGAGGAAGCAAGTCCGAGTCAAATTTTGTAAAACTGTGAAAACAAATATTAGGTATGTGACAAACTGACCTATATACGCACGAGCGCTTTGTTCCCATGGCTGTGTTGCCAGCAGGTAATCAGCGCCAGACGCGTTGGTGACTGTCGTATCTGTCGTATCTTTGCTTTGTGAATACCTCTAAAGCCCATATACTAGTGACGTAAATTACGTCATCACTTTGATTCTCACATTCGAGTTTCCAGGATGGCTGCTGTAAGAAGAACGTTATAAGCGAAGCAAAATTTCTCTCGTGTTTGGCATCAAAATCCGCTATGAAGGTTAGTATTTTTTTGTTTCAAACCCAATACTTTTGATAGAATATACATTTAACTTGAATTAGGTGAAGTTTGGGATTGATTGTAACATTCGCATGTGTTTTTTTACGATCCGCAAGTGATGTTGTTGTCAAAAGCAGAATTGGCTATTCAATCATATTGGCTTCCAAAACTTCTCCCAGTTTTCATCAATCCGTGCAGTATTTTTCAAAGTAATCCTACAGAACGAAGGTTTGTAATCTCTAGATTACATTATTGGCATGACTTTGTCAAACATATAAATAAATACCATGGATAGTTATGGATTTGTTTAGGAACAACTGTGCTTCTGGCTGCCTGCTAGGTCATGTGACCCGTTTCTAGCAAGCTGATTGGCCGAATCTTACAAACATTTCAGCCCATGTGTGCTGTATTATTCTGCACAGAGTTGGTAAAATTGAATTATTTTCACAATTACTGAAATGTCTTTTTTTTTAAGTAAATTAAAGTAGCAAAAACAACCAAATGTCTGTAGTACTTGTAGGCCTCATTGCTGTGTGTTGTGAGAATGAATTTCTTTGGCCTACTGATGTTTATTCTTAAACAAAATTCAACATACATGCATTTATTGATTTCTAAATGATAAATAACATAATCATGAATTAATATTACTTCTGAGAAATAAATAATTGTCTATTTTGTAGGTAGCAGTGGTGGGAAAATAACTTGACTTCCATATCATCCAAGGTGAGTCGTTTTTCATCCTAACTGAAATAAATAGAATTATGTCTTAATATGTATATATTTATTTTAAATTATACTGATAAACTTGAGTAGATCCTGTGGTGTTTACATATTTATATTTCCACAACAACAAAATAGAAATTTCTTCTAGATAAGCAATTTTGGAACTGCATTCAATATTCATGAATTAAATTGGATATAAATTAAAGAAACTTATTTATTTATTTTTTTTTCCTTTTTTCCCCCCTAGGTTATACCATCATGCCACCAAAGAAAAAGTCAAAGGGGGGATCGTTTTCTCCTCAGCCAGGCCTGTCTCGTCAGTATTTGATGGAACATTTCACTGCTGTACCAGCTAATCATGAGGAGCTAAAGAATGGTCACGTGTTACTCTCATTCATCTCTAATGACCATTCTTGGACGAATGTTGTCCGGGATATAAGTAACAAAATTCCTAGAATCTCAATTCTACAGCATCAAGTGGTATCCCTTGTGTCCAGATCATTACACAGATTTAAGAACCTCTCTCGTGATGCAGAGATGGCAAAATTTAAGGAGATCTGCAATGAAGTTTTCCCTGTACATCATTCCCCTAGTTCCAGGACTGATCCTCCTACATCTATGAGTGACGAACCTACATCATCAGTTGAGAATACACCTTCACCCTCAGCCTTGACCCCTGAATCGATCACCCTTCCACAGCTAAGGGTGTCTCGACTCCACGAAAACTCAAAATGAGGAGAAGACTGGAATTCATGGCAAAATCTAGAAGTGAAATGAAGCAAAAGCATGCTATGGAGATGAAGTTGTTAAGAAAGCAGCTGAGACCGCATAAGAGTGTGAAGTACCTGAACCAGTGTCTTAAAAGGAAAGATGAAATCATAGAGAGGAAAAAATCTACAATTAGGATTTTTCGACATAAACTGAAAACCACAAAATGGGCTACTGAACTAGAGGAAACTAAATTTAAGTTGGCCAGACTGATAAAGCAGCACCGCAGATTGAAGCAGTCCAACAAGAACAGGCGTCTTACTACCATTAGTAAAATACTTCATGAGAATGACCATACTAGACTCTCAAACTTGTTAACTGAAAAAGATGACGAGATAAGGTACTTAGAGAATGAAACACTCTGTCTTAAAGAATCCATTACTAATGAAGCGTCTGTTGTTGAGAAAAAAACTAAGAAAGATGAGAAAACCTTCTCATTAGATATGAGACAGATGGTGTATGATTCAATAATCAACCAAGTTCCTGCTAAGAATATACCAGTACTCATCAGAAGGTTTGCTATGCGATTTGGAGTAAAGATTACTGCTGTTCCCCACAGAAATACTGTTGAGCAGATGGCCCGGGAGCTTGGTGCGATATCGGACCTACAAACCGCTGAAGTGGCAATGACTACCGAGAACCTTACATTAGGATTTGAAGCCACAACACAGGAAGGTGTTCATATAAATAGCATACATCTTACAACTAAAACAAAGTGCTTTGTAGTAGCCATCCATCAGTTACCTGGTGGCACTGCGGAAGACTATGCTGAACATGTGACAAGTTCTATTGATGAACTGGCTAAAGTTTATTCAGTTTTATATTTCTGTGATTACCAAGACTGCCGTAAATCTATTATCAGCAACATTTCAAATGTTATGACAGACCGCGCAGTTGTAAACCACGCTGCAATCCAGAGAAGTCGTGGGGCAAACCTCTTAATGAGCTTAACTAACACCTTCATCCCATCGACACCATTGCCAGTTCATGTCGGGCTGCATTGAAGACATTGGAGACTTCTAAGGGACATGTATTTGGTAAAGACTGTATAGCAGCAAACATTGTCCTCCAAATGAACAAGCTTCGTTATAAGGATGGGAAGGGAGACCCAAAGGGTTTCACTACTTTTCTTGAAGATGTCTATTTGCCCCGTGGCTTGTTACCCCGTTATCGTGGGAATCGTCTCCATGTACTTTTTCACCTATGTGGCAAATACATAGAGCATTATGAACTATTTGAGAAGTTCTTGAGAACTGGGACAGTGTCATGTGGTGGATTGCTGTCAGGCTTGCACAAAGACTTCACTAACCCAACTGCCAAGTTGGAAATCCAGGTCCTCGGCTTGAATGGAAAACTATTATCAGGCCCTTGGATGAAGAAGTTTTACACTTCTGCCGAAAAGCAAGTTGATCACCTGGAAGGAATAAGTATTGTCAAAAACGTTCTGTCATCCCTCAAAGAAGCTCAACAGGATCCAATCAGTGTCCTCACTCGTGATACAGATTTTTTTGGTGACACGCTTGACAAGTGTGACTCAACATTAGCCAGACTCCTAGAGTTTCCATCGGACAAAGATTCTTTTGTCAGTATGATGTCTGTCTGTCTTTCTGCTACAACTGCTGTCATAGAAAGACAGTACAAACGATATTTAGAACTGGTTGTGACTGATGAATTACGGAAAGAAACCGAAACAGCTAGGCCACACAACATTGACTCTGAATAAATTATGGGTATGTTTAGTGCTGCCAAGCACCGAGCTCCTAATGCCACCCTATGCTTCATGTCATCTAGGATTAGGGCTCAAAAAAACCATCTAGTTGAGTAGATCACAACACATCAACACATCGTGATGAGGTAACAAGTGAGGCACGCTGCGTCTCGCGCCCTCTTGCAAATGTTTGCTCAATAAAACCTCACCGATTGTAACCTAACTCGCTCCTAAAACCTATCCAAAAGTGGTGGATTTACTATCGTGCTGATCTGCTGCAACTATGCCGAAGGCTAAAGCGGTGCAAACCGACTCAAACGCCGAGGCGGTCACCATGGCGTCACTCACCCAACTGCTTGAGTCTCATCGAACCGCCATCTCCGAGGACTTCAAACGAACTCTCTCAGCTCTCGAGACCAAACTGAACGGTGTCATAACTACAGTGACAGAACACGCCGAGAAACTTGAAATTCTTGAGAGCGAAGGTGACGCACGAGAGATATGCCTGAAAGCTGCCAACGAAGCTATTGTCAAGCTCCAGATGGACTATGCTAAACTAGCAACTAAAGTTGTCGACCTCGAATCACGAAGCCGTCGTAACAACATTAGGGTAATCGGTGTACCTGAATCCGTGGAGGGGATACAACCGACAGTTTTCTTCACCAAGATGCTCGAGGAGGTCTTTGGAGCGGTCCTCGATTCGCCTGTGGAGTGTGAACGGGCTCATAGAGCCCTGGCACCTAAACCTCCACCCAACCAGCTGCCAAGACCGGTCATCATCCGTCTCCTCAGGTTCCAAGTAAAGGACAAGATCATCCGTCATGCCCGGACCATGAGGGGTAGGCTGAAATTCCGGGACTATTCCATTCTTGTGTTTGAGGATTATCCTCCAGAGGTTGTGCAGCAGCGGAACGAGTTCAAGGTGGTCATGTCGGAGAGACTACGACTCTGACATCGAGTTCCTATTCTTGCTGTCGTTTGAAGTAGAGTTGCTATTTTTGCATCCTCCATTGACAACGAAGATTGGCATCCACTTTTGCTGATTACGGGAGACAGTGTCTCTATCCTGACTCTATCATGACTTAATGCAATAGACTACTCCCTTTTACGGGTGGTTGGACTATGTTTTTCAGGACGGAAAGGTGAGAGACATTTTCTACGTTCTATTTTGAGATCTTTCTCTTCTTCCTTTTTTCTTTTTTTTCTTTTTTTTTTTTTCTTTGCAAGTCGGCGCTGATGACTGCGGCGTGGTACAAATTACTACACAATGGTACTACAATATTTTCTTATGTGTGTTTTGTATGTATGCATGTGCGTTTGGTTGCTACGTTTGTGTTTGCCGTGTCAATGTTTCAATGTAATTCCAGAAAATTCCATGATTAATTTGTACTGTTTAATATGGGTTTTGATGATCTTAATATCGTTGGAGAATCTCAGCACTGCATAGACATGGGTGGCAATATAACTTGTAATGTTTTTGACCTTGATAATCTAAAACCATTAAATTATGTATATAATTATTCACTGTTACATTTAAACATTAGAAGCTTAAACAAACATCATACTGATTTAGCCTCCCTATTATCTAATTTAAGCTGTCATTTCGATGTTATTGGATGTAGTGAAACTTGGCTCAATGACTTTTCAAATGCCGACTTACTTAACCTTGAGGGCTACAATCTACACATTAAGAACAGACCAAATAGAACATGCGGAGGGGTCTGCCTTTATGTTAAGAGTAGTCTTCAAGTCAATATCTGTGATTACTATTTAGAGGATGACCATTGTGAGTCTCTATTCATCGAGATAAAAAATTCCGACAAAACATTTATTGTAGGTGTTATTTATCGTCCACCAGACTCGGATCTCAACATATTTTGCAGTAAATTGGAAGATCTATTACATAAATTGAATAAGCAAAAAAAAAGACTGCATACTTCTTGGGGACTATAATATTGATATCTCTAAGGAAGACTGGGCAAAACATGACTTCATGAACACATTGCATTCCTCCTCTTTTTTCCCCACCATTAATAGATTTACTAGAGTTACACCGACATCTAAAACAATTATTGATAATATCGTGACTAACATTCAAAATGTTAAGTTGGAGACAGGAGTCGTGCAGTCTGACATCACAGATCATTTTCCCATTGTAATATTTTTTGGCTCTGGTAAATTATTCTCTCCTTCACTTTCTAAGATTAAATCCAAAATCATCAACGAGAGAAATTTACAACATTTAAATGTTAATTTACAGGCCAAGTCATGGGACTCTGTCTATGACAGTGTGACTCCTGATGCTGCATATGACAGTCTGATAAAGATCATTCAAGGTTCCATCCAGGACACAATTCCTGAGAAGACTGTCAGATGCAGCACTACCCTCCAGAACCCCTGGATTACAAAGGGGATTTTGAAGTCGATTAAATATAAAGGTAAGCTTTATAAATCCTACATAAAAAATCCCTCTATCCTAAAAAAAGAGAAATATATTTCCTATAAAAATAAATTAACATTGATCATAAGAAAAAGAAAACAAATTCACTATACAGAACTGTTAAAAGCTTCGCAAGGGGACTGCAGGAGGTCGTGGAATGTTTTAAATGAAGTTCTCAATAGGAGAAATAAATAGACTGTTCTACCTGACTATGGTGATGCCAAAGCTGATCTAGCACAGACTTTTAATAATCATTTCGCTTCAATAGGTGCAAATCTGTCTAAAAAGATAAGTCAACCCCAGGGTGTCACCTTCAAGCATTTTCTCTCAGGTAGCTACACTCATTCATTTTTTATGATGCCAACAGATGGTAATGAACTCCTCAAGATCATATTAGACTTGAGGAGCTCATGCTCCTCTGGTGTGGATGGAATAGGCTCTTAAGGCTGTTGTACTGTCTGGTTTTAAGATAGGTAAATGTGTAAAAGTTACCTAGTTGCAGTTGTGTAACTTGGTTTTCCCAAAGAGTACGTTGAATTTGTCCAGATGGATCTTGCAAGGAACATTCTTGGATCTCACAGTCTGTACCCCAGGCCTTTACAGTTGTTGTGTTGTTTAGCTTGCATACTGTTGCAGATATTTTAGTGATCTGAAAATTAAAAGAAAATGGTACATGTACATCAAAAATATACATCAATAAACAATGATTACAAGGGAAATGTATACAGCTGCTGTTGTGGTCATTATAATAATAATAATAATTAGAGCTGCTTCCGGGGCCAAGCCCTTATGGCTGTTTGGCTTGTTTGGATACATGATTTATTTTTTACTAGGAATCTTTTGAACATTGCACAATTCCCATGGTTTAACACAATGGTTCTCAAACTTTGTTCGTCAAACACGCACAGCAGCGGAGTGGCGAGTTCACAATATTAGCTTGAGTTTCGGTCCGCTGAAGAAGTGCTTTTCTACGGCGAGCAACTTCAATGTTGGGCTTGTTCCAGCAGTGACAAATCAACGGTCTGAAGAAGAACGATTCAGTGTAATTGCAGTTCGATGCCGCTTTGAGGCAGAGCGCTGACCGCTATTCACGCACTTGAACGTCGTTGCAACGGCTGTTTTTCTTTTCTTTATTCTGCTGATCTCCCGCGCCCCCCCTGCAGTATCCTTGCGCCCCCCACACTTTGAGAACCACTGGTTTAACGCTTGCTACACATTGTATTTGATTAAACAATCTTCAAAGTTATAGCCTTTTGCTTTACTCAGCATTTGCTTTATACTCATACACTGTGGTTTGCTTAATTTTACAGAGTCTCAAGTTGTTGAAGGGAGAACTGCAGCTATTGGCTGTAAGTGACAGAGCATTAAACACAATTTTATGAAGTTGCACCAAACAGGAATCAAACACATAACCTTTAGGTCAGATGCTTGTTGTTTAATGTCATTCAGCTCTAGGCAGACCAATAGACAGCCAGCTGATGAGGTTTCTAACCCTAACCCTAACCCAGTTCCAGTGATAATGTGTGAGAAAACACATTTCTAATCCAAGGGGAAGAAAGATTAATGTAAGTATTACCTGGGTAAAAATAATTCAAGTGATAATTCGCAGCTTTATAAATGTTCAGAGAAAAATAAAATATATATTTATCTGGGTTATAGATAATTGGGTGATATTTCAGTGCTTACAGTAGTATTTATTTCCATTGTAACAATTCAAAGTTTATTGCAGTGCTGACACAATAGAATAAACAAGACAATGTATCTGGAATGTGGAAACCGCAATCGTAGGTCAACTGCAAGTCACTTATCACATGTGGTTGGCCAACACATTGCAGTTTCTGAGGTCTTGATTGGGAACAATTTAAGAAAAAAAGAATCTCGTTTAACCATTTTTGTGCAGCTCATTTATAATTTGAGTGAAATTACACATTAGATGTTTAGACCAATAATGGAAATTTTATAGGCGTTAAAAGCGTCAGCTAAATGAATAAATGTAAATGTATCACAAGTTTTTTTTTTTACATGAATGTCTTTTTTGTGGAATGAAAACAGCGGCATGTTCTTGAGAGAATTCACTTTCTTCAATTTGAAGAAGTTCCTCATCAGTATCGTGGTAGGGTGTTGTTTGCATTTGTAGAACCTGCATGTTGTGTGTAAATGTTACGGTTAAACCGTTCATGGCCAGGAATATCTGTTCGATGTCCTGGGCATCGGTGTGGTCCAGGTCAAGTAGTGGTGCTAAAAATCTCTTCAAAATGGAATTTGAAACTGTTAAAGAGAGCTCCGTTTTGTTTTCTTTAAACTCCAAAATGCCACCGAGTTTCGTGACACAAGCGGTGCCACTCCTCAACATTTTGCACTTTGCACATTTTGTGCAGCGGTGGAAAGCACATTTTGGAGAAAATTCTTCCTGAAGAGTGGCATACTTTGGGCACTGTTTACTAATGTTTATTTGGACACCTTGCAAAGCAGAGGTGATGCTTTAGTGAGAAGTAATTTCGTCTTCATACATTTGGTGAAGTGGTCCAGTAGATATTTTAATGGTTGGTGTAGATGTAATTGTCATGTGTCTGGTTGATTGTAAAAAGGTTTTTTTGTTGGTTCCTTTTTGTCATCAAGTTCGTAAAGTCATAAGAGTTCCCTTGATAGACGTCATTAATAAAGTTGTCCCACAAGGCAATTTGAATTCCTCCCATTTCGTCGATTATCCAACAGTTCATTACTTCTCCTTCAGTCTTGTTAAAAAACAGATTTTTAACAGATTCTATCTTTCTCACTTAGGCTTTTAGTGTGGGAATCTGTACACAAAGAGAGTATGAGAGAGAAATCAACAGTCATGAGATTTGTTTTCTATGTAATTTGTATGGAAAAATGTTGTGCAACTTACATGATGCCGTGCATCTAGGGTTTTCATTTCGGCAATGGTTGAGGGGTGTACTTGCTTTGGGGGTTTATGGGGGAGTGGTACTTCAGTCACTTCGAGTGTTGTGGGGCAACTTTCCAATACCTCTCATTACGGGAATTGAGAAAAATGCCTGCTTCGTGTTCATTTCAATTCAAATTTATTTGTATAGCGCTTTTCACAATACATATTGTTTCAAAGCAGCTTTACAGAAAGTGCATTTCAGAAATGGACATAGAAAAAATACAGTTAGTTAATCATGTATTAATTTAAGGCATAACATATCGCCGGCGTTGAGTCGTCTCTTCACAGGCGTTGAGTCGTCTCATCGCAGGTGTTGGGGCATCTGAGGTCTCCGTGAGGGGCTGGATACAAACTGGAGCTTACGAATGCCATTTACCTCGGGACTAGCGTCCCGAGATAACAGCAGAAAAGCAAATAGGAAATAATTAGCATAGCTGCTGTTCATAAAAGTAATGCATTCGATCTGATTCAACAGTGGTATAAAAAGGTAAGCATTATGTGAATGCTTGGCTAAAGAGATGCGTCTTTAATCTAGTTTTAAACTGGGACAGCGAGTCTGAGCCTCGAACATTATCAGGAAGGCTATTCCAGAGTTTAGGAGCTAAATGTGAGAACGCCCTCCCTCCTTTAGTGGACTTAGATATCCTAGGAATGACCAGAAGCCTCAAATTTAGTGATCTGAAAGAACGCGATGGATTGTAGGGCCATCTAGACCATTTAGGGCTTTATAGGTCAGTAGTTGTCATGATTCTGCCATCATGTCTTTGATTTTCTCTAGTCTTGTGGCAGGATCATGGCAGACCCATGTTTTGTGTGCAAGCACATGGCCTTGTGTTTGGGCCATGTGCTTGCGTTGTCTCGTCACCTAACCCCGCCCCCTTGTTACCCTTGTTTAGTCATCATTAATTAATATGTGACCGATCACGGAAAATAGGGACACAAGTCGGTTCTGGGGCATTTTGAGTTATTCAGAGATTCTGAAAGTGTAGTTTCCAAGCTTTCCAACGATGTGTAACACATGGAAATCTGATAATATTTGGAGAAGTTGTGGCCATTTGAAGGTAGGCTGTCAAAAAAGCTAAAAGGGGAGAAAACGGCCTCTTAAGATTGTGCAGTTCTCACCTCTCTCTGCTGCTGGGAGTGACAATAGGGCTCATTTACATCTCATTTAGATAAGCCATACCCCCTGTAAAGCTCCCCCCCTGTGCTTTACAGCTTTTTTTTCTTTCCTGAGCTAGCTAATAACAATAGGTAGGTATGGGAAGGTCTAAACATGGACTAAACATGAGTAACGTGTACGTGTTCTTAGAATGAACACAAAACGACAAACTTTGATATTTATGGAAACTCACCCCCAGGACCGGCGAATGCACTTCTGCCGCTCTAGGCGAAAAACAATTGTGCTGCCCCTCTATTTCCAACGTATACCAGCAACAACACACAAAGACCAATATGCCATATACATATAACGCAAAACCAGCAACAACACACAAAGACCAATATGCCATGCAAATAACGCAAAACCAGCAACAACACACAAAGACCAATAAGCCATAGGCCTACATATAACGCAAATAGTGTGCAACGCGCGTGTGCCCAAAATGTCAACAATATTAAAGTTTATGCAGGAGGCGAATGCCTGCTGGCATTTTTCTTTAAGCAGTTATGACAGGAATTTTCCAAATAATCACATTTCACCTCCTCAAATTACTGTTGCAAATCTCTTTACACCACTTTCTTATGTGTGTAAAACACACACAAATGAAATGTCCGCAAGCACATTATATCATCAGCAGGTTCAGCATCTTAAATAACGACTAAAGAGCAAATGAAGCTTAACTTACGTTTCAGAAGCGCGCACGGCGGGCCTTCATCGCAGCAAAGGTCTTAACTGCATCCTCTATTTCGATTCTCTGTGCCAGTTCATGTTCTATGGAGATTGTTGTCAGTCCATTAAGTCTGTTCCCTGTTCACAAAACGTTCCCCATTCAAAGCAATCGGGACGTCACATATGAAACAGTCAGCCTGAAACTGTCAGCGAGTCGCCGTATTCAAGCACCGAGGGCGCGCGCGCCGCGCCCATACCTCCGGTTCAGTTTCCCAAGCCCACGAAGTGCGGCAATCGGAACCCGGAGGCCATTCTGCCCCTAGCTATACATGTAAAAGCATGGGAAGCGATTCCAGGGATATCAGAATGCAAAGGGGCCATAGAACCGGTACCTCCTTCTCTGAGCGAGTCAGGCTTTTACAGCCGGTTCTATTGCCCCTTTGCACAACAGTTTCGCTATTTCAGCGCGGCTTGTCGAAGAAGTACTTCAAAACATTTTCGGTGTAACTGCCACGGTTCAGCTCGTCTGCGACAATCTTTGCGGCGTCCATCTTCATTGAATTTTCATATCAGATAGAGCCGGCCAGAGCGCAGCATAATAAGTAGCCACGCTGTTCACTTGGAGGGCGGGGGCAAAAGCCGGCTTATCCAGTATGGAAATACACACAGACAATGACACGCCACGCCCCTACTGCATGCTAGAATCTCCGAAAACAAGCCGATTTCAACCTCAAAATGTAAGCTTTTAAATATACCAATACTGCTATCTCAAACATGGAGAGGCTTCTTCGTGATTTCAACTAACAGATTCTGCAAAAAATTGAAATTCACCAATTTTGAAAAAAAACGCTTCTTTCTCATTTTGCTCGAAAGTTGTGTTGCCGACTTGTGTCCTTAGTTTCCGTGATCGGTCACATATGTGTCACCTGTTTTGTTATCATTAGTCTCCCTATTTAACCCCCTTGTGTTTGCTGTCCTGTGTCGGTTCATTGCTTATCATATCTGTGATTTCTACCTGTGTGTTAACTTACCTGTGAGTACCTTGTGAGAGTTTTGTCTGGAGAATTACTGACCCTGTTTCTGTAGTTAATTTATGGTCTAGTTTGTCAGTCCTAGTCTAGTCTGGTTAGTCTTGTCATTTCTTTTGCTGTTCATGTTTTGCCCCCTCGTAGGTTTTGTTTTCTCTGTTTTCTGTCTATAATAAACTTTGTGTCACTCCATACTGTCTGCGGCTGGGTTCATCTTCCACTGTCATAACAGAATGAACCAACCACAACAGAACCCAGCAGACAGTATGTTTTATTCCGTCAAGCAACATCCGGATGACCAGGAACTATGGTGGCAGTCGGCTATCGCCGACAGTAAGAGGGGAAAACTTCCGTTTCCTCCCCAGGGTGAGTTGACCTTGAGACGGTACGCCCAGGTCGTGGAAGGGAAGAGATTTTTCTTGCCGGATCCTGATCCTGGTCAACCGTTGCCGGATCCAGATCCTGGTCAACCGTTACTTCGTCGCCGGTCTCAATACTCCTCCTCCTCTGGCTGAACGGGAGAGACTGGTCCACCGTCCTTTCCGAGAGTTGGTGGATCGTTTGTGTCGAGAGGAGCCGCAGACTCCCTCCATGTCATTGCTGGCCATGCTGCCCGTGATCCCGGAGGGTCGCGTCCTCGCCGTGGCTACGCTGGGGGACCAGACTCATTGCACCTTGACTGCCGAGGCGCCATCCGCAGCTACGAGGAAAGCGAGGAAGATGGCTGTCGTGGGAGTCGGCGTCAGAGTCCTCCTCCACAGAGTCTGCTGTACCTGCGGTGGTTCCCGCTGAACTTTCCCAACCTGTCTCAGCTCCGGCTATGGTCTCTGCTTCCCGACCTAGGAGAAAGAGGAGGAGGAGGGGAGCCTCCCGTCCTTCATCAAGCGCTGACCCCAGAGCCCGCTACTGCAAGCGCTGACCCCAGAGCCCGCTACTGCAAGCGCTGACCCCAGAGCCCGCTACTGCAAGCGCTGACCCCAGAGCCCGCTACTGCAAGCGCTGACCCCAGAGCCCGCTACTGCAAGCGCTGACCCCAGAGCCCGCTACTGCAAGCGCTGACCCCAGAGCCCGCTACTGCAAGCGCTGACCCCAGAGCCCGCTACTGCAAGCGCTGACCCCAAACCAGCTGTTGAGAGAACTATTCCTGAGCCTGCTGCCGTTAGTGCTGTCTCTGTGTCAGCTTCAGAGAAAGCTGCGGCCGACGCAGCTGCGGAAGCACTCCTCCGGTCTGTATCAGCTCGTCAAGAGATGCCTGTCGTCGTTGCTGCCAAAGCTTTGTCTGACTATCTGTCTTGTCTAATCAAAATCCTTGAGATTCCTGTCATGTCCTCAAGTCCTGTGCCCACAGCTGAGGAGAGTGCGGTTTCCAGGTCTCCCACAGAGAGCGCTGTTTCCAAGTCTCCCACAGAGAGCGCTGTTTCCACAGAGAGCGCTGTTTCCAAGTGTCCCACGGAGTGCGCTGTTTCCAAGTCTGCTGCAGAGAGCACTGTTTCGAGGCCTGCTGCAAAGAAGGCTGTCTCCGGGACTACTGCAGAGAACTTTGTTTCTGAGTCGGTGCTGGAGAGTGCTGGTTCCGAGTCTGCTTCGGAGTGCGAAGGCTCCGGTTCTGTTTTTGAGAACGCGGATCCTGTCCCAGCTTTACAGCCAGCCGCAGCGCCTTCCTTTCCCGATCCTTCACCACCTGCCACACCCCTTGTCTTCGCTCCTCAGCCGGCTGCAGCGGTTCCCTCTGTCACCCAACCTCTGAATGTTTCCCCGGTCACCCCTGTCACCACTAAACCCCGGACTGTTTTCCCCAAGACTTTTCCTTGTGTGTCCCCGTCCAAGCCTTCCCGGATTCCTTGTCCCCAGCCTTCATCCCGTGGACCCAAGACCCCCAGTCCTCCCATCCACCCTGGACTGCCCCCTAAGGACTTTGTGTTTCCTCCACCTCCTCTGCCTTGTATGTTGTTTTTGATGTTTCATCCCAACCCTGTCATTGTTTTTTCATGTATGCCATTATTAGTGTTTTCCATGTTTTGTTGGTTTTTATCTATGTCACGGTCTGTCTTGTCTTGTGTTTAGTTTCCCTCTGAGGAGCATCTGGAAGCCGCTCCTATAGGTGGGGGTTCTGTCATGATTCTGCCATCATGTCTTTGATTTTCTCTAGTCTTGTGGCAGGATCATGGCAGACCCATGTTTTGTGTGCAAGCACATGGCCTTGTGTTTGGGCCATGTGCTTGCGTTGTCTCGTCACCTAACCCCGCCCCCTTGTTACCCTTGTTTAGTCATCATTAATTAATCTGTGTCACCTGTTTTGTTATCATTAGTCTCCCTATTTAATCCCCTTGTGTTTGCTGTCCTGTGTCGGTTCATTGCTTATCATATCTGTGATTTCTACTGTGTGTTAACTTACCTGTGAGTACCTTGTGAGAGTTTTGTCTGGAGAATTACTGACCCTGTTTCTGTAGTTAGTTTATGGTCTAGTTTGTCAGTCCTAGTCTAGTCTGGTTAGTCTTGTCATTTCTTTTGCTGTTCATGTTTTGCCCCCTCGTGGGTTTTGTTTTCTCTGTTTTCTGTCTATAATAAACTTTGTGTCACTGCATCCTGTCTGCGCCTGGGTTCACCTTCCACCGTCATAACAGTAGTAGTACTTCGTAATTGATACGGAACTTAATAGGTAACCAGTGTAGAGATGATAAAATTGGTGTTATATGATCATATTTTCTTGACCTATTAAGAACTCTAGCAGCTGCATTTTGCACTAACTGTAGCTTGTTTATTGAGGATGCAGGACAGCCAGCTAATAAAGCATTACAGTAATCTAGTCTCGAGGTCATGAATGCATGAACTAACTTTTCTGCATCAGAAACAGATAGCATGTTACGTAGCTTAGCAATGTTTCTAAGGTGGAAAAAGGCTTTTCTTGTAACATATGAAATATGATTTTCGAAAGACAAGTTGCGGTCTAGTATAACACCCAGGTCTTTTACTGTAGTGGATAAAGTAACAGGACATCCTTCTAAATTAAAGTTGTATTGTACGGGTTACGGGAATGAGCACTGAGCAGTGGGCATTTTTATAACACTCATAACACCGTCGGCCGTGGCTGGAATACCAGAAGATACACTCTTTCTGAGATTTATCTGGGTCGCCGTAAAAACGGCGTTTGCGTGCAGGCAAGCGGGTTGTGGTACCGGCTTGTTTACTGCAAAATACACTAGTTTTGGTGAAAATATGGCCGCAGCGGGATTTGAACACCGTTGTTTTCCTAGGGGGGCTAGGAAGTTTTTGAGACCTCGGGCTTTATCTCAATCCTTGGGCCGGGGCCTGCGCGGCCAGCAGAGCGAGAGCGCGGTCTCTGGTCTCGGGCCTGGCGGCGGCTGCGGCTGGGAGCTCCGAGCAGACGGCTGTTTTGAGCGACCTGCTGCGGAACTAGAGCGCTTCGGTAAGAAGTGCTTCATCGCCTGTGACGTTTTCTGAACCTCGACGAATCTGTCCGCGAAATCCTTGACGGCAGATCCGAAGAGGCCAGCTGGGGAGATGGGCGCGTCGAGGAACACAGAGCGCTCCGAGTCCGTCATCTCCGACAACGTCAGCCAAAGATGTCTCTCAGCCACGGTGAGAGAAGCCATGTTTCGCCCAATGGCTTGTGCAGCGGATTTCGCGGCGCGAAGAGCCAGGTCTGTTGCGCTCCTTAACCTGTTAACCGTTGCCAGAGCACCGGCGCACTGAAGCGTTTTTTTTGTTTAAATAGTTCAAAGTTACTATCAGATTTAAAGTTATTACCTTGACAAACTATACATCATTAAAAAGATAAAAGACTCAAGTTTCAGTATTTGACCACTACTGTATTCTAAGAAACTTATAGTGACAGTTATGTCTTAATTTGTGTCAGGAGTTATGGAATAAAAAAATGAGTCGATACCTTTAATATGAATTATGAGCGTCAGCCGGTCTCATTCAGAAAAAAACTCCTGTGAGGTCGTCATGACAGTGCTTGACAAAACCACGTCCCTCAGGGCTTTTAGCTCAAAAATGTGCAGATTTGGAGAAATATTGATAGATTCTCATAGGTTTACTTAAGATTTATATAGACAGGAATAATATTTATTGAATTTATACCCAAATGGGCCGTTGTAATCATTATGAGTGCTGGATACTCTGATGTACTGTGTTTGATGTGCTTACTGAACCCATACTGGCAGCCTGAGGGTGCCGTGTGCACATGCAGTCCATATATGGAACACATGAAGAAGTGCCATAATCATGTGACATCCCAGGAAGTTCCTGACACATACAAAGCTTCCAGAGATCACTGTAACATGTAGATAAACCGTTTTGAAGACAATAAACATGATTGCAATGATACTTGATTTACCTGTGTTCTTTGAGCCATGTCAGGTATTTTCATAATAATAGATTATATTTATAATGTAATGCTAATCGATATAGACTTTATCATTGTGCAGAATACTATAAAATAATATATTTTCTGTCCGATTTGTTTTTATCTGAAGCCACATCAGATCACAGAAGGTTATTTAAAACACTCGACTTGCGTTATAAAGTAAGTTTGGAGAACAAACATGGTTTTAATCTCATAAATTGTCGTGTATTGATGGTGTGCTAAGCTAACATGCTACATAGCACTCAGATGCACCTGCCACCTAGCTGTTATTTTTATGATTTTTTCTAAATAGGAATGCTTACTGAAATGTTTCTTTTTTTCAAGAAGGACATTTGATACAGTTTCAAATGTGAAGTGAGAACTTTGAAAAAATAAATTAGGGATTGAAACAGTGTGAATAGCCAGTCGTTAGTAATTATAATGAAGACAAAAGAAAAACATATTTAGAGCCATAAACAGGCTGGAGAGGTGTGAATGTGTGCAGGGGAGACTGAGACTGAATGGGGCTCGTTTGCACTACAAAACAATAGAGACAATAGACTGAATAGATGCTTAGAACATGACAATAAACATCAGTTTGTATTTTAGAGTCTAATCAAAATAAAGTCATATGACATGATCTTGAAAAACATTTAACTAAATACAGAGTTTTTAGACTTGTCATCTTCAGATTTTAAATATAACATGGTCAGACATGTGGCTTTAGCTGCAGTGCATTCATAGATTGATACAATGCCAACTTCAATATTATTTCTATGAAGATATTTCATAAAAAATAAATTTCTAATAACTTTACAAAACTTTGAAGCTATTTATAACTATTTTTTCATTATGAGAATAATTCATTCTACATTTACAATAAACTGCCAGGTGTCAGCTTTCAAATGAGATCATACTTGTGCTTTTAGTTCAAAGGGTTCATGAACTGTATCTGTTTTAGTTTGGGTATGCCATTTCTGGTTAAATCCGGCACGCTGATAGCTTCCGGTCCTTCCTCGTCCATTTTGCGAAGAAGGTCGGCCTGGAAGATCTGCAGAATAGCCATAGTGTGCAGTGCTGATATGGCCTGTCCAGCGGCGGTGTAAGCGCGACTATGCATGGCGGAAGTCGCACTGCAGGCTTTAGAGGGTAGCACCGTCTGAGTGCGCCGTCCAGCGGAGGGGGGGCAAAGATGGGCTGCTACAGCTGCTTCCACTGGAGGAAGAGATAGGTATCCTCTGCAGCATTGTCCGTGGTGGACGGTGCTAAAGACAGAGACAGAGGTACGCAATCTGGCCGAGAAGGGGGCGTTCCAGGATTTCGCGACTTCTTCGTGAAGCTCAGGAAGAAAAGGCGCAGGCCTAGACTGTGACGGGGCGCAGTCCTTTTGCAGGAAGCATCCGTCCAGCCAGTTGCGCGGGTGCCTCTCACTCGAGGCCGAGGTTGTCGACGGCCTGTGAGAGCAGACGCATCAGCTCTGACTCGATGCCAGCCCTTTTCCCTGAAGGCCCGCAGGCAGAGGGGGGAGGTCCACAGAGCTCGCCCAGTCCTCACTATCCGATGCCAGGATAGAGCAGCAGGCCTCGGCTGTCTCGTCGATCTCGATGGCGGACGCGGCGGCAGACGGCGGCCGTTGTCCGTCGGTGAGCGCCTCGAGCGATGCCGGCGAAGCTGGCGGGGGATCCGGCGAGCTTTGGCGGGCAGGAGAAGGCTCGGTAGCGCGCTGAACACGGCGCTTCTTGCGGCGCGGCACTACAGCGGGCAGAAGTGCAGGCTCTGAGAAGGATGCCAGATGAGTCCTCAGAGTCACCATGGGCATCAGCTCGCAATGAGGGCATCCACCGTCAGCGAGCGCGAGAGCCGCGTGATCCTCACCCAGGCAAGAAACGCAGATGACATTTGTGTCACAAGCCACAGGAATTGTTGGGCATCTTGAAAAAGACGCTAGCTCTTTTAGAGAGGGAGAGTGTGAGTTGCAGCGGCGAACACACACTCTCAGCAGAATAAAAGGATATTGACGCCAGAAAGTGTAGTCTGTACTTTTTCCTTCCTTTTTTCCACACCAAACCTCTCACTTCCATATGCGTAAATGATGTCCCCAAATTTATCCAGTTTCTTTTCAACTGTACCAGTTAATCTTTCCAATGCAAAGCATAGATCTGTGTTTACCGTGTCCCATGCAGTTTTCTCACAAGCTCTTGGCCATCTAACTCCAGGCCTATGCCCTTTGAGGTTCTTTTCTCTCTTAGTCTGACTGGGTTCACAAATATGAATATGTTCATCACTAACTGTGCAAGCCCTCCTCTCCTCTATGACAGGGGTGCTGATATCCTGCGAGCTGTGGTTTGCTTCCTGTCGCTGGATTTCATTCGACTGACTTGACTGACTTCGTAAGAAGTACTGATCAATGCGAGGCCCTTGTCCCTTCTCCCTCAAGCATTTCATTTTCCCTTGATGAACCTTCAAACCCCTGACCGTTGTCGCCTTGCTCCAGCCACAGACATAAACTTGGAGTTCAATGACTTTACTATCTGCAGATCTTGGACTAGTCTTACTCTCCATACTCATATCCGTTTCCATTCCTAAGTCGTTAACCATGTTGTCCAACATTGAGTCATCTCCTGCCCCCGCTCTCGCAGACTCTAGGGGTATTTTTCTCTTTAATTTCTCAGAAGCCTTGGGCGGGTGTCTCCAGCATCCTGTAAACTAGGAGCTGGATACTGCCGACAAGGGTAGCTAACCCTAACCAGCCCCATTGGGGTCTCTTTCCTCCTGTCAGCTGTCTCTCCAGGCTGTCACAAGGTCTTTGCCTTGTTGCCAGCAGCACTATTCACCGCAGTCACTGGACGTATCCAGATCTTCATGATTTCCATTACACGAGAGTAGATGTTAAAACTTCATGCTGATTTGTACTCGGCTTTCGCCAAGATAAGCAACACTGAGACGTAGCTTTACAGTAAACTATGCTTCACCCATTTACGCTTCTTTTCGATATGGTGGTGTGACTCCCCTTCTGTCCGGCGTTAACGACTGCAATGTACTTGGCGCGTCAGCACACACGATGGCTGCAACTACAGTGTGGTCTCCCTAGTGGACCAGCGCGACAACCGTCTGTATTGAGCCAAGTAGGGGACATCTCTAGGGTCTTCAAGTGGGCACCTTCCGTCCTCAGTGTTTCGTCGACTAGCCCACGACACCTCAAGAGGGCTCGACAGTGACTCTGGCGTCCCAGAGTCACCCCCCTCCGTCCCCCACTCAACCCAGCCCAGCTTACTGACCTCTACTTCCCTCTTGCTGCTGAGACCTAACCACAATCTCACAATCTCTCCGCAACCCAACCATACGCGCCAACCCGTTTGACTAAGGCTGTCGAGCCCCACTGGTGCGTAAATATGCAGTTTCAGTGGCAACGGTTCCGTATGGCATACCACCTACCGCAAAACACAATATCTGCCCAACCACCCGTCATTCACGCAATATACATAATGACTGTAAATACTATACAACCTATACAAATAAACCAACAGACTCTTCAAATTTCAAGAATTTTTCTAAACCGTAGCATGGCGGCCTGTACACAGCCAGCCAGACTCTTTCCGTCTCAACCACAGCCAGTTGCTGCTCCTTTCTGCTGCTTCAGATAAGTTCTTTACTGTGCGACGCAACTCTTGGCCACTGAATCCGACGTCTCTGAGGAACCGGGTTGTAGAGTGTGCCACAAAACCTCGACAACCCACTTCCACTGGATAAACCCAGACTCTCCATCCTCGCTGTTCTGCTTCAGTGGCCAGATGAGCATACCGCAGTTTCTTCCTCTCATATGCCTCATCTACTGCATCCTCCCATGGCACTGTTAACTCTATCAGTTGAACAATGCGTGCTGATCGAGACCACAAAACAATATCTGGTCGTAGGTTAGTGGTGGCAATCTCAGGTGGAAAAATAAGCCGTTGATCAAGATCAGCCAGCATCTTCCAGTCCATAGCAGCTTCCAGTTGTCCTGGGCGAGAATTGGTGTTAGCACCTTTTCTTGGTGGTTGCTCGCCTGGGCGGAGGAATATTGTCTTCTGCATGTAATGTTTTGCTAGAACTGCGTGTAATGTTTTGCTAGAACAGGCGGCAACTTACAATTACAATAGGGGCTGTACCCTTCGAGGCTTGGCCCCTAGATATAACTGCAAGCAGTGATTTGCAGGGCCAAGCACCTTTTAGCCATGTTTGACATATTTGGATTTAATTTGGAAACTTTTTCAACTCAGCAAAATTCCAATTGTTAAACAGTTGCTATATATTGAATTATTAGAAAACCTTCAAAGCTATAACCTTTTGTACACAGCATGGTAGTCATACACAGTGGTTTGTTCTAATTTTATGAAGACTTGAGTTGCAGCAATTGCTCCAAATTAGATAACATTACACAATCATCTGAAGTTGTATAACATGAGAATCAAACCCATAATATCTGGGTCAGGTGCTTGTCACTCATCCCATTGTGCCACTGAGAAGACACACACAGGCTAATGCCTGTAGTTCAAGTGAAAATCAACTGAAATTAATCATAAGGCTCGTGTATAAATGCTGTACATTTTTTTCCATTTAAACTAACTCATTCATAAAGGTACATGTGGAACAAAAATAAAAATCAACTGAAGCATCTTTTCTTGCCACTGTATCTCTAGTGGTCTGGTATGTGCCACACTGGTTTAAACCTCTTACCTGAAAGGTTCGGTGCCTATAGCTTAAGAAATAGTATCATTCAGATGACAAATTCATCAGGCTGCTGAAGACAGCCTTTAGTGTCAAAATAAACACACAAATGCATGTTAGCTAGATTAGTATGGTAAGCTAACTTAATGCTAATTGTAACTTAGTGGAAACTCATAAAAACTCGTGAAACTCAGACAGTGCAGATTTAGAACGCCGTTGCCTAGCATCCATATGACGAATCTCCGCTCTCTACCCAACAAAATGGATGAATTCCTTCTGCTCTCCTGGTTTAACAAGGACTTTTCTAACTGCGCTCTGTGTTTCACGGAAACCTGGCTGAACAGCGCCATACCAGACAGCGCATTACAACTTCATAACTTCACGCTGATCAGAGCAGATCGAGAGGTGGAATCAACGGGGAAATCGTGCGGTGGCGGGACGCGCTTTTACATCAATGAGAGGTGGTGTACAGATGTAACTGTGTTAAAGATGATGTGCTCTTCTGGGGCCTCATGTATAAAACTTTGCGTAGATTTCATCCTTAAAGTGTGCGTACGCACATAAGGCAGAATTTGCGTACGCACAAAAGTTTTCAGATTTATAAAACCGTACGTACGCCAGAACCTGCGCAAGGTTCACTTTATAAATCACAATTATCTGAATATTGTGCGCAGGTGCACGTGCTTATAGCTTACCCCAATCTCCTCCCGAAATAACCATATTTGGAGGTTAAGACCGCCTATTTTGAATATGTATGATCTCCCTGCATATTAATACTACCGATAATTGTCATTGATCTGTTTGGCTAAAAATGGAAGAACAGAAATGAAAAGCAAAAAAAAGAAACTTCACCGACTGCGAGATGGAGGTACTGCTGTCTGAGGTGGAGGGCCGAAAAAAGTTTTATTTGGTGGGCTCTCTGCGGGCATTTCAAATAAAAGAAAGATATTAGAATGGGAGCAAGTAACAGAAGCAGTCAATGCTGTTACCTCGGTGCCCTGCACAGTCCAAGAGACAAAAAAATATGGTCTGACTTAAAAGTAGTCGTAAAAAAAAGAATATGTGCACACAGGCGCAGTGTCGTAACAACTGGTGGTGGTCAAGGAATCACTGACCTCTCAGCCTTTGATGCAAGGGTGGGTGCGATTATAGGGGAAACAGGATTAAGTGGAGTTCTTCCAGAATTCCAAGGTGATACGGATGTGATTTGCGGTGACGATGGTAAGTAATTGATTTATCTACACATTATATAAGTTTTTGTCTGTTTAAAATTCTGCTTTTTTATTGTGGATAATTTAAATCAACCAATTCAAATTCCGTGGAAGTGGAAAGTCCTAAAATATCCAAGTGACAAATCTAGCAATAGATGCAGCTGCTCTTAAGATATACGTTTATTAAAATAGTCCATTTTCCTGTTTATTCATATGCTAAAAATGTAACTTAAAAAGACAAAACCAAGTCATCAAGTGCACATTTTATTTCATCACATTTACAGATATGCAATACAACCTTTATTTAATTAAACGTTTTTTAATGATTAAAGGAACAGTTAATCCTGGAATGCCTCCAAGCCCGGTGAGTGGTCCAAGTGGGGTAGACAAGGGATGCAGGCTTAGATCCTACGTGCCACCGCCGCCGCCATCCTGTGTGCCACCACCGGCCAGTGTGCCGCCATCATCAAATGCCCAAGCAACCCCATCCTGTGCGCAATCCAGTGCATCATCATCAGCATCCTTTGTGCCACCACCGAGCGCTGGTAACTCAAGGCGTGTACTGACGGAAGAAGTCATGCAGACCCAACGTCACATGGTTCATGCTGTTAATGCGGTGTGTTCCGAACTGAAAGAAATAAAAACAATTTTGTCAGAAATAAGTGGTTCACTTAAAGAACTTGTGAAAAAATAAAAAGTTTGAATTCACTTGCCTTTTTACATTCTATTTATTACATTTATACGCCACTGTATTGCCATAGCATTATGCACTGCATTAAGAGGGCCAGGGTCGGGTTCATTATCTTCAGTATGGGCGTTCGATGGAACAGGTATACCATTCTTTTGAGCAATGTTGTGCAACACTGCGCAAGCCACCACAATGCGGCAAACCTTTGTAGGGCTGTACAATACTGTGCCACCAGACCTATCCAAGCACCTCCAGCGTCCTTTTAGCAGATCAATAGTGCGTTCGACCACTGAATGCGTCCGGCAATGCTTCTCGTTATAACGCCGTTCTTGTTCGGTTTGGGGTCTAGTTAGTGGAGTTAGCAGCCACGTTCTAAGGGGATAACCACTGTCTCCTGAGAGGTAAAACATTTACAATTTTTTTTTAAAGAAAATCTAACAAAACAATGAATGTAAATACAATGGGACAATAAATATAACATTTCAAGTGCTAGGCAGAGGTAACAATTATAAACAATATTATAAGAATACTTTAAAGAAAGTACATGCTTGTAAAATAGCCTACAGATAGCTTTTTGTTTTTTCCAGGGCAATATTGATTCAATATAACATTTCACTTAATTTTTAAATGCTATAAAACATGTTTTGTTTCCTGAAAATTTGCGTTGATTAATGTGATATTTTACTTTAAAAAAATATTAAAATAAGTGTGGGTTTGTTTATCATTAGAGATTATAATTATACCTAAAAGAAAAAACATTTTAAAAGGTATGCTTTAAACACATTTGCATCATTACTGTCAAGCTTTGCTTTTTTGTGCACAATTTCCCCGCTTGAAAGGGACAGACACATCATCAATGAAGGCCTTAACTGGATTCCACTCTTCTTTTTATTGTATAAATTATGACGAATGTTCACACAGGTAGACAGAAGAAAGGTGAAAAACCTTTAACAGAAATAAAAATACAAAATAAGTAAATTAATTGCAAATAAAGCTTATTAAACATCTGTTGTTATTTTTTGTATCTCTTTTGAAATGCAGCACTCTCAAACGATATTATTAACAAGCTTCATACACTTATCACATTTTTAATGTGTATATGAAATCAGATCAAGTTTAACGATCTGCTTAATCACACGTGAACTTCAGAAATAATATTTTATCGTCACTCTCTCCCGCAATTAAATCGAAATACAAAACAAAGGTACACAAATCAAACACTAGTAACTTAACAACATTAAGATTTGCTACACAGAACTAAATTTAGCTTGAAATAGTCACGTTATGAGCAGTTACAGAAAGTAGGTCACGGACTTTCCGTACCGAGCACAGATATGCTGCGTCACAAACTAATTTGGCATTTGCCGCTACACAAGTGTCATTCTCTTCCATTCACAGAAGCAACCGAATTATTATAAGTTCTCACCGGCTGCCACTTCGGGATTTGACGATGTATTTAAAGTTCATGCACTTTTTCCATGTCCAGCTGTTCAGTTTCCGACAGAGCTCTTGTCCGACTCATCTCATACACACCAACTCTTTTTTTTTTTTTTTTCGTTTTTCCGCCACTTGCTCCGATTGGCTGAAAGACTATTATAGTTATTTTTTCTTTTTTTTTTCTTTTCTTGTTCGTAATTAATTTATATTTTGTCCAGTTTGACTTTACACCTCCCACTCGATTTTACTTGGATACAGGAGGAAATCGCAGTGCTTTGAAGGCAAACTGCCTGGCATTACTAATCGTAGACCAGTTACAATGTTCCACCTAAATTACTTGCTCCTCAATTGGAAGGAGAACCACCAGTCGTCTGACGTCTCTGTGAAGAACAGTACTTGGGATCTTCACCTTGCGCCCTTTAGACACTGGATAGTTTTTTGCCTTCGCTTTTAAGGGCTTTATGATAGGAACAGGGTAACTTGGGAAGGTTCGGACATTGACATCCCTTACGACACCCTTGCTGTCTTGATTGACACTGACTACTCTGCCAAGTTTAAACTGTCCTCTGAGTGCATTCTGATCCGCTACCCAAACAATGTCTCCAATTGCAACGTTCCTATGCATGGTATGCCACTTGGTCCTTAAGAATAAATTAGGACCCGCAAGTTGGCTCCAGTGTCTCCAGAATTTATCCACCACTGACTGCATTGCTTGGAGGCGTTTGAATGGGTAACTGGAAAAGTCGAATGTTTTGACATCACCACATTGAGATGCTCGCCCCAGCAGTAGTGAATTCGGAGTTACATACTGGATGCAGTCTTCCTGAGTTTGCGCTCTGGCATCGATAGGCCGTTCATTAGCGAGATTAGCTGCCATTTGAAGGGTTGTTTGGAATTCACTGTAAGTCAGCGTAGACTCGCCTCCACAGCTTTGGAGCGCCTTCTTGACAATGCGCACTGCAGCCTCCGCAGCTCCATTCCTGTGTGGAGAATCGGCTGGATGGATTTTCCACATCCACTCTGCCCCATTTTGTGCGGCCATTTCTTCTAAAGCAGCCTTGTTAATGCCCTCAAGGAAAACTGGTCTTGCCCCAATGAAATTGGTGCCTGGATCTGAATAGATCTTCTTAGGACAGCCCCTTACTGCAGTGAATCTTTGAAAGGCCATTAAGAAACTTTCGGTAGATTGGGTGTTAGCCAGTTCTGTGTGGATTGCTCTGCTCGACATACAGCAAAAGACAATTCCCCAAACCTTCATCTGGGCCCTTTTCTTAACGTCATCTTTCACAAAGTAGGGTCCAAAGAGATCCACTGCTGTAAACTCGAAAGGTGCTGCAGGCTGCGATCTCTCTGGTGGTAAATCACCCATCACTTGCTGACATTTCTTTGCTTTTGTCTTCCTACACTGAACACAGCTATCGACAACCTTTCGGGCTATTCTTCTACCCCTGACAACCCAAGCCTTCCTCCTCATCCTAAGTAAAGTTTCGGCCAATCCTCCGTGGCTTTCTCCGTGAGATTCTCGGGCTAGCAGTGTGGACACCCAAGCATTATAGGGAAGGATCGGAATGCTAACTTGATCTTGTTTAAAGGCCTGCACTCTAACTTTAACTTTAACATAGTAGGATGCCCTGTTACTTTATCCGCTACAGTGAAAGACCTGGGTGTTACATTAGACTGCAATCTGTCTTTTGAAAAGCATATTTCATATGTTACAAAAACTGCCTTTTTCCACCTTAGAAACATTGCTAAGCTATGTAATATGCTATCAGTCTCTGATGCAGAAAAGTTAGTTCATGCATTCATGACCTCGAGACTAGATTACTGTAATGCTTTATTAGCTGGTTGTCCTGCATCTTCAATAAACAAGCTACAGTTAGTCCAAAATGCAGCCGCTAGAGTTCTTACTAGATCAAGAAAATATGATCATATAACACCGATTTTATCATCACTTCATTGGTTACCTATAAAGTTCCGTATTAAATACAAGGTATTGCTTTTGACTTATAAAGCTCTAAATGGTTTAGCTCCAGTCTATTTAACGGATCTTCTATCGCCTTACAATCCATCGCGCTCTTTAAGATCACTAGATTCGAGGCTTCTGGTCATTCCTAGGATATCCAGATCCACCAAAGGAGGCAGAGCATTTTCACATTTAGCTCCGAAGCTCTGGAATAGCCTTCCTGATATTGTTCGTAGCTCAGACTCACTCTCCCAGTTTAAAACTAGACTGAAGACGCATCTATTTAGCCAGGCATTCATATAAATTTTTTATCCTACAGTTACTGTAAATTCGGCCTCTAGTTCATAAACGCCAGAGGAGAACTGGCCCCCGACTGAGCCTGGGTTCTCCCAAGGTTTTTTTTTCTCCATTGGGTCATCTGATGGGGTGTTAGGACACCATTAGGTCACTGGATGGAGTTTTTCGGTTCCTTGCCACTGTTGCCTTTGGCTTGCTCAGTTGGGGATATTCAAATTAATTAACCAATCATACCATTGATCAGCCCTACCAAACTTGGATGTCTTTTTTCCAGTAATAAACAAACATTGTTAAGTTATTTTGAATGATACTGTGAAGCAGCTTTGATACAATCTGTATTGTGAAAAGCGCTATATAAATATATTTGACTTGACTTGACTTGACTTGACTCTGCCTCCACAAACCAATAGCCCAGAGTCTGAATCCTTAAGGACTACCAGTCTGTCTCTGGTGGTGTTTGGAAAGGTCATACCTTCTTGCACAGCAAGGAAAATGTCTCGCAGCGCATCAACTCTTTCTCTCACCGAGATGGTCCCTGCTGAAGAAACGGCCTCCCACTTTGGGTTGTTTAGGGTCCGATTCCTGCCAAGGAACTTTTTTCCTGCTCTCCAAACCCATGCTACTGCTTTAACTAGTCTGGTCAGATCACTGAACTGCTTCATATCAATTAAGTTTTGGACAGCTGATCCTGCAGGTGGTCTCTTGGGTTCAATTTGGATTTGGATGACATCCTCATTTTGTCTTGATACTTCAGCTGGTTCCTGCTGTTTTGCTTTAGACCTTGTCAGTGCAGCTGCGAACGCCTTCTTTTGAAGCTTACTGATGCTTTCTCGGGCGTCAGCTGCTAGATCCTTAGCTGACTTAATTGGCCATTCATCTACTGGTAAGCTCAAGAACTTTGGCCCATTTTGCCACTCTGAATTTTCATCAAGATCTTGAGGACTAGCCCCCCTAGTGATTACATCGGCTACGTTTTGTGGACCTGGTATCCACCACCATTCTTGCAGCTTGGTAATCCCTTGGATCTCTCCAAATCTATTAGCGAAAAATGTCTTATAACCATAGCTTTCTCGCTGTATAGCACCAAGAACTGTTTGGCTATCAACCAAGTGAAACCACTTCCCAACTTGAATTCGGCCATGCTGCTCAAAGTACTTCCGCAGCCGTGAGGCAAACACTGCTCCGCACATCTCCGCCTTGACAGCGTCCCCTTTGTGGTCTAACGGAGTTAGTTTAGCTTTGGACTCCACAAGCTTGGTGATTGAGCCGTTATCAGAGTTCCATCTGAGGTACATTACCGCACCATAAGCACTCTCACTTCCATCTGAAAAGGTTATCGCCCAGGGTTCATCACTGACATTTTGGGGAGTTATAGCTCTAGTGAATTTAATCTGGCCAAGGTGAACGTATTCCTCAAAGAGCTTTACCACATCTTCTCTGAGACCATCTGAGAGGGCGATGTCCCAAGTTTCACTGACTGGAACTCTTCCATCCTTTGCCTCTTGGAAAGCTCTGCGGACTAGAATAGCTCCTTTCTGCTTGGCTGGGGTCACTAGACCTACAGGATCATACACCCCCGACACCTGACTCAACAATTCCCTTCGTGTCAGTGGATTTGGTGTTTGGACTCTTACTTGTTCTTGCTCGAGATTCTGACCAAGTCTCATTTTCTTCTTTCTCTTCGAGAAATTAATTGACGTCATCACACGGAGCTTGTCTTCTTTCACATCCTATCCCAGACCAAGTGCTTTGTTGTCATCAACGTGCATCTGGTTTGGTAAAACCAAGATCTTTTCTTTGGTTTGTAGGGTCTCATTTCCTGTTTCACCACTCCCACTTTGACCTGAGAAGACCCATGGCTTGAGAAGAAAACCTCCCGCTCTTAAGATCCGCTCCACATTTGCCACAATAGACCTCAGCTGATGAAGGTCATTGTGGGACGTGAGAATGTCGTCAACATAGCTGTCTTGATGGAGCACTCTACGCTCTTCCTCAAGGTGAGCAAAGGATGGCAAATTGGCAGTTTCACGCATTGCCAGTTGTGCGATGCAGCCTGCTGGTTTGTCGCCAATGTTGACTCTTGTGACCGCGTATTCTTCCAGTTCCTCATCTTCAAAGTCTCGCCAAAGGAACCTGTGCATATGCATCTCACGGTCCTCCAACCAAACTGAATTGTACATTTTCTTGATGTCTCCTAATGCGGCGTACACTCCACTTCTGAATCTCAGTAGGACAGCACGTATCTGATTAAGAAAGTCTGGGCCCTTTACTAGCAAATCGTTCATGCTGACACCCCTGAATCTTTGGCTGCTGTTCCAAACAAGCCTCACTGGCGTTGTGACTGAGTGAGGGTTAGGAGCAATAAGATGGCTTACGTACCACACAGGCCCACTCCAGTTAGCTATTGTTTCTTCAGATAACTTTACTGCAGCCCCTCTGTCAAGCATGTCCTGCACTTGAGCACTATAGGCAGCCTTCCATTGAGGTTCTTTAGCTAGCTGTTTCTCCATCCTCAAGAACGTAGCCTCAACCGCACCCCTGTTGTTCGGCAAGGAAGCTGGGTCCTCCAACCAAGGATATTTTGCGTGCCAATGCGGCTCTTTGCTGTGGTTGTCCTCCGTGACATAAGTGAGGCCCTCTCTTACTATTTCGAGTTCCCTCTCCTCAGCAAGAGTCATTTCTTTTCCACCAGGCTGGCAATTTCCACAGCGGCAACCACCACATTTAGGCTCACATGCTGCTCCAATGGAATCCCACCTCCACCACTCCAGAAAGTCTCGACTGCTGGTCAGAGTACCTGATTCATGAAACCTGGCTAATGGCTTGTTTGGTGGATGGTACCCTGTTATTTCCTCATATTTCACAGCTGCCATTCTCATCGACCTTGCAAAATGCGTTTTGGATTTGTGGGCCGATACAGCTACCTCTTCGAAGAGCTCTGGGTGAGTTCCTCCAACCGTCTTTCCCAGGGGCCCGTCTCACAGGACAAGGTCTCCGACTACTCGAACTCTCTGTGGGGCTAGTTGCCCCTCTCGATGGCTTATGAGCAGTTCGACCACTTTAGGCCTCGCAAGCTCGATGAGAGGAACGTCTGGAAATAAATTTTGCAGTCGTTCAGGTGGCACCGTTTTGTGAATTTCTGCAATGCTTTCTAATCCATAGCAAGCTAGCTGATGTGACTTGACAGTGCCCTGGAGAGTTTTTACTCTGATTTTTAGTAGATATCGCTTGGTTTTTACGCGAACTTTCATCCCTCCGACTCCATGGATGATGAGAGTAATTCTTTCACCACTTAGGCTCAGACGGTTTGCAGCACTGTGTGTTATGTAATTTGTGTCTGATGCTAAGTCAATTAACCCTCTCAGGTCTAAGGGTTTTTTGGGGTCCTTGAGGTGTTCTGACATGCTCTGACATTTGTGCTTTTTTCAGTTATTTATAAACATGTTAATGGCAAAGGTGTAAATTCACTCTATATAGCACAAACGGGGCTACCGTAATATGTGAGCAACATGTATGTACATGTTTGTATTTTTGAGAGAATATTGCTTATGCATGGATATTGAAAAAACTAAAACTTAAAGTGTCTGAAATAAGGCCACAAAAGACATACTAAATATGTGTCCACAAGACTTTTGACTAATGAGTGTTGTTGCCTAGAATTTTTGCTTCAAAATGATCTGAAAATCATCCTGCCTAATCATTTACACAAAACAATACATTGATTTAAATTTTATAAGACACCTTTTGTTTGGAAAGGCAATATGCGTGGAGGCGTGTTCACACCTGAGAAGACAAAGGCCGGATAATGTGCCGCATAATGAGCTGCATATTAATTAGCCCTTTCACACATGGTGTGTCACAGGGTCCCAAAGAATGCAAGGACAAAAGAAATGATCTATATATACATATTTTACAATTAGAAATTGTAACCAATTACAAATAGGTTACAATTACAACAACAATTACAATTTTAACAATATTTCAAGTGTATTGCTTTGTAAAAAGTATACATTTTATCATGCGTATTAAAAAAGGTAAGGATTCATTAGTTTGAATATTGGAACAAACACTATAATAACATCTTAGTTGATAATTCAATATACCTACTTTATTTTTGACAAAACATCATACTATAGTATATTTAACTATGAGCAGAGATTGGTGAACAAAAGCTTACCTCTTTAATGTGACAGTAGTCTTTTTTTACAGTCAAAACTTTATAATCTATCCAAAACTAATCACAAAATCTTGTCTAAACATTCATATTTAGTCTGTAACATATCGTGTTTATGATATATTAGCATATACATGTTAATTTGCAGTTTGTTGCTTATACAGACATTTTATTTCAACATATTTCAGTATATTTTTACTCATCTTAGTAGGCTATAGCAATATAGTTTGGATGTGTTCATGTAAACATAACGTTTACTAATGTAGGTGCGAGAGTGAATGAACGGCACAGACACGCGCTCTATAACTGTAGTAAACAAAGCGCGCGCGCCTGTGCCGTTCATTCATCATTTAGCCTACACACAGACACGCAATTCATATTTAAACAGTCTTTTTGCGGTTTACAGACACTATTCAATATCGCGATTAGAACAAAGCACTTAAGAATAAATGACTTACTACATCAGCTGGATCCGTTGCTCCTCGAAATGAAACTACCACTTCTGGTACATTTTCCAGGGTTATTAGATAGTATTATTCCTTACAGCGCGGGGATATGCTGTGTACACAGCTGTAGATAGATACTTACTAAACACGATGTGTTTTATAATCCAGCTGGTGGGCGTTGACATGTTGGAATGGCTTGCCTTAGATCATTTGCGTTTGAATACGGCGCGCTCTCCGTGGGCGTGGCACATTAACGCGTAATGAGGTATAATGAGCTGGAAAGAAAAAGACTGACATCTCTCTCTTTTCATACAGATTACATAAACTGAGAATATTTGTTTTTTATATAAATTAACTCATTTAAAAGAAGAGAGTTCAAGCTTCATTATGGAAAAACACTCGTGCCTGTATGACAAGTATTCGCGGAATTACAGTTAATTTTCGGACGCGAAAATTTCAGAATGGACTTAACTGACAGAGAGAAGGCAGAACGCGCCTCATGTTTGTTTTTCTTTATTTGGCGAAAAGCACAACACTTTGTTTTTATTGTGAGTATCCATAAAAAAAATAGACACTTATCAGGATCTAATGATGTACAACACTTAATATGTAAGATCAAAATCAACAGAGTATTTTGAGTTTCTTTTCGCCCGCGCGATAGTCGACCTCAGAGGGTTAACGTCCCAATTTTCTGTCCAGCATTAGCTGTCACATTGAGAAGCATCATGATTACGGGAAGTTCCAGCAACCCATCTTCTGCTTGCAAACTTAGCTGTCCTCCTTTTGTCACGTTGAATGCTCTTGCTGCAGTGTTTGAGAACACACTTCGGCATTGCTGCGCTAAGTCTGGTGGAAGTTTACAGAGGAAGTCCTCCTGCTCTTTAGTGTAGTCTTTCCTGCCCTTGTCTCTGTCGGGATAAAGCTTGCTTTTTCTTTGAATAGCTCTGCTTTCCTTTCTTTCAGCATTTGGGCATAAATAAAAGTGATGCTCAGGAACACTCTCTTCTTCGCAGTCTTGGTTTTTGCATAGATAGCTGGGTTTGCAGAATGAATGGTCCTCGTGGATTTCAAGGCACCTACTACAAGCTCCCAGTTTTCTTACTGCAGCTTTCCTATCTGCTAGCTTTAGTGACCGGAACTGTTTGCAGAAGTAGAGTTTCCTTTTGTGCTTAGCGTCACCACAGACTACACACCCTGCTTGGTCGTTGCTTGATTTTGTGGACTTTGTTCTTGCCCATCTTGGCTCATTTCTTAACTCCCTTCTGTTTGGTTCCTCATCCCTTAGTTGTTCAAGCTGCTCGTAAATGCTCTCTTGCTTTTTGAGGAACGCTAACAGGTTGTCAAATCGGTTGTCTGGTGTGACAGAGCTCTGCTGGTCAGAGACGTGGACAAGCCATTCCTTCTTGAGAGACTCAGGAAGTTTTCCCTCAATTGACTTCGTCACTAGCGGATTTTTAATAGCACCAGTATTTCCAAGGTCACTCAAATCTCCAAGTGCCTTCTCTACTGCTTGAATTAATTCAACTATTTTCCGTGGCTGGTGACCTCTGATAGCAGGGATTTTTTGCAAGTCCTCCACTATTTCAATTGCAATAGCTGTTACGTTTCCATAGCGGTTTTCCAAGACACGGAAAATGTCATCTGCTGTGTTATAAGTGGTGAGGCGGAGATCTCTTCCAATCCTCTCATCGAGACTGTCTAACAGCTGAATCTTTTTAACTTCCTTGGAACCGGTCGGCTCGCCCTGCTTCTGAAGTGCTTCCCAGTCTCTTTTCCACCTATGAAAGTCCCGTTTGTTACCAGTGAACTTTGGGAGGGCTGTGGGCTTTAATTTAATTGTAGCCACGGGGTAGTTGGAGATCATTGATGGAGGTGTCGACCTCTCTGCCTCCTCCTTTCGTCTCGCCCGAATGAAATCAGCTTTTCTCGAAACCAACCTGGTAACGTTGAGTTCGAGACCCCTCAGGCCTTGGCGGAAGTTATTCTGATCATCTGGTGGGATGCACCGCTGCCACCTGCTGTATTGATCCTTTGCAGTCCTTGTTAAATTTAGCAGGTGACTGAGCATGAAGTCGTATGCTTCGTGATTACCATCTGGAACTACTGCTGCGACTCGTTCACTCTCAGCTTCGGCAACCTGCAGCGCTGTGGACAGTTCAACATCTCCATACTTAGCCCAGAGAGTTCTTTGAAGAAGACCTTTAACTTCATTTAGTTTTAACTCACATTCACTTGCAGTTTTTTCAAGGTCGGCTCTTTGCTGTTTTGTTAACACAGCTGGTTTGTCTGCGTCCAGCTCCGCCTCTAATTCTGCGATGATGCCTGATTCAAGATCGTCATTTGCTTCCATGACTTTCTCCGCTTGCTTTGCGAGTTTATTTAAACTGCTCAGAAGATCCTCTTCTGTCATCTCTTCATAGGCTCTGGCAATGGCGTTGACTAGTCGTGTGAATGCTCTTTTCTCCACTGTTTTTTCTGCTTTGAGCTGCTCGAGTGACTTCCCGATCACCTGCTCGGCCATTTTGAATTCTCTTTTGGTTGGGAAGGAATGTATAATTCTTCAAATGATCTCACTTTGAGCTTTCCAGGTTTCCAGTTCCTACTGGTTTCCCGGTTTTTCACTGTCAAGCTTTGCTTTTTTGTGCACAATTTCCCCGCTTGAAAGGGACAGACACATCATCAATGAAGGCCTTAACTGGATTCCACTCTTCTTTTTATTGTATAAATTATGACGAATGTTCACACAGGTAGACAGAAGAAAGGTGAAAAACCTTTAACAGAAATAAAAATACAAAATAAGTAAATTAATTGCAAATAAAGCTTATTAAACATCTGTTGTTATTTTTTGTATCTCTTTTGAAATGCAGCACTCTCAAACGATATTATTAACAAGCTTCATACACTTATCACATTTTTAATGTGTATATGAAATCAGATCAAGTTTAACGATCTGCTTAATCACACGTGAACTTCAGAAATAATATTTTATCGTCACTCTCTCCCGCAATTAAATCGAAATACAAAACAAAGGTACACAAATCAAACACTAGTAACTTAACAACATTAAGATTTGCTACACAGAACTAAATTTAGCTTGAAATAGTCACGTTATGAGCAGTTACAGAAAGTAGGTCACAGACTTTCCGTACCGAGCACAGATATGCTGCGTCACAAACTAATTTGGCATTTGCCGCTACACAAGTGTCATTCTCTTCCATTCACAGAAGCAACCGAATTATTATAAGTTCTCACCGGCTGCCACTTCGGGATTTGACGATGTATTTAAAGTTCATGCACTTTTTCCATGTCCAGCTGTTCAGTTTCCGACAGAGCTCTTGTCCGACTCATCTCATACACACCAACTCTTTTTTTTTTTTCTTCCGTTTTTCCGCCCCTTGCTCCGATTGGCTGAAAGACTATTATAGTTATTTTTTCTTTTTTTTTCTTTTCTTGTTCGTAATTAATTTATATTTTGTCCAGTTTGACTTGACAATTACTCAATTACATGCGCATTCCTGCCGACTTACCAAGAAGCCATTCATCACGCACAGCTCCTGTTTGCAGTCTGTTCCCTACACTGCTGTTGGACAAAATGTAGGAATCATGAGTTGACCCTGGCCATCTCGCAACTACATTTGTCAGAGACATATGCGCATCACATATGATCTGCATGTTCAAAGAATGAAAATGTTTTCGGTTAACAAAAGCAAATTCATTCTCAGATGGTTCCTTTATTGCAACATGAGTGCAGTCAATAGCACCGATTACATTGGGAAAACCGGCGATTGCTGCAAATTGCATTTTGATGTTGGCCTGTTCAGCTTGCGTGTAAGGAAAACGGATGTATCGGGGTGCCATCCCCACTATGGCATCCCATACATATGGCATGACACGGCTCAGGGATGACTGGCCGTAATTCAGAACACAATTGCAAGAGGATGGCTCTTGGGAATCGAAATCGGCTCATGAGCCAATCATCATCATGAGCAAGGAAATCTTCACAGGCTCTGAAAACACGCTCCCTCCGTAGAGCATCATTAGCAAGGTCTTCTAACAGCGCTAGAGCATCCATTATGATGATATGTTATATACGCACATACCTTTTTATAGCCCATTCATTACAAAAAAATAGTATTTGCACCTGGTTAAGAATGCTGATAATGATAATTCAGGTTGATGCAATTTGATTTATTGGGTGATGTAATAGGATAATTTAGAAGTTTTTCATTTTAAGAAATCATCGAGCAAGTGGATAAGGTAAGGAATTGCGTAATTATTGGATAGAATCCAACATATGGCTTCAGATAAGGTATCGAAAATTTTGGGGCTGCTTTTGCAGCCGAATGTTAAACGCACAGCGAAATAAAACTTTTTTCCGCCAGTTCACGCCTAATAAATGCCATTAATCCGGGTGGATTGGCATTACTTTGAAAGCCGAAGTGATGTCTACTTTTGCCAACCATGCGCCAATTTTGATCATTTTTATGGCTTGTTCGATATCATGATAATGAAGAGAATATTCTTCGAGTGGGATGAGACTATTGATACTTGGAAACGGGGAGTTATGAGGGGCTGAGAGATCAATTATCATGCGCTTTTTTCCTGAAAATGTTATGGAAATAAAATTGGGGCTAATACGAAATTTATCGAACGGGGGTGATTCGAAGGGGCCGATCATGAAACCTGATTCGATTTTCTTTTTTGATTAGGTCGTCTACAACTTCGGGCTCTGCTAGGGAGGACTGAAGATTATCGCAGATGAGGTTTTGAGTGGGCTGACATTCAACGCCGGGTTTGAAAACTTGTTTGAGACCAGACAGCAGATAATTTGAAAAGTTAACATTGGGTGCGGTGAGATAATTCGTCGGCTAGACGAAAAATATTCACAGGAGTCGAGAGATAGTTTTTTGCACTTTTATTGACAGACTTCTGTACTGGACATACAACTCGGGCATGTGCAACTCCGCAGTAGTTGCAGACGTGGAGAAAGCGACAGCGTTGTCTAGGGCATTTACCGTCATTGAAATTATTGCATACTTGCCTGTTAGATGCAACATGTGAGGCTGTGCTTGGGAAATCTCTACCAAAAGAGTGTTCCTCTGTGGCGGGTCGCAGAACGTAGCTGGTAGATTTAAACTGGTTCTGTTCTGGGCGGGGAGTGTTTCGGCACCCAAGGAAAACTCTGTTGTGGATATCAGTATCCAAAGCTCCCCAATTAGGACACTGATTCCATTGAGAATTAAGTACAGCGCATTTAGCGGAAAACAGTTTGTGGTACGTATAAAAGTGGCTACCCCCGTAGGACAGCGCAAGCTCCGCTATGATGGAAAGATAGTCGTTCAACTCGCGCCGTCTATGGGGAAAAGCAGAGCATACAATTTCAGTATAGCGGTTGAAAGCAATACAAAATTCAGCCAATGACAATGTGCGTGATGCCACCTGCGTGTTGTTTTTTAAGGTAACGGATATATCACCGCAGTCCACCTGGCGATTGGACTCTGATGGGGGAAACAAAGACAATAAAGAGCCCAAATCCACGTCCGCACCTGCAAGGATTTGTGCTCTTATGTTGTTCGTCACTGGAGGAGGTTCTGAAGCGACGGCGTTTGGAGGAGCTGGTTGAGGTGTTGCTGAGAAGAGAGATCGAGCCTGAAGAGGGTTAAAAGGAGGAAAGGTCGGGGCTGGGGCCGTTTGGGGAGGCATCTTCACGCGAAAATCGCCCCCTGGGCCCGGTGGAGGAGCAAAAAAAGAAGCGGAGTGAGGAACAGGAAAGGGAAGGAATGACGTTGGCGCTTGTCCAGCTAGCGGAGGCATCCTCACGCTAGGGTGAGCCCCTGGATCTAGAAAATGCTGATAGGGAAAAGGGTATGAGGTAGGAAGAAAAGGAAATGTTTCAGGAGCTGATGGATAGATGATGTTGCAGGTGGCTGAAGCTTGCCGTGCGGTGGTGGGAGGAGCTGTGGAAAAAAGTTGATCCGGGCAAGTTTGAAGCCCTCCCGCCACGGGTTCTGGGGGGCGGCCCAGGCTCGCTGAAGGTCTGCGGCGGCGTGACACTGGGGCGGGACCCGGCTCTGCGTGGGAGGAAGGCGGAGAAGCTGCTGAATGCGAGATCGGCGCCCAGCGGGCCTTGCTCGCTCGAGCAGATGAAGTGGAAGCTGTAGGAGAAGGGTGAGTCGATTGCAAGGAGACATATAGATTAAATAATTCTGTTTTATTTAATCTTCTTGAGAATTTAACGTCGGAATTGATTAGGGCTCGTCTCAGCCCTTTTACACTCCATTTCCCTATGTCGGGGATAGTTGGATGGATGGAGTGGAGGTGGATGAGGTGGTGAGGGCAGCCCTCGGCGTCTTGGCGAGTGTGGAGATGATCGTGTGAGCCGGCGTCCCCGATTTGAGGACGGAGGCTCGATGTTGGTGGTAGGAGAAGGATTATTCCGTGGAGCGGCGGAATGCGACGGCGCCTCAGCTGTGATGAAGGAATCGTCATCGGAAGGAAAGAGCTCCAACTCAGACATGACAGCAAAAGGGTGGGGCCTAATGGTGCAAAACTGCCAATGCAACGAGGTGAGACCGCTGGGTATATATACCTCTCGTCGTTGATTGCTGAGTGCTCTCCACTCGTGTTAATTATCTGCGCGTGCTCCTCCCGAACCTTGTTAATTAAACATCATTTAGAGGAATTGGACATAATGGCTTGCATATGGGTATTATACTGCTCAGAAAACTTCGAGGCCGATGCAGCATTTATGGCCCGGGCACAACGGCCAGCTGTCAATGACCCCAAGGGAAGCCTAGCAAATGTGACATTAAACATAGTAACGAAGTGATCTGACAGCCCCATATTCTTAATAGTCAGCTCACTCACCGGAACACCCTAAGACAGTACCAGGTCAAGAGTGTGCCCCTGCTTATGAGTCGCACCAGCTACCGACTGGGTGAGGTTAAAAGAGTCCAACAGTAACAGAAAGTCTTGTACCAAGGGCTTCTCAGGGCAACAAATATGTGAGCAATAAGGTACGAGAGGCTGTGCTGTATCGTGAATGCACGACGCGAAGCGGAGCCCTTCAGCCGTGACTTATTCACGATACAGCACTAGCCTCGAGTACCTTATTGCTTTTATAAAACGGTTACCACACAAAAAAAATAATAAAGCTGAAAAATATGTATCTATGCAACTTTCATGAAGTAAAATCACTAAAAGCCTTCCCTCCGCTGGAAAAAATAGTCCCTGGCCGTAAACAGCAACAGAAGTTACATACATTATTTCGCCAATAGATGGCGGCAAAGACTGTCTTTATGAGTGAGTCAGTCAGTAGACAAGACTTTTACATTGAAAGGATTCAAACTTGTGATCACGGAGAAGAAAGACGGAACTGACAGATGACTATAGGAACGGAAAACCCCATAACTGTTAAAAGGACAAGATATCGCAGCGGACATTCAAACAGATTTTTGTATTATGAATATAGGACTGACCTGAAGGAAAATGCTATGTCTACTGTAAATGCAGGTACACTCGCTTACTCGATCTCTCACAATACTCTACTCTAGCTGAAATGAACAATATCAATGAGACCAAACAAGTGTTTAAGTTGGTAAGGGTGGTTGCTAGGGGTGTTGTGTAGTGATACATAGAACCGTTGGGTAAAGCGGTCTTAGCCGTGTTTTATCGTGAATAAAACAAAGCTATTGACCAATCAGAATCAAGGATTTGAACTAACCGTTTTATAAGAATATTAAAATCACCTAATATAACAAGGCTATCACCACGAGTAGTCATACAAGATAAAAACTCAGAAAACTCCCCTAAAAAATCATTGTTATAGTTAGGAGGTCTGTATATTAGAGCACAAATTACTGGCCTGATCAAGACCACTTTAAACACTTGCACCTCAAAACTAACATACTTATCCACTGTTACCGGTCTACATTGAAAACAGTTCTTAAAAATTGTTGCAATCCCCCCCGCCCCGACCCCCAGTCCTTGGAAAGTTAAGAACATTATAGTCTCTAGGTGCTGCTTCAGCGAGGGAATCACGATTACAATCGCTGAGCCAGGTTTCAGTCATTAAGAAAAGATCATTAATTAAAAATGTTTTGTTACTAATGGATCTTAAGTTTAAAAGGGCCATCTTTGTAGTTGTACCAGTATCCGAGTCACTTAATTTATGTAAAGTTGGCACATATTCCAGAGAACGAAGATTGACAGGGTTAACCCCTCTATTTTTGAGACGCCGTTGCGAGACTTTGATCCCCATTGACAACACCCGGCGCTGAGGAACAACCATAACCAGGTAAGAGTTCCTTTCATCCCAATGACACGAAGATAGACACCTGGAAGATGGGTTGATTACATCCACCGATGTGCCCACATGCACGGTCGGATCGGCCGCTGCCAACTCATAACTGTCAACTCATTCTTTAGTTAAAAAAAATTGTCAGGCACATACAATTGATGTAAATGGGCCAAAATTAAAATACACTGTTTCAATAGTATAGTCACAAGGCTTAAACATTATCTATTTAAACATTACTTACTAATTTTGTCTGTGTGAATTTATGTGCAATGTTTGCTCTTTTTAATGTCATAACATAAATCTGGTAAACCTGGTAACTATAATAAGATATGCACATGGATACCAGAGAGTCATGTGACCATCTATATCAGTCTATCTATCTAAAATACAAAAAGAACAAAAAAAGTCAAAGTTATTTTCTGTTGTGACATAGTGTCACAAATGTTGTGACATAGTGTCACAAATGTTGTGAATAAAGATAAACATCTACTGAACCCGGAACATTCCTTTACCATTAACTTGAACAACTTTTATTATCTGAAGCAATATAGATAAAGTACAAAGACAGTATATCAGGACACTATAAAAGGAACATGAGAGGCTGTGAGGATGAAGAGCAAGAGCTGGAAACAAACATCAATGAAGAATGAAGGGTTTAGTATGTTTACTGCTGCTGTTAAAAACCTTTGTGTGTGTCGTACAGCATCAGGTAGATGGAGGACTCAATGAGAATGAGATCACTCAACAGATCAGATCTGAGGATGGAGGACAGAATAGACCGCAAACAGACACTTTGAGAGATGAAGCTTCAACTGACATCCAAAAAAACTACCATCTGTTCTTCACTGACATCCATGCAGCACTGAGAGAACTGACCGCCACAGTCACAGAGCAGAAAGCAAACATCAGAGAACTGACCGCCACAGTCACAGAGCAGAAAACAAACATCAGAGAACTGTCCGCCACAGTTACAGAGCAGAAAACAAACATCAGAGAATGTCTCCGGTTACTTAACTGTAACCTTGTTCCCTGAGAAAGCGGAACGAGATGCTGCGCTGCTCAGCGCATTGGGAACATATTTTATCGTGACCAGCTGTGAATATTGTGTATAACACGTCAATGAAATTGACCCGGAGGTAATATAGCCTCGGTCGGTGACGTCATCGGCGCGCCCCCGCAACACGAGGCTATAAGTAGATGAGCCACAGGTGCATCGTCAGGATATTTGTCTGAAGAGCAGTCCTAGGACATCTTTAGCACGGCAAAGCAGCGCAGCATCTCGTTCCGCTTTCTCAGGGAACAAGGTTACAGTTAAGTAACCGGAGACGTTCCCTTTCGAAAGCTACAATCGATGCTGCGCTGCTCAGCGCATTGGGAACGAGAATACCCACGCCGCCGTGCTTGAACATGTCTGGACCCCCACGGTTGTGCAGGTGCGTTTCACAAGAACGCAAGCGAGCCTAGACATTAGCTTGTGATGTCGACTCAAGGACATGAGAGCCCGGAGTGGCATGAACATCCAAACTATAAAATCTTATGAATGTGTGCGGAGAGGACCATCCTGCCGCATCACAAACATGTTGTAGGGGGGCACCCCTTGCCAAAGCACTAGAAGAGGCGACCCCCCTGGTGGAGTGAGCCCTAAGACCTATAGGCGAAGCTTGGCTGCACGCCTCATAAGCAAGAGCGATAGCATCCCTGGACCAATGCGACATAGTCTGCTTGGTAGCAGCTCCTCCTCTGTTGCTGCCCCCATAACAGACGAACAGTTGCTCCGACTTACGCCACTGGCTAGCGCGGTGGACGTAGGCCTGAAGAGCACGGACTGGACACAGAGAACGGCGGGGAGCAGAAAGTCTCAAGAGTGACAGGATGTACAGCCGAAAATGGAACCTTAGGCAGGTAATCAGGATGTGGATGCAAAATCACTTTCACCATTCCTGGGGCAAAGTCTAAGCCGGATGGCGAGATAGACAGAGCCTGCATATCCCCAATTCTTTTCAATTAAGTTATTGCCATTAGAAAAACCTTTTTAGAAAAAAAATTTTAGAGTCAGAAGTTTATCAGACACTGATTCTATAGGTTCAAAGGGGGTGTCAACCAGGCCCTCGAGAACTATAGCTAAGTCCCAAGAAGGGATCTTGGTTCTTACTGGAGGCCTCAGTCGCCTGGCTCCCCGAAGGAAGCGAGTGAGCAGAGGGTGTCTGCCAAGTGGCCCCCTGTCAACTAAGGCGTGGCAAGCCGAAAGAGCGGCCACGTAAACCTTAAGAGTGGCAGGACATGTACCTGTTGATAATTTCTCTTGCATGAAGTCCAGCACTGAAGCAATCTGGCAGTTAACTGGATCTACATTGTGTTCAATCAGAATCAGAATCAGAAAGAGCTTTATTGCCAAGTGTGCTTGCACACACAAGGAATTTTCCTTGGTACTGAGGCTTCCAGTGCACATATACAAATACAGATACAACAAGTAATAGTAATACAAATAGTAATACAAATTCTACAAATAAAACTATAAAAAATATGAAAATACTATAAAAATATATGGTCACAGTTGGGTTTTGTCAGAATAAAAATGTACAGATAATGAACATATTTACAGTATTTTGTATAGTATGAATAAATATAAATATAAATATCACCTGAATTTTTAAGATATTGCACTAAACAGTGGGAGTATTGCACTTACAGGCATATGCCTTGGGAGATATATTAACTGTTCAGAAGGGAAATGGCCTGTGGGAAGAAACTGTTCCTGTGCCGAGATGTTCTTGTGGCCAGTGATCTGAGTCGCCGTCTTGACGGTAACAGTTCAAACAGGTGGTGTCCAGGGTGAGTGGAGTCTGTGGTGATTTTACCTGCTCTCTTCCTCACTCTGGAAGAGTACAGGTCCTGGAGGGTTGGCAGGGGGCACCAATAATCCTCTCCGCAGTCCGGACTGTCCGTTGTAGTCTCCTGATGTCTGATTTGGTAGCTGAACCAAACCAGACAGTGATGGAAGTGCATAAGACAGACTCAATGACGGCTGAGTAGAACTGAATCAGCAGCTCCTGTGGCAAGTTGAACTTCCTCAGCTGGCGAAGGAAGTACAGTCTCTGCTGGGCCTTTTTCACAGTGGAGTCAATGTGATTGTCCCACTTCAGGTCCTGAGAGATGATAGTGCCAAGGAACCTGAATGACTCCACTGCTTCCACAGTGCTGTTCATGATGGTGAGTGGGGGGAGTGCTGGGCTGTTCCTCCTGAAGTCCACGATCATCTCCACTGTTTTGAGCATGTTCAGCTCAAGGTTGTTATAACTGCACCAGACAGTCAGCTGTTCAACCTCCAGTCTGTAAGCAGACTCGTCACCGTTTCAGATGAGACCGATGACAGTGGTGTCGTCTGCAAATTTCAGGAGCTTGACAGAGGGGTCTTTAGAAGTGCAGTCATTAGTGTACAGGGAGAAGAGCAGTGGGGAGAGAACGCACCCTTGGGGGGCGCCAGTGCTGGTGGTGAGAGTCCTGGATGTGAGTTTCCCCAGTCTCACTCGCTGCTGCCGGTCCGTCAGGAAGCTGGAGATCCACTGACAGATCGAGGATGGTATGGAGAGCTGGGTCAGTTTGGCTGTGAGAAGACCAGGCATGATGGTATTGAAGGCCGAACTGAAGTCCACAAAGAGGATCCTTGCATAAGTCCCTGGTCTGTCGAGATGTTGCAGGATATAATGTAGTCCCATGTTGACTGCATCATCCACAGACCTGTTTGCTCTGTAAGCAAACTGAAAGGGATCCAGCAGGGGTACAGTTATGTCCTTCAGGTGGGCCAACACCAGTCTTTCAAATGACTTCATGACCACAGACGTGAGAGCGACAGGTCTGTAGTCAGTGATTTTGGGTTTTTTGGGGACAGGAATGATAGTGGAGCGTTTGAAGCAGCAGGGAACTTCACACTGCTCCAATGATCTATTGAAGATCTGCGTGAAGACCGGGGCCAGTTGGTCAGCGCAGGCTTTTAAACAAGCAGATGAGATGCCGTCTGAGCCTGAGGCTTTCCTAGTCTTCTGTTTTTTGAAGACTCTACTCACGTCCTCCACACAGACCCTGAGCTCAGGTTGGATGGCAGGAGGGGGGAGTAATGGGGGTGCAGGAGGTGATGGTGAATGTGTGAAGTGCAGATCAGAGCCGGTGTGTGGTGTGAATGAGTGCTTTTCAAACCTGCAATAAAATTAGTTTAAGTCATCAGCCAGGTGTTGATTGTCCACAGATCGGGAGGATGGTGACTTGTAGTTGGTGATGTTCCTCAGGCCATTCCAGACTGATGATGGGTCGTTGGATGAAAACTGTTTTTTCAGTTTTTCAGAGTAGCTTATTTTAGCAACTCTGATCTCCTTTGTCAGTCTGTTTCTGGCCTGGTTATACAATATTTTATCCCCACTTCTGTAAGCATCCTCTTTGGCATGACGAAGGTGTTTGAGTTTCCCAGTAAACCATGGTTTATCATTAGTAAATGATAAGAATGTCCTGGTAGGAATGCATGTACCCTCACAGAAACTTATATACGATGTTACAGTATCTGTGAGCTCATCCAGATCGTTGGTAGCAGCTTCAAAAACAGTCCAATCAGTGCAATCAAAGCAGGCCTGAAGATCCTGCTCTGCTTCATTAGTCCATCTTTTTACAGTCCTTATTACAGGTTTAGCTGATTTCAGTTTCTGCCTGTAGGTCGGTATGAGATGAACCAAACAGTGATCAGAGAGCCCCAAAGCTGCCCGTGGGACCGAGTGATACGCATTTCTTATTGTGGTGTAACAGTGGTCCAGTATATTACTGTCTCTTGTGGGACATGTAACGTGCTGTCTGTATTTTGGTAGTTCACGGGAAAGATTTGCCTTGTTAAAATCCCCAAGAATGATTAAAAGAGAGTCAGGATACCTTTGTTCTGTTTCAGCTATTTGTTCAGCCAGCTGTTGTAGCGCCGTGCTCACACACGCGTCTGGAGGGATGTAAACATTCACGAGAATGAAAGAGGAAAATTCCCGAGGCGAGTAGAAGGGTTTACAGTTTATGAAATGTGCCTCTAAATTAGGAGAGCACATCTTCTTCAGTGTTGTTACAATGGAACACCAACTTTCGTTAATGTAGAAACACAATCCACCACCTCTTGTTTTCCCCATTAGCTCCGCGATGTGATCCGCTCGGAACAGCTGGAAGCCCGGCAGATGTATTGCGTTGTCCGGTATGGCTTCACTCAGCCAGGTTTCAGTGAAGCACAGAGCAGCAGAGTTTAAAAAATCCTTGTTAGTGCGCGTGAGGAGAAGAAGTTCGTCCGTTTTGTTAGGAAGGGATCGGAGATTCGCAAGATGAATACTGGGGAGTGCAGTGCGCAGACCGCGCTCGCGCAGTTTAACCAGCGCGCCGGCTCGCTTCCCGCGTTTGCGTCTGACCGCGCGTTTTGAACAACACCGCTGCCCCTCCGACGAGAATGTCCTGCAAGACGTCTGAATTATCAAAAACTGTAGAAAAGTTATCTGGTGTGTGTTTCCTAATGTCCAGTAGTTCGTCTTTGGTGAAACTGATAGGAAAAGAATGACTAAACGCAGAACAAACGAACAAAAACAACACAATAGCTGGAGAGCTCCACACCGAGGCAGCCATCCGCGGCGCCATCTTGAATGCTGGATCTCAGCATACAGTACCAACTGTATGCTGAGTCACACAGGTACTGGACTACTCCGCATACTTATTTATTCAAAATACAAAAACCTCATATTTTGAGTCGCAAAAGCACAAGTTCACGGCCATATGCATGGAGGTACAGGGATACTACTCCTGTTGTCTAAAATACTCTACATATAATACTTCAATTAGGATACAAACCCCTCACGGTTTGGAACATAGATTCATGATGTGGGTATTATAGAAATGTTGTAAATGTTGATTGCTGATCCTGATCGATTGCTCCCGTCTGCCTAGCTGCCTGCTGTGTTTTGTTTGCTTCGAGGCTGTAAGCTCCGTCTAAGCCTCGTATTAGCTTTGTATTTCTTCCTGTTTTGAACCATCATTTACTACCATTTCTAGTTGTTTATACTACTAAATACAGCTTAGACAACATCTCAGATTAACCTGACATCGCTAGCTTCCGTTATTGTTAGCACAACACGCTCGTAACTCGCTAGCCTGTTAACGCGCCACCCGTGCGCTCAGTTATTTATTTATTTTTCTCTCGCGCGCCCGCGCCTCTGAGTTCATAAAAAGCCCAGGTGAGTAAGAATCAGTCAACAAACACGGTGAGTAATGTCTTGTCCTATTATTGTCACCTGCACTTCATGTTACATGTTTAGCATAGCCTTCCCCGTCGGCAATATAGGGTTTATATGTGATAAATGCAAGGAGACAGTCAGGCTGACGGAGAAGATTTCAGAATTAGAAACACGCATCCAAACTTTAATTGAGGATAGTAAGTGTGCTAGAGCTTTAGATACTATTTTGGATGTGCCTAGCATAGCGAACTCTTTACATGATTCGATTCCGGCTGAATTATTGCCTGTGCAGCAAGGCAAATGGGTGACGTTGAGGGATCGCTCTAGTCGCGGATCAAAAAACCACTCTTCCGTTCCGATTACCATAACAAATCGATTTGCCCCGCTCAGTGAAACACCGACTGAGAATTCTGTTGATTGTGCCCTGGTAATTGGTGATTCGATCACACGGAATGTGAAAATAGGGACACCAGCCAACATAGTCACATGTTTGCCGGGAGCCAGAGCGCTTGACATCAAAGCAAATTTAAAAGTGCTGGCTAATGCTAATTGTAAATTCTCTAAGAGTGTTATTCACGTTGGCACTAATGATGTTCGACTCCGCCAGTCGGAGATCACCAAAATTAATATTAAAGAGGTGTTTGAACTCGCAAGTACGATGTCAGGCACTGTAATTTGCTCTGGCCCCCTTCCTGTTCGAAGGAGTGATGAGATAGTTAGCAGATTGTCATCACTCAATGGCTGGCTGTCTAAGTGGTGTCCGCAAAATAATATAGAATTCATAGACAATTGGAAAAGTTTTTGGGGCAAACCTGACCTGTTGAAAAGAGATGGTATTCATCCCTCCTGGGATGGTGCTGCTCTTCTCTCTAGTAATTTGGCTCATAGTCTTAGAGACAAAACATGACAATCTGGGGCTCAGGTCAGGAAGCAGACAAACTGGCTAAACCGACCGTCTGCTAGCGGCCTCGCGTCACCAAGGTCAGATAAATCCCATCACATAGAGCCTCTTTCACCTAGATATCATCAAATAGAGACTGTGTCTGTTCCCCGAATTTGGAAATCCAAAAAACGTCCAAACCGATCTAAGGTTAAAAATGTAATTGATATTCAACAAATAAAAAATAGATATAATACAGATGAGCAAACAATAAAGCTTGGGTTGCTGAATATTCGATCCCTTACTTCAAAAGCGCTCATAGTTAATGATATGATTTCAGATTATAACCTAGATGTGCTGTGTATGACAGAAACCTGGCTAAAACTAAACGATTACATTACTTTAAATGAGTCCACCCCCCATGATTACTGTTATAAACATGAGTAATATTTTCAAAACCACTAAAAAATCTAGTTTTAAATATACTTCTTTTGAAGTGTTGGTGCTTAATGTAAAAATATATAATGTAAACGATAAATCAAGTTTGAGAATTCTGCTGGCAACTGTATACAGGCCACCAGTGTCACAGTGTTGGGTTTGTGTTCCCCAGGTGTCCACTAGATGTCCTCCTTCCCCACGGTGTCATCCACTTTATGAACTGCATTTCCCACAATCCTTGTCTGTACTCATCACTGCATCATTGCTCTCAGCTGTTCCCCATCATCATTGCACTCAGCTGTTCCCCATTATCATTGTTAGTTCTGTGTTATATATACCCTGCCTGTTTAGTGTTTGTTACGGAGTCCTTGTTATGTCTGACACTTCCTGGTCTGTTCCTGATTGTTCTTTGTGTTTTGTTATTTTTGTATTTGGATTGTTTACACGGTATTTGACCTTTGCCTGGACTGGATTTACGCTTTACGGATTACCCATTAAAAACATCTTTACTGCACTTGGATCTTCTGTCTATCTCCCGAGTGTGTCGTGACAACCAGGGCACCATAAAGACTTTATCAAAGAATTTGCTGACTTTCTATCAGAATTAGTATTGACTGCAGATAAAGTTCTAATTGTTGGTGATTTTAATATACATGTAGATAATGAAAAAGATGCATTGGGATTGGCATTTAAAGACATTCTTAACTCTATTGGAGTTAGACAACACGTGTCAGGACCTACTCATTGTCGTAATCATACTCTAGATCTAATATTATCACATGGAATAGATATTGATGCTGTTGAAATACTGCAGCAGAGCGACGACATCTCAGATCATTATCTAGTCTCATGTAAATTACATTTAGCCAAGGCTGCAAAGCCAACTCCGTGTTACAAGTATGTTAGACCTATCACTTCTGCCACTAAAGTTTGCTTTATCAATAATCTTCCTAATCAGTTTCATCATCTCAGCATCCCAGATAGCTTAGCAGAACTAGATATTGCAATAGAAACTTTTAACTCTCTCCTTTCCAGCACTTTAGACACAGTTGCTCCGTTGCGCTTAAAGAAGATTAAAGAAAATAGTCCAACGCCGTGGTACAACGAGCACACCTGGGCCCTTAAGAGAGCAGCCAGAAAAATGGAGCGCAACTGGAAGAAAACAAAACTAGAGGTATTTCGGATTGCATGGAAGGAGAGCTCGATTGCTTACAGAGAGGCTTTAAAAGCTGCTAGATCTGCTTATTTTTCAACCCTATTAGAAGAAAATAAACATAATCCTAGGTATTTATTTGAAAAAGTGGCTACACTAACGAAAAAGAAAGCTTCAAGCCCAGAAGTTTCCAAGAAACACAGCAGTAATTACTTTATGAACTTCTTCACTTATAAGATTGATAATATTAGGGACAAAATTATAACTATGCAACCGTCTACTACAGTATCGCATCAGGGAGTGCATTATGGTCTCCCTGAGGTAAAATTTTATTCATTTGTTGCTATAGGAGAGGAAGAATTTTGCAAACTCGTTAAATCATCTAAATCGACAACATGTATGTTAGACCCTATACCGACTAAACTATTGAAAGTGATGCTTCCAGAAGTCATAGATCCTCTTCTTAACATCATTAATTCGTCTTTGTCTCTAGGATACGTACCAAAAACCTTTAAGCTGGCTATGATTAAACCGCTTGTTAAAAAAACGCAACTTGATCCTACAGAATTAGTCAGTTACAGGCCGATCTCAAATCTACCTTTTCTATCAAAGATATTAGAAAAAGCAGTATCCTCACAGCTATGTTCCTTTCTTGAAAGAAATGAAATCTGCGAGGATTTCCAGTCAGGATTTAGACCGCACCATAGCACTGAGACAGCTCTCATTAGAGTCACAAATGATTTGCTCTTATCATCCGATCGTGGTTGTATCTCTCTATTAGTGTTACTTGATCTTAGTGCTGCATTTGACACCATTGACCACAATATTCTCTTAAATAGACTAGAAAACTATGTTGGCATTAGTGGAATTGCATTAGCATGGTTTAAATCATATTTATCTGACCGCTATCAGTTTTTAGCAGTAAATGAAGAGATGTCTTATCGATCACAAGTTCAGTATGGCGTACCACAAGGCTCAGTACTAGGACCGCTGCTGTTCACTCTGTATATGCTACCTTTAGGAGATATCATTAGGAAACATGGAATTAGCTTTCACTGTTATGCTTATGATACTCAGCTCTATATTTCTTCCAAACCTAATGAAACTCACCAATTCACGAAATTATCGGAATGCATAGTTGATATGAAAAATTGGATGACTAGTAATTTCCTACTACTAAATTCTGAAAAAACAGAGATTCTAATTATTGGACAAAAAGCTTCCACACGTAATAACCTAGAATACCGTCTAACACTTGATGGCTGCTCTGTTAAGTCCTCGTCGTCGGTTAGGAACCTGGGTGTGCTCTTTGATACCAATCTCTCATTTGAAAGTCACGTGTCTAGTATCTGTAAAAGCGCATTTTTCCATCTTAAAAATATATCTAAATTACGTCATATGCTCTCATTGACAAATACGGAACAACTAGTTCATGCGTTCATGACATCAAGGCTAGATTATTGTAATGCTCTACTGGGTGCTTGCCCTGCACGCTTAATAAACAAACTACAGCTAGTTCAAAACGCAGCCGCTAGAGTTCTTACCAGAACCAGGAAGTATGACCATATTAGCCCGGTTCTGTCAACACTGCATTGGCTCCCTATTAAACATCGTATAAATTTTAAAATATTGCTGATTACTTACAAAGCACTAAATGGTTTAGCTCCCGAGTACTTGAGCGAGCTCTTAACGCATTATACTGCTTCACGTCTATTGCGATCTCAAAGTTCTGGCCAGTTGATAATACCTAGAATATCTAAATCGACTGCTGGCGGTAGATCCTTTTCCTATTCAGCACCAAAACTTTGGAACAGTCTTCCTAACATTGTCCGGGAAGCAGACACAGTCTGTCAGTTCAAAGCTAGACTAAAAACACATCTCTTTGACCTAGCATTCACATAACACTCTATAGACTTCTATAATTCAATATTAGGCTGCTTAGATTAGGTCAGCCGGAACTGGGAACACTTCCCTTAAATCCTGATGTACTCGTTACATCATAAGAAGAATGGCATCTACGCTAATTTTAGTGTCTTTGTTTATCCCGAGGTTTTCCCGCAGCCTGCCGGATCCAGGCTGTTTCCAGATCTGACGAAGGACTTTCGCCTGGACCCGATGACAATGCAGTGCTGAAGTGCCAACTAGCCTCTCCCTATGGAGGATCCCTATACCACTCTACAGATAAAGCCTAGTAGAATTTTTCGGATCGCGTACCTACCCGAAGTGATAAGATAAAATAAAATTCTGCATCAAAATTTATAGACAAGACAAGTAGTTTGTTTAGGCATGGTTTGTAAGAATTACAAACCTGCGCACATATATTCAAACGCACATAACTATAGAATCAATTCTTAATGCGCATGTGAACGCCATCAGCGTCTATCACAGGTTCACGTTTAAAGTCTGTTTAGAGAGAACGGTGTCGTCTTAGCGGCCCCTAATTTAATAACAAATGATCATTTAGATGGAAGTGAATCAATCAAAACTAACTTTAGCTGGAAAAAACATTATTCAAGAACCACTATAAAACTAAACCAATCTCTGTTACCTTAAATTATATGTTTATCTCTGTAAAGCTGCTTTGAAACAATCTGCGTTGTTAAAGGCGCTATATAAATGAGGATGACTTGACTTGACTTGACTTGACTAAATTAACCACAAAAAAAAAGTGGCTTAGTGTACCATAAAAAGAGAATGCAACCGTTAAACAATGTTCACATGATGTTATATATTGGGTAATTATGGCAGGTTTGCAAAAAAAATCGTTGTTTGTACACCGTAGTGCATGTTTATTAATTTAGAGAAATACTTAATTTGGTTTGTGTAGACGTCAAGATAAGAAATTCACAAATTTCACAAAGCCATATCCATTTTATGGCCCAACAAAACTATGCATTGCTGGACTTTCTACAGCGAAACAAAGGTCTTTGATAAGATCTTCACTAGTTTAACTCTCGCATTTAAACTCTGCTTTTAACATTTTTATCACATATGAATGGAACTTCCTCAAAAAGCCAATTTTTAAATTTGTTGTATACCAATTACAATATTCTAGTCCAATAGTCCAATAAATGTGTTGAGAATATATTCAGATCCATTTATGGTCATGAAGAAAACGAAAGGTTTATGTCGGCTGACTCCTCCTCAAACCAGAGAAAATAAAATATGAAATCATTTAATAGAAGCCACTCTTCATATAAGGTCTGCGATAACGTGTCACTAGGTTGAAACCTAGTTTTCAAACTTGTCCATTATACAAGCAAAATGAGTAATAGACATGCTGAAAAAGATGAACAAGGTAAATGCATTTTAATAATTCTATTTAGATTATTAACATGATAAAATGCTACATTTAAGTGACATATATATATATATATATATATATATATATATATATATATATATACATACATATATACACAAACTACTAATAAAATAGGCAGAAATAAGGACAAATCCAAAGTCCAAATTCAGTCCAGTACAGTGACCATAAACACTTATGCAACATACCATTAAATGTGTTTTGGAGTCAGTAATTATAATTTACAAAAATATTCCAGATGAATAGATATATGTGACTTTTGTAATTTGTTTTTTTAAGTTGTATTATTTATTATTATAAATTATTTAAGTTAAACCATTTTTTAAGTGTAGGTCTATTTTTATGTTTTTTATTTATATTTTATTCTGTTTTTCTCTGTTTTCACTGTCAGAAATGCTGCAGGTGCGTGCACGTTAAAATGAACCCGTGAAAATTTTTATTTTTTATTTTTAAAGGGTCACAGACACTCGTCAATTTTATTTTTTATTTTTAACGGGTCACAGACACTCGTCAATTTTATTTTTATTTAATTCCAATTCAATATGATAATCTTATCAGTTAACAAATATAGGCTATATCATTTTTTCTGTCATGCTGCAAACTTGTAAAAAAAAGCTTTCAACTTTTAAACTGTTAACTGATATTAAAATGTATACAATGTAAAATGGAAAATAGTTTCCTTTTGAAGTTTTGCTATACATTTTCTTTATTGTTTTCTTTATTTCTTTAAGGAGATGCACTGAATTTTGGTGAATAAGAGGATCTATTTTATTTTGATGCAAATATTTGTACATTAGCAGGAATGTAGCAGTTATATCCTTTGTGACAATAAAATTTATTTTGGTTAAAATCAGCAAATAATCGTGATAATTAATCGTGACCTCAATATTGATCAAAATAATCGTGATTATCATTTTGGGCATAATCGTGCAGCCCTATGTTAAAGTCACTGCAACTATTTTGTCTTTTATCTGCAGATGACAAATCAAATATAATTTATACCAAACGGCTACGGGAAGGACGATACCCCATAGATTTCAATATTTCAAGTGACATTAATAACAGTTTACTTAAAAAAGAAACATGGGAAATCAAAAAAAAAAAAGTATCAAACTTGGATCAGTCAATGTTGATTTACTGGACACCATAAACAACATTGACACATTTGACCGACCAAAAAACACCACTAAAGAAGGCAAATATGCGAAACGTGGGAAATATTTAGTAGGTTTGGAAGACAAACCAGGACACAGAATTCCTAAGGCAGGAAGGAGTCTTTGCAGAAGCAGGAGTTGGTCGTGCAGCGGCTGAATTGAGTATATTAGAGGCAGAAACCAAAGGTCCGAACGCTTCTGCTGGTGCTGGTGCTGAAGCAAGTTCCACTGGAGCTGGAGTGATGGCTCGTGCTGAAGTTGGAAGTGTTTCAGCAAAAGCTGGCCCAGTTGTTGCTAAACTGGGACTAGGAGTTGACACGGGTGCACCTTTTGGCCTGGGTGGACTGGAGACAAAATTCCTGGGAACTGGAATCTCAATTGGTCCAAAAACCAGTGTATCTCTCTTGGGTTCATTAGTGTCATGTTCAGTCATGTAGTCATACAGATAATGAATGCCTGTATGTAATATTTGACTAGAGGACCATAAGGACAATAACTAGAATATTAAAATATGTATTTTTTTTAAATGTTTTAAAAAGGCAAATTTAATGCAGTGGTATTAATATTGAACTGAATCACACTTTGACAGACAATCATTTGGTGGTTTATTTCAAAGTTTTATTTTAGCATTCTTTTTAAGGTTTTTGAACTAACTTGGAAATACTTGATCAGTTGAATTTATGGCTCTTTTCTTCAATATTGTCCCTCCCTTTGTAAAGGGATGAGAAACAGTTCATGTAAATAAAATAATTTAAAAACAATCCCCACAATAAAGTCAATAAAAATATTTATTGTTGAGTCTGTATTTGTTGAGTCACACTGTTATCTAAAGTCAGTACAATATATTTTTTACCTTTACAACCGTTTCAACATCTTGATTGTCGAAGCTGATTTGACGGCAGCGTCTTCCTTTACGTAAGTAATTACATCATCTGTCCTGTTTTGCATTTAATAACAGCACATTCATGAGTCCACTGCAATATGCAACTAATATGATTAATCTAGAAACTTTTTTTCTATTATATTATTATAATCCCTAACCCGACCATTGCTATGTCATCTGCATACTCAGAAGTCACAGTCATTAACCTGCATTTCATTAATGTGTACAAAGAAAATTTTGGATGCACTTGGCTGAAAACCGAAGCCAAAAATGACAGGAATAAGCAGACACAACAGTCATCCTGGACTGCATGGAGCTGAGGTGCCAGTATCCTAAATCACCTCTTGTGTAATGTTCTCAGCATACAAGTCCCACTGTACTCTCAAAGGGCAGCTTAGAGTGTTCCCTCACATTAATCTCTCCACTGTACGGTGGTTACCTTTCAGTCGAGAACGTCAGACGTAGTTGACGTCAACTGAATGGGATCACCCTCGGGTGCCGCGTGGGATGGGTGATAGTAGGATATTGTTGGATGTCTCGCCCGGTAACTATTCCCTGTGGGCTCCTCACTCCTCCCTTCCACCGCAGTCGTTGGAGTCCCCTGTGGAGCGCATAACGTTGCCCGAGCCGGATCCAGAATTGTCAGCTATGCTGAAACGGCCGCTTTGGCTGTTGGGCTCGAGTGGAACTCTCCACCGTGTCCTGTTCAGTCTTGGTTGGATGATTGGTATCTCGGGGCGGGCCGTGTGGCTTCTCAGCCCACCGTACCCTTCTTTACCCAAGTGCATGGAGAACTTACTAGGTCGTGGACGGCACCTTTTACTGCCGAAAACTGCCTGAGTGGTTCTTCCCCCCTCTCTACCCTTGACGGAGGAGCGGTGAAGGGTTATGAGGCTAACCGTCCAGTGGGGACGGTCTGTCGCGACACAGGTGCACAGGGATCCTCGTCTCCCCCTAAGGCCTGTGATTTTTCATCCGTTCCGACTGGCAGGACCTACTCAGCCTGTGGGCAAGCTGCCTCCTCTTTGCGTGGCATTGACGTTGCTACAGGTCTATCAGGCCAGGGCACTCATGGACATGCACGAGGGTAGACCAGACCGTGCACTCATAGGTGAGCACCGCACTGCATCCGACCTCGCCTTTCAGGGGATGATTGTCGTGGCGTGCGCGATCGGTCTGGCGATGTGCACCTTGGTGGTTCAGGAGCGACATTGTTGGCTCAGCCTGGTTGATATGGCGGATGCGGACAAGGTTCGGTTTCTGGTCTCCCCAATTTCCCAGGTTATGCTGGTCGGTGACGTGACAGAGAACTGCGCCCAACAGATCTCTGCCAGCCAAGTGCAGACAGAGGCCATCCGGCACATGCTTCCTCGGCAGCACGCTACTGCCTTCTGTTCTACACAGCACTCGCCAGGACCTTCACTCCCTTCCTGAAAAAATATCAGACAGATGAGCCTGTGCTTCCATTCCTTCCGAAGGACCTGACTGAGTTGATGATGGTAATAATTTACTTAAAGTGCAACTGACCCCCAAATAATTTTTCTTTGCTGATAAACTTTATAAATAAGTGTCTAATAGTGATGTCTACATGTCTGGTAATTATTTTTGGTATTTAAGTACATTTTAGTAACTTTTTTACCAAAAACCGTTAGTGTGGTGCCCTCTTCAGGTTAAAATTTGACACTGTACTTGAATTTGAATCGGGCATCACTACTGGCTCAGCCAGTATGGCTGACATCAGCCATACTGCTGCTGTGGAGTATAAAATACGCCCAGTCTCGGCCACACCTTCGCAGCGAGTTGGAATAGCAAGGAAGTGTTGAGGCCCCCACTCCCCCCGCACGTCCCTCGGGTCGCTAGGCAACGCCTCCTTTTGCCGCATTTTTCAAACCGGAAATATAGGTGCAGTAAGACTCTGGTAGGGGGGTGAGTTGCTCTCTAACATTATAATCACCAATGATTGGGCTTAATTAATATGTTTTGACAATGTGGAGTTTGTGATTAGTATGTGTAAAAAATAGTGGATACATTGTGCATCAAAATCAGACAATTTGATGTCGGTGATTAATGTGCCGCACCGGACATTTTTGTGTTTGTCTTTTGACAGAGTCTACTCAGACGCTTCATAAAGAGAAGTCCTCCATGATATCACTGCCCTGCAGCTGACCAAATTGGATGTCACAGACAAGACCATCTGGCTCAGCCCACAAGACATCAGCATGGTCTAGGTGCAGAGTCAGTCCTTAAGGTAGTGTGATGGTTTAAAAAGGTCATTTTAAAAATGGTTAGGCTGAACCAGGTCATTGAAGACATGTTCTATATTCATGGCTACCTCTCTCTAGAGCAGTGGTTCTCAAACCTGTCCTAGGGACCCCTTGCCACTGCACATTTTGTATGTCTCCCTCACTTAACACACCTGATTCAACTTATCAGCTCATTAGTACAGACTGCAAGACTTGAATTAGGTGTGTCTGATGAAGGAGACATAAAAAATGTGCAGTGGTGAGGGGTCCCTAGGACAGGTTTGAGAACCACTGCTCTAGAGCATCAAAGGTGCAGAGCTCAGGGTGCTAGAGTTCAGGAGAGAGTGCATGCAGGGACTGTGTAGCATCATTAGGAAAGTGCAGGACAAGAGCCCCCTCAAGTATCTGACTGTTAGGCAGATGGTGTGCCTGGATCCATCAGTAATGTACAGAGACCCAGAAAGATGCAGGAAGCACATGAAAGGGCTGGTTCAGAGGTTTCTCCAGGACAAACAGCTAACTGATACTTCTGCGGGTAGGAATAAGAACGGCAAATCATAGGCTACACATGAATTTACTGCAGCACTTCGACAGTTTCCTATCCTTGGATATCGTGTCCATCTTGAGACAGAGAGAAAGAAAAGGGAGGCAAAATCCCAGGCTCTTCAGAGCAAAGAGGCAGAGGACTGTCTTCAGGAGCTAAAAGTGAAGAGGAGACGCATACAAGAGGTGTGTGAGGGTCTGGCTAGGGATGCGGACAGGCTGGCTGAGGAGGTTGAAAGGAAGGCAGGAAGTAAGATGGCTGACCTGATCTCCAGGTCCAACCTCCTGCGGAGAGGCCATAAGGAGAGGTTGACGGAACTGGCTGTCCTTGATAAAGAGATTGCTGCCCTGAGTGAAGAGCTAAGGAGTTCACTGTGTTTCTTAATTTAATTTATTGTTGAGTTCTGATTTTCAATGTTTATTGTTCAGCGGTCTCTCAGTTCCCCATATTCCCAGCATGGAATAAGTAGCTAGCTAATGTTAAAAAACAACTTAACATTGTTCAGCAAACTTTCTTGTGGCCTACTGAAATGTTTTTATTTTTCACACCTGTTTGGCTTATCATACTATACCCATTCCACATTTGAAAAATAAATGAACACAAGTTCAAGGATTTTGTTTTTCTTTGCTGGTAGGGACGTGAAATAGGTATTAATTTTTTATATAAATGGTCTTAAAAATGTCTTAAAAAGACTTGAATTTAACTTGAAGAAACCTGTAGGAACCCTGTAAGATATGCACATGGATACCAGAGAGTCATGTGACCAGTCATGTATAGTCATCTATATCAGAGGTCAGAAATATATCAGAGGTCGGGATAATCACTGTCACGTGACAATAGCTAATGTATTTAATTTAAATAAAGTCACTCAAACTTGCATATGAACGTACATTTTGAGGTAATCATTCGTCACAATCACACAGCCTGTTTTATTAAGTTAGGTGCTATAAATACTATTAAAGTGTGATATCTTAACCTTAGCGTGCAGATCTGACAATCCATTCACACGACCAGAGGGTGCACATCCCTCCATGTTACATAAAGAACCTACTGAACCTGGAACATCCTTTGGATTATGATTAACAATATGAACTTATTTATCAGGAGCAATATAAAGTACAAAAGTGCAAAGACAGTAAATCAAGACACTATAAAAGGAACATGAGAGGCTGTGAGGATGACAGAGCAAGAGCTGGAAACAAACATCAGTGAAGAATGAAGGGTTTAGTATGTTTACTGCTGCTGTTGGAAACCTTTGTGTGTGTCGTACAGCATCAGGTAGATGGAGGACTCAATGAGAATGAGATCACTCAACAGATCAGATCTGAGGACGGAGGACAGAATACACCGCAAACAGACACTTTGAGAGATGAAGCTTCAACTGACATCCAAAAAAACTACCATCTGTTCTTCACTGACATCCATGCAGCACTGAGAGAACTGACCGCCACAGTCACAGAGCAGAAAGCAAACATCAGAGCTTTAGAGATGCAACTGAGGGATGAGATAAACAAGAAAAATGATGGTACCTCACCAAAACATTCACTCTTTTATCAATGATCCTCAAAGTAAAACACCAATGCAATACATCGCATAATGTAAATATTACTGTAAAGTTGAATGTATACTGTGTAAAATGTGTTATCTATCTATTACAATAATCAGTGTAAATGTCATTTAACAGAATCTTTATCCCTTCACAGAAATTTCAAATCTTACTCGGATTCAAGTGGAGTTGAGAAAGGAAAATAGAGGTGAAACTGCTTGAATGATGTTAAATTCAGTGTATACATTCTCAATGAAATATAGTAATATATAACTATATTACTTATGTTTTTCAGTAACAGACAAAGAGATTGCTTTTTCTGCTGGACTGATGCAATCTGGCAGTGGATATACTGGTCCTTTTACCACTGACATCACACTAACCTACAGGAAAGTCATCACAAACATAGGGAACGCCTACAACCCAGTTACAGGTAATTATCAAAACTCAGTTGATAGCAATGAAAACCATTCTGCTCCATTCAGACCTCTTTGCAGTTGTGTAATGTGTATAAGAGAATTATGGCTCGTTTCCACTGAGCGGTACGGTACGGTACGCAAATATTACGGAACTAAAAGGTGGAGCTCGACTCACTGCAGAACGTTGATTGGTTGACAGAGAATCATTACTTGCGCGTGCTACAAGGGGAATGACAACATTAGAAGTGCCATTTTTTAATATACAGTTGAAATAACACTACTGTTATTGTGTCAAGAAATGTAGTTTTAAGAGTTTTTTAGGCGAGAAAGTAGTTGTTTAAAGCTCAAATCTGTGGTTTATTTGTAAAGATTTATGAAAATTTGATCCAGGTTGTGAGATCAATTCCAGGCGATCAGCGGGCGCTCATGTACCCCGTGTAGCGGGGGGAGGGGGGGGGAGCGCTTAAGGAGAGGGGCTCTAAGACTACCTCTACATATGCACAACTACACCACCCCTGCTTAACAGGGAAATATTAATACTCATGAATTTAACAACCCACAAAAAGGACACAGGAACGTTATTATCGAGGAAGGGCCAGAGACGTGGATACAAAAATACAAAAGATTTTATTATAGTCAACAACAATCTTAAGACAACATGAAAAGACCGGGTCATCAGGCAACACTCAAGAAGTCAAGGAGGACGCCGAGGCTTCACAATGGCAGGTACACTAGTGAGCACAAGGTCCCTATAATCACTCTTACCACCCTGTGCACAGGTATCACACACACACTCCAATACGGTCAAGCATGAACGCACAGCACTCAGTGACAAACCCTCCACCACAGCACGTGAGGGCCTACTAGCGGCCTGCCTTGAAGCCTCGGCTCCTGTAATGAGAGCAGAAATTACTGCACTGGTCTCAACATACAACAAGGACACTTAACTACAAAAGAAAACACACAAATAATAAACATTTAAATCAACAAACCAGAACATTCATAAATAAATGAAAATATATATATATATATATATATATATATATATATATATAACCAGCAATTCACAAAATTTAAAAGACTAGTTGGAGAAACAACCCAGCGATCACAAGGACGAGTGCTGTAGAGCAGGCGTTACACAAGACGCATAAATCGAGCGCACGTGTTGATGCGAAATGTTATTGCTGGGAAAAGTCCGGACGTACAAAACAGCAGGAATCCGAGTGTATCAAGCAGCAGCGCCAAACAGCGTTGCCCCGCAGGTGTCACTGACCAGTCTATTCCTCCTAAAATATAAACATAACACATATACTTGCAGTCTAAAAAGGGAGCGCCAGCCAATAGTGAAAGTTTTACGTCCCTTCATTTCATAACAGTCACGCGTCCACGTCACGCGCACACAAGACCACACCATGAGGAACGCCAAAGGAGAGTAACAACTGCCCACAGTTGCGATTTATCCTCAAGCTCAACGCATCACCAGACGTGGGACCGCGCAAGAGGAAAGCCAGAGGGGAGTAGCAGCCGCGATTTATCCTCAAAGCTAAAACGGAATAGTTGTTTACATGAAATCACGCATCTCTGTTTAACTAGTCAGCCAAACACATACCTCCAAGCGAGAACGGATGAGGAACCAGGAGGGGCGGTGCCCGGGCAATGACGCACCACGCAGACGACACCCACAAGTAAACAGTGACTCGAAACCCTTTTTATATGGTCCCGCATCGTTATGATTGAACTCACGCCCGAACGCATTAGGTTAATTGGACGCAGCAGTACGTCCCACTACACCCACCTGGAACAGCCTTTCCTCGGGTAGTCCTTCTGATGTTTGCCGACTCTGACGTCTCTGTAGTGGTTAAACATGAGATATAATTCGTCTTCTGTAGACCTAATGGGCAATCTTTGGTCTTGTGAATCTATAATTTGTTGCCTAGCCAATCGTTTACATAGATATATACACTAGATGTCGCCTTGTCTACGGCAGTTCATTGGAACGAATGCGTCAATAGAGCCACCATCTTGGAACAGGGGAGCCCCTCCTCTTTAATGCATCAGCGTCAATGTAGGCAAAAGGTCTAACGGAAATAAAATCATCATAAATCGTCATGAATACGATTTCCTAGATTTTTTGGTTCGTTCCAACGGTCAGACATGTATTTATCATTGAGTCCAGAATTACCGGACTCACGTCCTTGGGAGTCATTCTCCTGAGTCGCACATGGCAAGTCCAAACTTTGCGTACTTGGTATTGAGAAACGCCTAATGTCGGCGCTTGTCTTCTTGTGACAAACATGCCGAGAAGCAAGAACAAGATCTGATGTATGTCATCCATTGTTGTTTACCATGTCACTTTTTTTTCGCACTAAAATTACGTCGATCACATCTTTCCGGCAAACACCATGCCTATCAAGTAAGGGTACTGTTAGCAGTGGAAAGGCTAGCCAGATCATGGTTTACCAAACCATACTGTTCTGTTCTGTACCGTACCGCACTTCTCAGTGGAAACGAGTCATTAGAGGCCATTTACAAGTTTAAACTAAAAACTTTGTATGAGATTTGGCCATTCATTCACATGAAAATGCCGTTTTGGGAATCTTTTGAAAACGGGCTTAAAAAAAGTGCACGTTTTTGGAAACAATACTGTTATTGTCTGTTTAAACAACAAAAAAGTGATCTTGTGAAAACTGTGATTTCATGTGTATTACGTGATCAGTCTAAAGACACGTAGTGTTTCTTTACAAAGTGACGTTGCCACCTACTGGCCAGGAACCAGAATACAGCATTTGAATCAAGGATCTGTGCGAACAGGGAACAATGTCTGTACACAAAAATGTTTTGATCATTTTTAGGACATTGTTGTCATGTAAATATAGCCTGAAATGATCTGCCATCTTTCAAAACTATTACAAAGTGTCCTTGGTAATTAAACAATTATACAAGAAACCGCTGATTATTTTCTGTATCTCTTGTTATTTGATTTAGGTATTTTCACAGCCCCGCTGAAAGGAGCGTACATGTTCAGAATCTCTGTATTTGGTCATGGCCCAACTCCATCAGCTGCATCCATTGTTAAGAATGGACAAAATGTGGTTGTAGCATATGCTTATCAGACTCAGTATGAGTTAAATTCCTCAAATGGAGTTGTGTTGATCATGAATGTTGGAGATGTTGTTTATGTGAGACTTTGGTCTGGGAGGAGGTTATATGATACCCGTGATAACCACAACACTTTCAGTGGTTTCCTACTGTTTCCCTTATAATAAAAGGAGCTTTGCAGAATGTCAAATTAACCTATATAAATGAGGACTAATGTGTGTGTTTGAAATTTGCAATAGATAACTGTATTATAGTCAGTATGAGACATCATAATCATAAGATCTTAATCATTAATATATTAACTAATGTGTGTTTGAAATTTGCAATATATTACTGTATAAAAGTCTGAGCTGTCTATACATGTAAGTTTGTACAAAGAGTTTCAGCACTGAGACAGACAGGACCCATGAATATCAAATTTTGTTGTAGTAAATCTAGGATGTTAAATAATACCCTGTAGTGCAGCTTATTGCTGATCCTAATGTGGAAGATTTTTTCTTCTTTCGCACCTCACTTAAGTCTACCTGGGTCTTGTCTATAATCAACGTCCCTGAATGTCTACAGTCGACATTAGTTTCCTTTATCTGGGTCTTGTCTACAATCAATGTCCCCGTTCAATAATATTTATACTCTATCACATTTCCTCATTGACGTTGACTGAGTCCCCTAACCCTACCTTGCTAGACGGACTTCAGACAATGCCTTCGAATATGCTTTAATCATGGCCGGAGAATCTCAGATCAATTTTAGAGAGAATAATACCAGCAAAAAGAATACAATAATTTTTATACAATAGGAGCATAGCAAAAGTGACATGATGCATTACATAATTTCCCTACAATTTGATTGGTTCTTCATATGCAAAGCCTTCTGTTACAAGGTAGAAGCAAACTCTGTTTTCTTGATTGTTTTTTAATCACGAGTTTATAAATTTAGATATCTGTCTAACTTCATTTCCCCTTTATGTTAAATCCAGACATGAATAACTAACACACACTCAGTCACGAGTTTATACCAAAGGGTTTGGAAACATTTAGGATTCAAAATCATATGAATGTTATTCCTGCAAGAAAAAAAATGTTAGTTATGATTAATTAAAAAATCCATCACACTCTTTATCCTACATAAATAAGAGAATAGAGAGACATTGTGGCATTTTCTTTTCCTCATATTTTTTCATTAACATTTCCTCAACAATGTTTTGCAAAGATTCTTTATTTTTTGCGTGTGTGATTTGTGTTGGTCAGTTTCCAGGAATTTGCAAAAAAATATGTTTTATGCATAATTAAATAAAATATTGCAAAATTGCACACATTTATCAGATTGTAGCCTATAATTGTCACGGGTGTGGTGCGGGCAGAAGACGACGAACAAGGCTCAGAGCTCCAATTTACACGATTTACTATTCACACAGGTACTGACAAGCAGGCAGGACGAACACACACTCAAAATAAGACTAACTACAGACAAAGGACTGACTGAACTGAAGGAACTAAATACAAACACTGATGAACTAAAACAGGTGACACAGATGATGATGAGGATGATAATTAACAAGACACTGGTGATGAAGATGAACTAATGAATGGTTAACATGGTAACTGAAGAATGGCAGGAAAACAAGACATGTGACTGAGAATGAAAACAAACTTAAGATCTAAACAGACACAAACGTGACAATAATGTTTCGTTTTATAATCCATTCATTGTTTCCAGTCTTTAAAATAATATAGAGATAAGACAGTAATTATGTGATAAACATGTTTCCAACACGTTTGCATGCTCAGCATCAACTGCTTGTGCTCATCTCATCTCTCAGCAAAACATGTCTCAGTTCAGTGAACTGTTGGAGTTACTGGATTAAAATATGTGTATTTCGAGTCAGAGGGAGTGTCAGGCATGTCTGAAAGTGAGTAACTCAAGTAACTTGTGGATCAGTGCTGACACAAGATGCAAACTGTTTTGAACGATTCAGTCTGATTTAGTGTACTGGTTCGACTGGTTCTTTAAAAAGAGGGGTTCTAAAAAACAGCAATCTCATGAGAGGCTCTCCTCACACTGATTTTCAAGTTCCACATCCAAGTCTTTCAAGTTTTGGTAGGCGCTTCCACCAGCCACTGTTAACATGTCTGTAGTAGCCTAAGTTCAGTTCACTAAGGGAAGGAAGAAGACGGGGTCGGCTTGTTCGAGACTTGTGATTTTTATTGTCAATAACAGTAGATCATAATGAATCGAACACTCACAAAACATTAAAAACAAGCAACATAAGCAAATATTTCCATCAAACACCACAACTTGTGGTCAAATTAATTTAATTTTTTCAATCAATCATTACACAATGGACAACAAAATACAAAATACAGCCATCAATATGAAATATGATACTTTACAAACTCAAATGGATACTGGAAAAATAAAAAACTACCAAAGGAAACTTATGGGTGGAAATACCTTATATATATATATATATTCTTTTTTTTTTATCTTTCATATTTAGTCCATTCGTTCTTGACGATTATGCCACAGGTTCTCATCAACATTGCATTGAATGTTTTCCCTTGCAATGCACCGAGGGAAATACCTCCTTGCATGGCGTATCCATCCCTGGCAGTCCTCTGCACCTATTGTCAGGCAACCAGTATGCATTGCCTCCAGGAGGGGCATCTGCTCATATGACCGGTGATCATGCACCTTCCACCTTCAAGCAGAGAGGAACTCCTCGATCAGTTCAGAAAAGGCGAGTATGCAGGGAGGAATTGCATCATAATATGAGGCTGTGCTGCAAACCATTCATTCACAAGGCGAGAGTGGCGGAAAGCCACATTGTCCCAAATTATGACATACAAAGTAATGCCAGGCCTCAACAGCCCTCTCTCTTCAGATGGAATCAGTATTTCTTTCAATGCATCAAGAAATTTGATGAGGCGTTCTATATTGTATGGGCCAATAGTTGGTATATTGCAAAGGACCCCATCATTGGAGATGGCAGCACACATGGTGATATTGGCCATCCCTCTGACCTGGCACTGTGACAGTGGCGCTCTGCCCAATAATGTTCCTCCTGCGTCTCCTCACTTTACAGAGGTTGAAGCCGGCTTCATCCACAAAAATGAATTTGTGATGTGCCCCTTCAGCTTCAAGCTCCATTATTCTCTAAGAAAAAGAGCAAATTCATAAAGCAAATTCTTCCAGTCGCATGTAACTATGGTAAACAAGGTATTACAATAAAAAAGCTGTACCTGCACATACTGGAATTGTGCCTCCTTTATGATGTCAGAGTTTCTTTGAAATGGAACTCTGTACAGCTGCTTCATTCTGACATGGTTTTGTTTAAGGTCTCTATCTATAGTTGCCAAACTCACACCGTTTATATTTCTAAATGCTCCCTGATTACTGCTGCCTGGATTTCACACAGTCTGATTGCATTATTTGCCACTACCATATCTAAAATGGCAGACTCCTGTTCAATACTAAATATATTTCCTCTGCCACCAGTGTGTGGTAATGTGTGGATTATATAAAGTAAAAGCAAAGTGCATGTCAAAATTGACATTACTGTATGACAGTCACATAAATGGGATTGATTTCTGCTAACAGGGCAATACAGTAAAGCTAAAATACACAGTGGTATACATTACAGTAACACTGTGAATAACCTGTTCTCATTCCGAAAAAGCCTGACAATAGATGCCACAGTGCTCCGACTCAGAATGAACAAGCCATGATTGATGACATGGTCAATAATTGTTGCCCGAATTTCATTTGAAACTTGAGCTCGATTGATTTCGTCCTCTTGCTGCTTCAGCTTCTCCACCACGCATACAAACTCCTCTGCCATTGCCTCTTGCTCTGCCATGGCCTCTTGCTCTGCCATTGCCTCTTGCTCTGCCATTGCCTCTTGCTCTGCCATTGCCTCTTGCTCTGCCATGGCCTCTTGCTCTGCCATTGCCTCTTGCTCTGCCATTGCCTCTTGCTCTGCCATGGCCTCTTGCTCTGCCATGGCCTCTTGCTCTGCCATGGCCTCTTGCTCTGCCATTGCCTCTTGCTCTGCCATTGCCTCTTGCTCTGCCATTGCCTCTTGCTCTGCCATGGCCTCTTGCTCTGCCATTGCCTCTTGCTCTGCCATGGCCTCTTGCTCTGCCATGGCCTCTTGCTCTGCCATGGCCTCTTGCTCTGCCATTGCCTCTTGCTCTGCCATTGCCTCTTGTTCTGCCATGGCCTCTTGCTCTGCCATGGCCTCTTGCTCTGCCATTGCCTCTTGCTCTGCCATGGCCTCTTGCTCTGCCATGGCCTCTTGCTCTGCCATGGCCTCTTGCTCTGCCATTGCCTCTTGCTCTGCCATTGCCTCTTGTTCTGCCATTGCCTCTTGCTCTGCCATGGCCTCTTGCTCTGCCATTGCCTCTTGTTCTGCCATGGCCTCTGGCTCTGCCATGGCCTCTTGCTCTGCCATGGCCTCTTGCTCTGCCATGGCCTCTTGCTCTGCCATGGCCTCTTTCATCCATGCTTGCAAATAGCAACACAGTGGTGGCATCTTTTATAGATGAATGAGGACTGATTGCTGATTGAAGAGTTGTGCAAATGAGTTTCACACAGGTGCATAGAGATTTATAATCATGCAAGTACTTTCTATCAGGTGTGAATAGATGTTTTCCTTTTGTGCAACACAGTGAATCCAATAGAGTTCGGGGTATTTCAATGAGATCTGTGGTAACTGTTTTGACAAAGAGTGTGAAAAGTGTTAAAACATTTGCAAGAGAAGACTTCTGCTGTGCTAATAATAAGATGATGAAGATCAAGCGGATCCAGTTTCATTTAGTGTGTCTTAGCAAACGAGAAAAACTGCAATAATTCAGTTTGTTTGCAGTTTAATATGCCTTAAGACAAACCATGTGTAAATTCATAAGTCACCACCATTGCTTGGTATTTTCTCCTTAAAACTGAAGTGAACCAAAGACAGTCCCAAAAATGAAATCACTAGTGTTTTTGACGTCACAAACTACCTTGAAACCAGTCAACATGACATATACGTGACACTTTGATGCAATTTAGTGTTGTAAGAATCTTGAATGTTTTTCCTGTATAACCCACTCAAATTTCATATCCAAATTACCTTGCTAGAAGATTAGGGATCGTAAACGTTCCCTAAGAAAGTACAATTCCTCATTGGCTCATTCATGCCCCGAGGGTGTGACACCCTCTCTCACCAACAAAACTTCAGCAAAGATCAACTGGAGCCTCAATGAATTGCATCAGGGGCCTGTACCATGATGGTAGTTGAACAAACTCAGTGTTACAGCAGTAGTTTCAAGTTGACAAAACCAAATCAGTCCAAACAGGTTTTGTTGGTACCATGATGACATTGATCAAGTAAGGTAATTGTTAAGTTTAGGTATTGGGTAGGATTAAGGGATGTAGAATATGGTCACGCAGAATTCCACACAAAAGATGAAGACTTTGTGCTTGTCCATGCAGGATCATGATGATCAATGTTTCTGAAAAGAAGGAATTGCTAATATACTAACGTATATAGATATGCAAATTCTGTCTCTATCTCAACTGACATACAAAACTTGAACTTTTTGGCTCACCTGCCACGGGGACTGCTAGATGAAAAAATCCACCAGCCAAGCATATTTTTTACTGGCCAAAATAATAAACAGCCTTTTTGTGTCACATATACATTCATTTAAGTACATTTAATTGAGATAATAAGGTATTATGTTGAATGAATAAAAGTACACAGAAGTCAAAACAGAGCAACATGGTAAGACATGGAAGATGTGAGCATGGAACTATATGGCACACTGGGAAGAAACGGTCTTTCCTAAATGCAACACACTACCATTCAGATACTATAGGTATCTGGATGACATTTGGGGAGTATGGGAACACAGTATGGACAGTTTTGAAGAATTCATACAAAACTTAAACAATCATTATAGACTAATTTAAGTCAAAGCCACGGTAAACCACACTACGGTAAACTTCCTGGATACCACCATCTTTAAAGTTCCAGAATTTGACTCCACACATAAACTAGACTCAAAAGTATATTTCAAAGGAACAGACACGCATGCACTACTTCATCATAAAAGTTTCCACCCAAAACATACCTTTGAGGGAATTGTCAGAGCACAACTCTTCAGATTCTCTAGAATCTGCACAAGAGAAGAAGACTTTCAGATAGCCAAACAAATCCTGTTCAAATCCCTCCAGAGCAGGGGATATACAAAATCAAAAGAATATATAACAAATATCAGGACAAAGAAACAAACCCGGGGAACGACAAATCCCAAATGAACAAATTGTAGTCCCAGCCAGGGGCGGCTGGCCAATAGAGGGCGCTAGGGTGCCGCCCCCCCATGAGCCAGACCACAGTTTATGAGCCACATACATAAGTACATGTAAATACATAAATAAATAATATATACAAATTGTCAATATTTGTGTGTTTGAGATATTAAATGCGCCCAGTATATGTGAAAAATATGATAGAAATTCAAAATGTATGTTTTTTCTACACGTCCCCTCCAGCGCTGTGCACGTGATCAGCTCTGCGGCGCTGGAGAAATCGCCCCAGAAAGGCGGGTCTCTGGAGCAGTTAAGCCAATTGCTGATTTAAGATATAAATGTTTGACATAATCTGTAGCCAATCAGCGAGCTCCAATCAGGTCAGCTATGGGCGATTCTTTTAGCGCCCCAAACTGCGCGCGCATCTCTATCAGACAGCAACACTATCGGAGCTGTACAGTAGAAAGGCCTGGCTAGCTGGATGCGGTCATGCTAATGCCTTGTTTTGGTGATTACTTTTTAAAACAACAGTGACAGATCCAGCATGGACAGTTACCGGAGTGAGGGAAGCAGCACCTGTCTGAGAAAGTAAACAGTTTGAGTTAAATTTCAAATGCAAATGGAAAGTTTGTGCAATTTGTTTGTTTTTGTGTAATAATGCCTCAGCCTTGTAATATGGCATTAAATAATTACTGACTTTATCACAAAGCACTGGTATCATGCAGTTTGTGTTAAAATGTGTTTGGGTGGTTATTAATAATAATAATTATTATTATTTGTATTTATATAGGCCTAGTGTCTTTCCAACACCCAAGGTCGCTTTACAAGATATGTAAAGGCAGTGGTTCTCAAACTGTTGTACTTAACGTTACGTACGTGAGGTGACAAATGAACGGCAAAATTCATCATTTTGTTCTCGTACCCCCTTCTAAGTCGACCTCACATTAAAATTAAAGCTGCAAGCAGCATTGAAAGGGCCCTTGCACCCGTGCCATTGCCACCCGGTGGCTTTAGGAAGACAGAGCATGGTGGGCAGTGTGCATTTAAGTAGGTAAATATAGGTGGAGTATAAAGTCAGTTACAAAAATGTCCCCTATTAAGGGGATAATAGCATGCGTTTTCAGTCAGATAAGTGTTGCTAGCATGTATTAGCATGTTTCTAGCATGTTTAGAACTCAATGGCATATTTAATGTCGCTAGTACTGCATCATACTTATAAATATGTCACTTCCTGTTGCCAGTAGGTGGCTTTATTACTATAACTGAAAATTGCCATGTAGAGTTGTTCAGGATAGGACTCTTATCAAAGTTTATGTGAAGTTTGGGACAGATTGGACATTGCTTTGTTTAGTAACCACTTTATGTTTCATTGCATTAGCTTGCTTTAGTACTTAGCTAAGAATTGATCATTTCTAATTTCTAATTGCTGATGCTGTTTGTAATCGAGTAGCCAATAAAGTTTGCAATAGTATATCTGTAAAACATTTATGCTGTAGTAGTATACTTGTTAATAGTTGTTTGCACATTTATGTAATGGGTATAATGATTTAAGTTTAAAAGTTATGAATGTTAAATGTATGATGTATGTTGATGTCACATGCGCGGTGCGCCAGCTCTTTGAAGAGAGAGAAGTGAACCACATGTGTGCATATCCATCGATATGGATAACGATATCCATTATCCATCATCAATATTTTTTTAAATGGATGTCTGAACTGTTTTATTGCATTAGTTCGGATTCATGCATTATGAATAATACATCATTTTATTATTATTAATTCTATTTCATATTTTATTTCATATATTGGTTTAATTTTATTTATTTATTTATTTATTTGTTCAGTTACTACTGTATAGACAACCATATACACAAGTGCAGAAACACACATATATATATATATATATATATATATATATATATATATATATATATATATATATTTATTTATTATTTTTTTTTTTTGTAGACTGTGAACCCGGAAATGCAGATACTAGGTAGCCTGTTAATACCAAACTCTGCTACTTCGCTTTGCTTCAGACAAGCCATGCCAGACTCTGTCTACGAAGTATAAAATCATTTGTTACCCGTAAGCCAATCACATAACGTCTGGTTATGACGGGTGTTCTTCGCCAGCTCAGCTGCATCGAACTTCCACTGTAAACACATGTATGATGCGAAAACGAAACCATCGAGCGAAATACCGGAGTGAACATGGCTGAACGAGTTTTGCTGCCTCCTTAACCTGATCCTCCATGAGTGTAACCAAGGGGGACACAATCACAACTATCGCCTTGCCAGCCTTTGGCCTCCCCAGTTTCTCGCTGACGATCGGTAATAGTTGATAAATTAAACTTTTCCCAAAACCTTTCGGGAGTAGGGCCACAACATCACCTTCATTCAAAATGTTTAACAAATCTCTTCTTGTTCGGGCTTCAGTTTGCAAATGCCGGGAATATTCTTTACAACAGAGCGAATTGCATCCCGTGTCTCCATATCCGTGGTCGTTTTTGATTTCCCTAGCCTGGATGCCAGCCCGAACCCCGCCCACAACATTTTTTGGTCGGGAAGTACGGTCTGGACTCGATCCATTGAGGAGTAATTATGATCGGTTCAGAATTAGTCGGGCCAATCAAATTGCCAGGGCGGGCTTTATACGATGATGGACAGATGATCTGCAGTTACGTAATCATCACTTTATCAAAGAGCGCTTGGGTTGAACTGGTTTCCCTCAAAGTTGACTGCAGTTGGAGAATTGAGATGTATAGATTCCGCTATTGCGTGTGTTATAAAAGAAATCGATAGTGCATTTATTTTAAAAGACGAACAGAGAACTGCAATCAAGGCATTTGTCGATCTGGAAAGATGTGTTTGCCGTCCTTCCTACGGGATTTGGCAAAAGTTTATTTTATCAGCTGCCTCCGATGGTTGCTAAGAAGATGGGACGCAATGAAAACCCTGTGGTCGTTGTGGTTTCTGCTTTGGTTGTACTCATGGAGGACCAAGTAAAAGAAGCAACACTCATTATTTTACTACTTCTTCCAGCGTGCGTGCATGAGTTCTGAGAACTTTGCGTAGCTCATAAAAAAAAAACACTTACTGCGTTGCTCTGATTGGTTGTAGGTCTATCCAATTGAGTGCAGAGTTTTTTTCCCCCTGGTTCGGTTAAGGCACGCCTCATAATCAAAGCCTATGGAGCAGTATCAGACTCACATTCTGACTAGAATATGAGTATGACAAAGTCAGGCTACGATTTCCCTAACCTAAAATACAATCTTAAAGGTGCAGTGTGTATTTTTTAGCGACATCTAGCGGTTCGGTTGCGAGTTGCACTAAGGGCTCAGCCCACTGCTCACCCCTCCGTTTTGAAGAAGCTACAGTGGCTAAAACTGGACAAACATATCGTCGTCTGAGACAGCAGAGAATAGCCAGAGTAAGCCAAGAGTGTGTAACATTGTCACTGTTTCTGTACCACAGTCCATTATAAACCACATCATGGATAAAGTTTACAAAGTCATAGTCAGGTGAGGATCAAGGGTCTTAATATATAATATAATAATAGTAATCAGCTGATTGTCTCACAAACGTAATCAGCACATTTCTCCCTACATAGCAAACCCATAATACAGCGAGGGAGAAGAACCACATGAAACTATGCAACTATATATTTTTTCTAACAGGGTAGTAAAAGTTTAGCTGGCTAATATGAGCTATTACTGTGGCTGAGCTGGTTAAAGCGTAAAGCCTTGTTTAAACTCGATGCGTCCGCATGAGCCCAAAGGTGCACGCGGCAAAAATGGCATGATTGTAACAGCGCACGCGCCTCTGCATCCCTAGACACCATTTACTACACACAATAGGCTTTTTTTCTCTGATTTTGAAAACTCTTCGCGATCGACTTAAAATGTTTCCAAGATCGACTGGTCGACCGCGATCGACGGGTTGGTGATTCCCGTAACGTTACTGTTTTACGGTCAATGACAAGAGTACTAATCAGCTGTCTCACGAAACGTAACCAGCACATTTATCCCCACATAGCAAAGCCATAACACAGCGAGGGAGAAGAACTAAGTTACATGAAACAATACAACTACATATTTTACACCACTGACAAGGGAAGAGTCACTACTCACGGTGTTTATGGCTAGCTTCTAGCTTTCTGTTGCTTCTCTTTCAAGGTAGTGATGAAACGCGCTCTGTAGTGCTTTTTGTTCGCTGTCGGTTACGGTAGAAACATGACGTCACAATATGTCGACCTTGATAGTGTCAGGAATCACAGATGAATCAGACAAGGTGGTGAGTTCAATGCTTTAATGTTGCAGAATGGATCGAAGTAGGAGACAACAGATGAGTAACAACAACACAGATCAATTGGAGAAGCTTAGCTGAATGGTGATAGTTCTCTTGTCTTTCTTTCTTGCAGGAGTCGAAGATGGATGACCGTGGAGGAAGGCTTTGGCTTGCCGAGGGAAACGAGAGCGTCACAGGTAAGTGGACAGGTAAGTGGACAGGTAAGTGTTCAGGGAGTCTGTGAGTCATGGGAATGACGAGACCAGACAAGTGACTGCAGGGAAAGTGCACGTATATAAGGGAAGCTCTGGTGATGGGACACAGGTGACGGTGATTAGTAGTCCAGGGATAATGAACGGGAGAAAGGCTGAGTGGGCGGCGAGAGTGAATGAGTGGGAGGTGATGATGAGCGTGGTGGTGATGGAACCCTGACACATAGAAGGGGGTGCCGCGGTTATGTAGATATAAATGTCTCATTCTAAGGTAAGAAAAACATTTTGGTTTATTAAGTAAGTTCTTTATACACCACTGAAAACATATATGGATGTCATATTGCATTTCTGTTAATGGATACTCAAAATTTGTACACATTGCACCTTTAAACTCGGTGCTTTGTGTCTACGTCACGGCTCTCAGCCCGCCCTCTGTTCGTTGATTGGCCGGCTGTTTTCAAGCAGGAGGAAAACTGAGAGACAGGTCGCTATCTCAGACTGAGTACAGAAGCGAACTGAATTTGAGTGGAAGTATGAAGTCTGATGTAGTCAGGCTAGATACTAGGCTGAGTTGTGATTAAATGTATTTGCTGTGGTCAGACCCAAGTAGATATTTTTCCTTTTCTTTTTCTGGTGTTAAATCATACTAATGGGTTATATTCAGCCAGGACTTTTATTAAAAATATTTTGTTTGGTGTTTGTTATGTCTTATTTACAATGCCCTGTTTGATGGACTTTTATTGTGTTAATTTACTTGTAATGTTTTTGTTATCATGTGATCAATAGTTAATTAATAAATGAAGCCAATAGTAATGGATGTCTATGTGTTTTTGTCATTTATTTATTTTTGATTGTTGTTGTTGTTGTCATGGTATATTGTACACTTTTTTCTGTGGACAATTATTCTTTTTGAAGTTTGGTTTTTAAAAGGGACATGCAATGAATGTGTTTTTGTTTATAATTAATGTAAAGAAATGGTTTGTTTTGTTTGTGAATTTATGTTTTCCTTTGTGGTTGTGGGTTTATGGTATCTTTATATTATATTAGTAATTACATAATAAGTAATTGCAAGATATGTGTGGTGTTTTCTTTTAATTGATGCATGCTGTGTAAATTAAATGTGTTTAATCTGTCTTCACTTCACTTCAATTTTCATTTTTAATTGAGTAACAATTAAAAAATGAGCCTTAATTCGTTATGCATTATTAATAAAATTGGCTGGATTATTAATATGCCATAAAAATTATAAACACTATGGAGAACACCTTGTCTTAAACAGTTGTAGAACTATTCTAACAAGTTATCAAATCTCAATAAGTGTCACTGAATTCATATTTGCTTTGCTTTTTATTTTCTGGACTCATCTCCTGATATGCATTATTTGTGGAGGGTTTTTGAGTTTAGTAGGATATTTATTACACCTCAGTAGCTATATGTAAGGTCTCTTATTGTACACTTTTCTGAAGTTTTATTTTAGGTTTTGATGTCTTAAAAAATATATATATTTGCGGTATATGTGCCAAAAACATCTCAACATATATTTCAACATATATCTCTCTTAAGAGAGCTCTCTGCGGTCTCTTTTTTATTTTTCCCCTTTTTAATGATTTCATTTATAAATTCATTTAAACAAAAAAGCAGAAGCCTACAATAAAGTGTATAATCAAACCCATATTATACGTTGCAGATAAATGTGTAATTTGCCGGTTTCCATGCAAGAGTGCGTTTTCCGAAAGCATCTTTAACCAAGTATGTTCGCAAGTTCTGTCGTTATCAGCATAGTTCAACGAGTAGCCTGTGTTTCCTGAAAGCATCGTTAGTTACTTTCTAATATGTGTTTTATTTTATGTGTATTTCCTGTTAATGTAGAGCTGGTTTGAAATAATTTGCATTCTAAAATTGTTTTACATAAATTTGACTTTTAATAAATGAAAATATCACTTTTGGAAAAATAGTAAATTTATTCCAGAGTCAAATGGTGGCTGTAATGCTTTATGTCTTTGAAATTGTGTAGTGTTCGTGAACTAGCTGGATCTTTTATGTGAACGGCAGGGGCGTCACTAGGATTTTCATTTTAGGGGGGCTAAGCCCCAATGAGGGTATGATTTAAAAAAAAAAATTTAAAAAAAGTTAACACTTTAGTTTAGGATCTAATGCTCACTATTAATTTCATTACCATGCAAAAGCAGGGTTTTATAATCACTGTGGTCCCAAATGTGAGGTCGGGCAGATAGGGGTGTTCGGGGTTTCCCCGAGAAAATTTTGATTTCTCTGATCTACATATGTGTATTTTAAGATGTTTTGAAGGCCAAAAAAATTGGATAACAGCTTTAAAACCATGTCAGTGGGCAGCTGATTATTTTTCTCTCCTCATCAGCATCACACTCTTTTTCTCTTTGTTTTTATCTTGCCCTATATCTTCCCCTCCTAAAGCTGAGCTTTGACCAGTGAAGAAAGTAAACATAGGGGTCAAACTGATAGGTTGATTATGCCTATGAATCATTTTCTCGGACGCGTTTATTTACTGAAAGCTACTAAAGCTAGGTAATTAAGTTTATTAAATGCATTCACAATATGTAGGCTACACATTCATTATTGATCTTATGCCTAATACAGGGCCGTAGACAGGGCTTTATAATCAAAGAGGTCCTAAATTTGAGGTTGGTAGGGGGTTCAAATTTTTTATTTCTCTGATATGTGCATTTCAAGACGTTTGAAGACCAAAAAAAAAGGGATAAGAAAAAGCTTTAAAACCATGTCAGTGGGCAGTAGATTATTTGTCAATACCTGCTCTCTCCTCATCTCCATCACTCTTTCTTTTTTTCTCAGTCTCTTCATCCCTTTCTCTTCTCCTCCTAAAGCTGAGCTTTTTTAATTTACTAAAGGCTACAATTTGTATTATATTCTCAATATGTACACATTCATTATTAATCTTGTGCCTAACATGATGAAAACGGCTTTGTTAATGTTTCTTGTCCCCTCACAATGCAGTAAACTAATTATTACATTACACGTCACAGGCCTATTTTCAGTTCAAAATGGCGAAAATAGACAAAACTATATTAGTTTGCCTGATTATTTTTTGTCATTCGTTTAACATTTATGACCTAAAAAAATGTCAAATATGAAATGTTAAGTTTAGCTACTTACATTTTATCTCGCACTTGACCGTACGCGTCGAGTCCTATTTTTTACAGTCTATGGTCGAGTCGCACTGTTAAAATTCGCGCTCAGCAGCGTCTGTGAACATAAAGCCCGCCTACTTTGATTTGATTGGTCATCTCAAATATTCTGACATTGACGAGCAGTGACAGACCAATGAGGCTCAGATGAACACACACACACACACACACACACACACCTGTCCTCTGTTTCTGACGTGCTCTCTGCTCGGCGCCGCTGCGGATTGAAGATGAAGAACGCGCTGAATCTGATTATAACAAGACTGAAGCGAACACGAATTTGTGTAGCCTACATTAATCACAAATTTTTAGGGGGGCTAGGCAGAAGTTTAGGGGGGCTGAAGCCCCCTAAAAAGAGCCTAGCGACGCCCCTGGTGAACGGTGAGAGCCGGTTCCAATTTGAGAGCCGTTTTGTAGGTTTTATGATTATGTTTTCGGCACAGTGCTCAGCTATATATCAAGTTGCTATTAGCTGATTGTTATTTTGATGTGTCAGTGCGTATGATCACGTGTGACAATGACATTACCTCGCTGTTCGATTCCTTGTAAGTGCACATTATGCTATACATTTACATAATTTACTGTATGGCGAGCTTGTGTGGTGAAAAGATCATCCATAACATCGGTCAGAAAACAAGATGAGTATCATACTAATGAAGTAGCATTTGGGTGCATTTTAATAAAATAAACAGGATGAATGTCAGGTAAAACTATAAGGGACCATTTTACTTTAAGTGTGATTTGATTGGAATGGTTTTATTTTGGATATTTCAATAATAAAATGTTCTTTACACGTGTAGTGTTTGGTGGTTTTACATAATTATTATTATTTTTATCTTTAGCAAACTTGTAAAATGTACGGACGGGTTTTTTGTGGGCGGAGCTTAGGTGGAGGCAGAACGTTCCCAGTTTGGCCGCTTCACTAACATTAGTCTGCAAGTTTTGGTAGCTTGTTTTTAATAATGACTGGAGAAAATCCGATTTTATCTTAATGTGCAAGGTCACTCACTGTCCCGGACCGCGATTGTTATTTGCAAAAGTTAATTTTAACGGACGGAACCAGATTTTTATTTTATTTCAAATGTCTTTCAAATGTTGTAGCGAATAGCTGTATTTTTCTTTACAGACGGGCCCATCTTATGGCCGCAAGTTCATGACTGGCTATCTGTCTTCAATGGGAGTGCGTGCAGGAGAATGTCGAGTTGGGAAAATCCTCAGAGAGATTCATCAGCCATACCACGAATTACGACGCCAGGTAAGTCACATGCTAAAAGTCAAGTAGGCCTACAGTATATTGTTATGTAGTCTAATAATAATAGTAATAATATTAATAACACCGATCAACTGTAACATAATGTCCACCTGCCAGTGTTGGAGTAACGCCTTACAAAAGTAACGCAATTACAGTAGGCCTAATGTGTCCGTCTACGTTTTGTTGTAACGCAGTAATATAACACAATACTAAATAAAAATCTGTAATAATATAGACCCTTTTCAGTTGGTAAACATGACGTTTTTATGTGGGCGGAGCTTAGGTGGAGGCAGAAAGATCGCTCTGGCCGCTTCACTAACGCTAGTTTGCAAGTTTTGTTAGCTTGTTTTTTAACAAAGACGGGAGAAAATCAGATTTTATCTTAATGTGCAAGGTCACTCACTGTCCAGGACCGCGATTGTTATTTGCAAACGTTAATTTTAACGGACGGAACCAGATTGGCCGACCCGTACACGCTCAGTCAATGGATGGATGATCGGACAGGATTAACGTTACCTCGGTCTGACATCTACAACCGAACTTAAAGACAAACTGAGGGCATATAAATCTTTAGATGACTATAACTATGTGATGAATGGTCTTGACTTGTGGCAACGTAACATTGCGCGGTCCTGCCCAGCGCCAAGGCCAGAAGACCACAATGTAAAGAATGACATTATACAGTGCAATTTTAATGATGAGAATATTTTCTAGAAATAAAAATATTTTTTATGTATTAAAATTATATTAATTAACTATGTATTTGATTATTCTTTCTTACCAGGTTCTTCAAAAAGTCTATCACAATCAATCACAACAATGTATGCAATCATAGATGATTCACAAATAATCACAATAATTTAGAAAACATTATGCGATAAAATTTCATATTGGATCCTGTAGGTGATTCTTGCACCCAGAAACACAACAAGATGACATTTCATAAAAATAATAATAATTTAAGATCCTTATTATGTAGCCGAATCTGTGCTGGTTCTCTTACGAGAGTATCTCTCGTACTGCGTAATATCTTACGCTATAGGGGAAACCTCTTTTCCACGAGATATTGAAGCCAAAAATTATCCTTTAATTTTGATTAATGTAAAACGCTGTGCGGCAGCGTGCAGACATAGGCAAGACGGCTCGCGCGCCTATTGGCTGCCCTGCGGCAACAGCAGCAAGCCTATCGAGAGAGGCCCTGCGTGACGTGACATCCAATGGGGTGCTTCGCTCCCATTTCGTAACATCCCACCAGAATAGGCGTGGCCTTGGCCTGTAAATACACTCGACAGGCTGATACAAACTGATTTTCATCTCTTCAGCGAAGCACTACTGCATCGCTGGATCCGGAGTGAGAAGCCGCGCCGTCTGATAGTAAGCCTTCTGCGGGACGAGCCTTCGAGCCTGAAGCCGCTGGCCTTCACCTCGCCGCCTTCAGCCGCCGTACCTGCTACGCTTTCCGGCGTTAATATCCTTTTTCACTGCTAGAGTGTGTGTTCGCCGTCGCGACTCACACTCTCTCTCTCTCTCTCTTTATCTAAAAGAGCAGCGTCTTTTTGAAGACGCTTCGTTCCTGTGGAACTATTGCCATGGTGACTCTGAGGACTTGCCTGGCATTTTTTCTCCGAGTCTGCACTCCTGCCCGCTGTAGTGCTGCACCGCAAAGCGCTGTACTCAGCGGGTCCCCGAGCCTTCTCCAGCCCGTGAAAGCTCGCCGGTTCGCCCGCCAGCTTCACCAGCTTCAATCGAGTCGCTCACTGACGGACAGCGGCCGCCGCGCGCCGCCGCTTCCGCCATTAGTGATGACGAGATAGCTGCATCGGTAGAGGAGGCCAGCTATTGCCATGGTGAGTGAGACTCCCGCCCGCTGTAGTGCCGCGCCGCAAAGCGCCGTACTCAGTGGGTCCCCGATCCTTCTCCAGCCTTGAAAGCTCGCCGGTTCGCCCGCCAGCTTCACCAGCTTCAATAGAGTCGCTCACTGACGGACAACGGCCGCCGCGCGCCGCCGCTTCCGCCATTAATGACGACGAGATAGCTGCATCTGTAGAGGAGGCCAGCTGCTCTATCCCCGCGTCGGACAGTGAGGATTGGGCGAGCTCTGTGGACCTCCCCTCTTCTGCCCGCGAGTCGTCAGGGAAACGGGCCAGCGTCAAAACCGCGGCTAGCTTTCTTTACGTTATAAGAAAGCTACCCCGCCCCCGCCCCCCGTGGGCATGCGTCACCGGCGAAATGAGGAAAGAGTGTGTTTTTAGTCCCGCCGAGGCCGGACCAATCTCCATTTCTCAAACATTTCTCAGCTCCTCTTAGTTTGAGCGGCTGAAAATGTCAATATTGCAGCAATGAGCCTGTTGTATAACACGCACGCCTGCAAACAAACGCCAACACACACAAAACTGTGATGACGCTCTATTATGTGCTCGAGCTATTTTAAGCTTTTGTCGTTTCCCCCTGTGGCTCAGTGGCGAAAACTACAGCCATCGCACGGGAGACCCGTGTTCGATCCCAGCTCTCGCAGCAGATAAAATTTAGTCTCGCCGCGGCCAGACTTGCACCGAAACTTTTCGCTTGTTCAGTTCCAAGAAAATGTGACTGTTCCAGTGTATTTTGCAGTAAACAAGCCGTTACCATGGCCCGCTTGCCTGCACACAAATGCCGTTTCCACGGCGACCCAGACAAATCATATAAGCAATGTATTTTCTGGTATTCCGGCCACAGCCGATGGTGTTATGAGTGTAATAAAAATGCCCACAGCCCAGTGTTCATTTCTACACACAAACACAGCCCACCACAGTGCAGGGCTCGCACATATGAAATCGACTCATGTCAATTGTGCATTAAATGTAGTGAATATGCCCACAACCCAGTGCCCACAAACACTACACACTGCATGTGCCACGTTTTCTGTAAAACGAAACCAACACACATACAGTCAGCTAAGACCCACGGTGTTTAAGTCTCGCCGCGGCCAGACTCCACCGAAACCTCTCGCTCGTTCAGTTCCAAACAATGTGACAGCGTTTTACATTAATCAAAATTAAAGGATAATTTTTGGCTTCAATATCTCGTGGAAAAGAGGTTTCCCCTATAGCGTAAGATATTACGCAGTACTCGTTCCCTCTCTAGAGAGAACCGAGGTTACGTTAGTAACCGAGTACGTTTGTATCGGCCGCCTCCAGTTTTCACTTTGTTTTGCCTCCAGCTAACGCCGTGACGTAATTGTTACGTTGGCGCAAAAGGGGTCTATAGGCCTACTGTAACGATCGTTACTGTGTATTCATGTTCATCACATTATAGTGCAGTGTGCCCTTTAAGAGAGATGGTTACGTCACTCACGACGTGTACTATGCGTGATAACGTAGTTGGAGATGAGATGAGAACATTGTAGATGCTAGACGTGCTCTACCCTTTTCCTGTATACTTTATTTGGTAACTAAGTTTTGTGATGCTAAGAAAGAGTACCTCTCATGTATGAGAGGATTGCATTGCCTGTGCACTTATCATTAAATGTGCGTGATACAGCCTTTTCAGCCTTCAAGCTCTTTCTTCCCTCGATTTCTCTTGAGTTATCCGGTCCAAGCGTTACACTACCCGTTACAATCTCAGTAATGCACGTTACAATGCATTTCAGCCCGAAATTAAGAGGTGTTTTGCTTTTTTAATAATTCACAAACACCAAGAAACTTAGAGTAAAAGAGTTTGTTATTTCCTGTTGCTGGAATCCGACAGATGAGATTCCATTTATTAAAAGTATCCTGAAGACGATTCATCCTATTTTACCCATCCACCCCCACCTAACCCAGCTACTTATCACAAGGTTAATTTTTATGACAAAGACCCACCCGATCCGCGGATATAACCCTGCACATCACTAGAACCCACCTCTGCAGCACATCTTACTATCAGAAGAATGCGCCCATTAAACAGCAGTGAAAGTATCTCAAGAGTAACGCAAAAGTAAAGCATTACAATTCAGAGACAGTAATATTGTAATATAACTAGGCCTAATTACGTTCAAATGACAGTAACTAGTAATCTATATATTTTGGAAGTAACTTGCCCCATACCCCATGCCCCCCCCCCCCCCCCTAAAATCATCTTTAGAAAAAGCTTAAAATATATTTAGGAGTTGAACTTAAAACAACTAAAATAATATAACCAGCCCATGCACACAATCATTTCTTTGTTGTAAAAATGGTTTGTGAATATTTTGGACTCATGTGACAAAGAGCTGCATTAATCAAAATATAAATATTTTCTTCAGGGTGCTCGTAATCTAAATCCCATCTCGTATAATGCTGAATATATGGGCCATAAAATTCACCTGGACCAAAACGAGAAGCTTGTGATGTTTGGAGTGATGCACGTCGTGGCAGTTGATGGCTAAAGCAGCAAAATTGTTTCCAATGCCACCATGCCAGTGAAAAACAACCTTGTGATTTATGAGGAAGTTTACAGGTGAATACATTCAGAACCAATGTTATTGTCATAATATTTTCTGTTCAGTGTATATTCTCTTTTCATTGAATGTCATTTTCTTATTGGATGAGTTAAGTTCAGTGCAGCCCTTTGCAAATGTGCACATTGTTTTATCCCAGATCTGCAGTGGTTAACCATGGGATGTGGGACCAACTCCGGGTCGACCATGGCAGGGAGTTTTACATGTGCTTGTACATGCAAGAGATGCTGTCAAGACATAGACACAACCCTAGCAGGCCACCATACCTTCAAACAACATCAACAATGGTGAGGTTTTTGTAATATGGACAAACAATACAACTAATATAATCAAACATCGTAAAGAAAGAAAGACTCTGACAAGTTTTTCTTTTAACAAATAAGGAGTGAACGCATTTAAAATTTGAATTCATTTCTCAAACTAATCTTTAATTTATTACATTTTCATACCATCTGAAATTATGTTTGTGTTCAACAGAATCTTCGAGTGGAAAGGATTTGGCCCGAGGTGAACAATCGTGTGAACTACCCATTGAAACAGGCCCTGGTGCACCTGCTGGACCAAGAAGTCCTCAACATGGAGGACAATATGACTCAATTCTGCATTTCAAACCTGACATGTCAATTAAGCCAAATTGGACTAGGCAGAGTGGTGCAATCGTGGAATGCACACAGAATCCCAGGTATGCTAAACTGAATATGTACAACACTTTGAAGCAGTTATTTTTTCACACTCCAACCACATACAGCATTAATGGCATTGCTTTGTTAGTTATTTGTTTCTTTGTTTTAGGCCGTGGGATACCCAATGAACTCGCAGCAGGTGGCTGTCCAGCTAAAATCTCTGAAGAGCTGCTGCCCAATGCCTCTGTTGTGGTAAATATGTATGAGCAAGAGTTTGGATCCTCACTGACTTGGGAGTCAGTTTTTGGAACTGACCCATTTTCATCTGAGGAGGATAGATGTCATGCAGAACAAGACTTTGCAGAGAACTACCCTGACATATCTCTTCTTTTTAATCATGTGGTAAACAATGACTATACTCCTTTCCAAGATGCCTTGATGTACCTCATAAATGTCACCCAAAGATATGTCTGAAAAAAGTATCTGAAATGCTGTGGTGTTGTTGAGTAGCTAGTAAAACAGACTGTTGTGCTACAGTGCTGATTCAAAGTTTGTCAATCCTTTATGCAATTATAGTTTTTTTTGTAAAATCTTTATTTCCGTTCCGATTACCACAACAAATCGACTTGCCCCACTCAGTGAAACACCGACTGAGAATTCTGTTGATTGTGCCCTGGTAATTGGTGATTCGATCACACGGAATGTGAAAATAGAGACACCAGCCACATAGTCACATGTTTGCCGGGAGCCAGAGCGCCTGACATCAAAGCAAATTTAAAAGTGCTGGCTAATGCTAATCGTAAATTCTCTAAGATTATTATTCACGTCGGCACTAATGATGTTCGACTCCGCCAGTCGGAGATCACCAAAATTAATATTAAAGAGGTGTTTGAACTCGCAAGTACGATGTCAGGCACTGTAATTTGCTCTGGCCCCCTTCCTGTTCGAAGGAGTGATGAGATAGCCAGCATTGAGTGATGACAATCTGCTAACTGTCTAAGTGGTGTCCGCAAAATAATATAGAATTCATAGACAATTGGAAAAGTTTTTGGGGCAAACCTGACCTGTTGAAAAGAGATGGTATTCATCCCTCCTGGGATGGTGCTGCTCTTCTCTCTAGTAATTTGGCTCATAGTCTTAGAGATAAAACATGGCAATCTGGGGCTCAGGTCAGGAAGCAGACAGACTGGCTAAACCGACCGTCTGCTAGCGGCCTCGCGTCACCAAGGTCAGATAAATCCATCACATAGAGGCTCTTTCACCTAGATATCATCATATAGAGACTGTGTCTGTTCCCCGAATTTGGAAATACACAAAACTTCCAAACCTATCTAAGGTTAAAAATTTAATTGATGTTCAACAAATAAAAAACAGATATAATACAGATGAGCAAACGATAAAGCTTGGGTTGCTGAATATTCGATCCCTTACTTCAAAAGCACTTATTGTTAATGATATGATTTCAGATTATAACCTAGATGTGCTGTGTTTGACAGAAACCTGGCTAAAACCAAACGATTACATTACTTTAAATGAGTCCACCCCGCAAGATTACTGTTATAAACATGAACCTCGTCCGAAAGGCAAAGGGGGAGGTGTTGCTGTAATTTATAGTAATATTTTCAAAACCACTAAGAAATCTAGTTTTAAATATACTTCTTTTGAAGTGTTGGTGCTTAATGTAAAAATATATAGTGTAAACGATAAATCACGTTTGAGAATTCTGCTGGCTACTGTATACAGGCCACCAGGGCACCATAAAGACTTTATCAAAGAATTTGCTGACTTTCTATCAGAATTAGTATTGGCTGCAGATAAAGTACTAATTGTTGGTGATTTTAATATACATGTAGATAATGAAAAAGATGCATTGGGATTGGCATTTAAAGACATTGTAAACTCAATTGGAGTTAGACAACACGTGTCAGGACCTACTCATTGTCGTAATCATACTCTAGATCTAATATTATCACATGGAATAGATGTTGATGCCGTTGAAATACTGCAGCAGAGCGACGACATCTCAGATCATTATCTAGTCTCATGTAAATTACATTTAGCCAAGGCTGCAAAGCCGACTCCGTGTTATAAATATGTTAGACCTATCACTTCTGCCACGAAAGATTGCTTTATCAATAATCTTCCTGATCAGTTTCATCATCTCAGCATCCCAGATAGCTTAGAAGAACTCGATATTGCAACAGAAACTTTTAACTCTCTCTTTTCCAGCACTTTAGACGCAGTTGCTCCGCTGCGCTTAAAGAAGATTAAAGAAAATAGTCCAACGCCGTGGTACAACGAGCACACTCAGGCCCTTAAGAGAGCAGCCAGAAAAATGGAGCGCAACTGGAAGAAAACAAAACTAGAGGTATTTCGGATTGCATGGAAGGAGAGCTCGATTGCTTACAGAGAGGCTTTAAAAGCTGCTAGATCTGCTTATTTTTCAACCCTATTAGAAGAAAATAAACATAATCCTAGGTATTTATTTGAAAAAGTGGCTAAACTAACGAAAAAGAAAGCTTCAAGCCCAGAAGTTTCCAAGAAACACAGCAGTAATGACTTTATGAACTTCTTCACTTATAAGATCGATAATATCAGGGACAAAATTATAACTATGCAACCGTCTACTACAGTATCGCATCAGGGAGTGCATTGTAGTCTCCCTGAGGAAAAATTTGATTCATTTGTTGCTATAGGAGAAGAAGAATTTTGCAAAATCGTTAACTCATCTAAATCGACAACTTGTATGTTAGACCCTATACCGACTAAACTATTGAAAGAGATGCTTCCAGAGGTCATAGATCCTCTTCTCAATATCATTAATTCGTCTTTGTCTCTAGGATACGTACCAAAACCCTTTAAGCTGGCTATGATTAAACCGCTTGTTAAAAAAACGCAACTTGATCCTACAGAATTAGTCAATTACAGGCCGATCTCGAATTTGCCTTTTCTGTCAAAGATATTAGAAAAGGCAGTATCCTCACAACTGTGTTCCTTTCTTGAAGGAAATGATATCTGCGAGGATTTTCAGTCCGGATTTAGACCGTACCATAGTACTGAGACTGCTCTCATTAAAGTCACAAATGATTTGCTCTTATCATCCGATCGTGGTTGTATCTCTCTATTAGTGTTACTTGATCTTAGTGCTGCATTTGACACCATTGACCACAACATTCTATTAAATAGACTAGAAAACTATGTTGGCATTAGTGGAATTGCACTAGCATGGTTTAAATCATACTTATCTGACCGTTATCAGTTTGTAGCAGTAAATGAAGAGATGTCTTATCGGTCAAAAGTTCAGTATGGCGTACCACAAGGCTCAGTACTAGGACCGCTGCTGTTCACTCTGTACATGCTACCGTTAGGAGATATCATTAGGAAACATGGAATTAGTTTTCACTGTTATGCTGATGATACTCAGCTCTATATTTCCTCAAAACCTAACGAAACTTACCAATTCACAAAATTAACGGAATGCATAGCTGATATAAAAAATTGGATGACTAGTAATTTCCTACTACTAAATTCTGAAAAAACAGAGATTCTAATTATTGGACAAAAAACTTCCACACGCAATAACCTAGAATACTGTTTAACACTTGATGGCTGCTCTGTTAAGTCTTCGTCGTCAGTTAGGAACCTGGGTGTGCTCTTTGATACCAATCTCTCATTTGAAAGTCACGTGTCTAGTATCTGTAAAAGCGCATTTTTCCATCTTAAAAATATATCTAAATTACGTCATATGCTCTCATTGACAAATGCGGAACAATTAGTTCATGCGTTCATGACCTCAAGGCTAGATTATTGTAATGCTCTACTGGGTGGTTGCCCTGCACGCTTAATAAACAAACTACAGCTGGTCCAAAACGCAGCCGCTAGAGTTCTTACCAGAACCAGGAAGTATGACCATATTAGCCCGGTTCTGTCAACACTGCATTGGCTCCCTATTAAACATCGTATACATTTTAAAATATTGCTGATTACTTACAAAGCACTAAATGGTTTAGCTCCGCAGTACTTGAGCGAGCTCTTAACCCATTATAGTCCTTCACGTCTATTGCGATCTCAAAATTCTGGCCAGTTGATAATACCTAGAATATCAAAATCAACTGCTGGCGGTAGATCCTTTTCCTACTTGGCACCAAAACTTTGGAACAATCTTCCTAACATTGTCCGGGAAGCAGACACAGTCTGTCAGTTCAAATCTAGACTAAAAACACATCTCTTTGGCTTAGCATACACATAACACATTATAGATTGCTATAATTCAATGTTAGGCTGCATAGTTTAGATCAGCCGGAACCGGGAACACTTCCCATAAATCCTGATGTACTTTGTACATCATAAGAAGGATGGCGTCTACGCTAATATTAGTCTCTCTGTTTATCCCGAGGTTTACCGCAAACCGCCGGATCCAGGCCATATCCAGATCTGAGGAAGGACCATCACATGGACACGACGACAACGCATCCCTGAAGTGCCAGCCTCATCAACACTGTGAAGGCCTCATGGACACCTCAACAAACTCATCTCCATACCGGCGTGATGACTCCGACCCCTAACCAGATGAACTGGATAAATATTGTGAAAGTTCTGATCCAATCTGACTTCTGACCTATTATGCCGCCTAAATCATAATCATACACTGTTCGTTTGTTGGCCAAAGGAGGACTGGCCCCCCGACTGAGCCTGGGTTCTCCCAAGGTTTTTTTCTCCATTCTGTCACCTGATGGAGTTTTGGTTCCTTGCCACTGTCGCCTTTTTTTCGCCTTCATTCGCCATTGGCTTTTGGCTTGCTTAGTTGGGGACATTTAACATTTAATTTTGAATTTAACAATACTATTACAACTTTACTTTCCTGTTATCTCTGTAAAGCTGCTTTGAAACAATTTGTATTGTAAAAGCGCTATATAAATAAAGGTGACTTGACATTGTTCTCCACACTGTTGGAATAGACTATGGATCGGTCTCAATATGTTTTGTATTTTACTTCATCAAAATGTAATCAGTCTGTATACAGCCTCTATTGATTGAATGATGACTTTTTACTGTATGTTGTATGAGAGCACACTGGATAACGCTGCTCTTAAAAAAAACCTAGGCATACAGATTGAAATAAAAATCATATGTAGCTACCACTGTGCCCCCAACTTGTCAGTTGAATAATTTGACAAATAAACCTTTGCTTTAAACTCTGTTGTATTGAACTTTTTTAGGTGAAATAAAATCTTGCATACAATGACAAAGTATTGCACCAGTATTGCCAGAAGGGCAGACTTTTTATGCTTAATTTAAACTTTAAAATACAAAAAAATATACAAAATTAAATTGTGCAAATTTGAGATTGTAACTTAGCTTTCAAATCATTGAAATATGGGTATGAAAACTAAAATGACCTAATAAAACTACACGTATGAAAGATTGCTTTAACTGTACTCAACCTGTTGTTCAAGAAGAAATAGAACACAAAGCGGCAAAACTACACTATTGTGAATAGCCTACTTAGTGTACAATATAATTCCAAGAGTATGTTTCCAAATGCAAACAATTTAAGAAAAAATACAACATAAAGTAGTGCAAATCTGTGATTGTAACTTGCTTTCACAGCATTGAAACATGAGCAAAAAAAAAAGAGTTTGCTTAAACTATAGACTTGATATGCTATTCAATAACAAATTGAACACAAAGAACAGTAAAACATTACACATGACTGCGTTCTGTACACATTGTTACTCCCAGAGTATGCTTCCCAATGCAGCCAGTGCATCAGCCAGTCCAGTTAGTCTTTGAATGTTGTCACCAAAATCATCAGCTCGACATTTTGGGCAAAAGGCAGAATTTCTTCTCCCACTCTTCAATGCAGCTCCTACAGCCAACAAGGCTTTGGCAGCACGATGAAACCATGGGGTAAACCATTGGACCTGACAGGTCAGAAAACAGTTTTAAAAACTACAGTATTTGATTGAATTGAAATGCTATATTTGGTCTATGTTCTTCATGGAAAGAGTTAATTAGTTGCACTTATATTTGTGTTAAGTGGACTAAACTTTGGTACTATGGTATGGTACCATCTTGGTACCATTTACAGGGCTCTCAAGTGTCACGCATTGAGCGTGAAAGTCACTCATTTCGGTCTTTTGTCACGCTCTCCCGCCACACATTGTATTTCTCACGCTGAAAAACTATTTGTAATATATTTAATATGCCGCAGCGCCCAAAACTCTGGCCGCGCCGCTCTCACTGTGGAACACAGCAGGAATCAAGCGCGTCTCCTCTCGTGTTGTTCGTCGAGCTACACAATAGCCAATCAGAAAATAGCACTATTGTATGTGGGTAAGATTTAACGCAACAACCAATGACAAAAATACATCCAATACATCTGACTATTTGTAATGGAGCCTATATTGGCAAAACATCTTAACAGTTACTCCTCACCTATGAATTTATGAAAACATACAAATATGCAAGCATAATAATGTGCATTTTCCAAATTAAATACCTCATTCTCCTCTTTTTACTAGCTTGTAACTGCAAGAAGTGTTCTTCCTGCACAGCAAATACTTTCCTTGCATTTTGCTTCCAAAATCCTGATCCTGTATAGAAAATAGTCCATTAATTGTGCAAATGGCACGACATGTCTCAGGAGATAGGCAATAACTCCTAACACAAAGAAGTTAATTTGAAGCATTTATTAAAAGTATCCTAGATTTATATGTACTATTTCACATTTCTTTCATAAACAATACAGAGTGTTCAGCTATACCTCTGGTTCCTTCCGAGTCCAAGATTTTGTTCCCCTGGCCGTCAGTGAGGATGCGTGAATCCTCTTGTTCAAGGGCATCGTTGACTTTGTTGAGGATGCCCATAACAGAAGCCTCAAATTCTGAGAAACGCACAGTCAGCATTGTGCTAGTCTCCAACTTGCCATCCACAAGTTCAGCAATGAAGATGTTCCTGAATATTGATAATCAAAAACATTTATTTTACTCAATTTATATTGTATAGGCCTTATTCATATAATAAAGCCATAATCATAATACAGCCTATCAAATGCATCTAGGTGAATTATGCAGGTATACACACTTGTGAGTAAATATTAAGTCTTGTGAATAAATATTAAGTCTTATGTAAATCTGTATGTAGTTATGGGTAGCATAACAAGCATATCATTGCCTTGAACACAACTGTAATCGTATAACATACTCTTAACATTGGTGTGATGGTGAAAGTTTTATTTAGTCACCTTTGGAATGTTTTTGTCAGGTTAGCTCTTGGATTTGCTGTAGCCCTTGCAGCAGAACCTGCAGCAGCGCTGGGTGGGCGGTGGAAAGAAAACCGGCTTGGGTTGTGCGTTGCTGGCACACTGCCGGTAGATGAGTCCTCCACGCTGCTCTCGCCATGCACCTCGTAATGTCCCCTTACAATGAGGTCTAATGTACTAAAACGCCCATCAGGCCCAGCAAATAGGGCAACGTTGCTGTCATCGGTGATGTAAAGACTCGGGCCATGTACCTTTGCAAATGTAAACAGTGAAGGAAAGGGTTCAGTACAACGTTAGTTATGAAATAAAGTAACGTTAGCTAACAGTTACGTCAGTGCAATTTTGCAGAATAAACAAGACATATAGAGCAAAAAATATAGAGCATTTTCCTTCGCTGCTCCCAAGCTGTGGAATTCTCTCCCGGCTGACATTAGGGAAGCAAATACATTAGTGACTTTTAAATCTCTTCTTAAAACATTTTATTTTAGGATTGCTTTTATCTGATTACTTATTTTACCTGCTTATTTTTGTGTTTAAAGTGTGTTGCTTTTCTTTTCTGTTGTTATGCTTGTCTGTAAAGCGCTTTGAGAAAGCAACTTTTAAAGGCGCTATACAAAATAAATGTATTATTATTATTATTAAGACTTATTTTTAGATGAAACTACATAAGTTACCTGGAAGATCCTGCCGATTTTTTCGGTCGTCATGTCGTCTTCTTTGACAGTCACGCGTTTAGTTCCTCTGAACAAGATGAAACTCTCCATGATTGATCTCACATTTGAAGGCTAACGTGGCTAAACTTCAAAGTGCAACACACGAAGAAGACAATAACCTCCGGTTCACGTAAATCGAACAAATTAAATATCAAAATCAAAATCTGTCCGTGTCCCTTTATTTCCTTTCCTATTTTTGATCTGAGCTTTAAATCGAAAGTACGAAAAATGACCCGTTATTCGTTTTTTGGTATCAGATTTATAAACGAATAACGAAATAATGAACCGTTTTTTCATTTTCCGATTTTGGAATCTCAATTGAATATGAAAAGAACGAATGATACACGGATTTACACGGACCATAATACAAAATGCTTTCTGACATTTTGACTGAAAAAAACACAACCAAAAACAAAATTTAAACTTAGCCCGTCAATTTACAATTATCTTCTCTCTCTGTGTTTGTGTGAGAGAGCTGATACAATGGTACTTTTTAATCCATAAGTAACTAATGCGCTAGTTTTCATACAAAATAATTATGTAACATAATTAGGTACTTTAGTTATTATTAACACAATAACTTAACACATGCAGGCTACGTTTCTCAACACTGAGAATGAATAAATAAACGCCTGTTTCTCCAGACTCACGTTTATCAGTAATCCACAAATCACAAAACTTTCATAATCACTAACATAGCGATTTTAATTTAATTTATATTTATTGTTCATCAATACTTAAGCATTTTATAATTTGCATGGCTGAATGATGTTTTCCTCTTATCTGAGTGACCATGAATGACGGAGTATTTTAAGATAATCCATGCGATCACTCCCGTGAGATCATCGAATCCAGATTAAGTTAACTAAAAACAATATTTCAACTTTCCACTCCAAAAGGAAAATGGTACTGTTCAAACTGCCGTAAGCTACCTCAGTTTCTTCCAAAAAGATTAAAGAAAGGTAATTAGTATGAGATTTTCATTTACATATCCACCCCAGCCCGTTCCCCTTCAGGAGTCAGAAGTGCTGTAACTACTGTCCTGTCCTCGCTGATGAACGACGGCGGCCGCGGGAGTGGAAGCGGGATCGAGCGGGCTGACGATTTTCAGTCTCTTTTTAATGATAGGCCTTACGCATCTGTCAATCATCCCCGCTTGCTATTTGGGGAATGAACCCAGCGCTATGATTGGTCGAACTCTTCTTCTTTTGCTGTTGCTTGATTTGAGGACTGCGCGTGCACAGAAGCGTCACCAGGTTGTTGCGTAGTTTAGAGTGACAAATCGTACCAGCGTACTTTGAGGTCAAAATGTGTATCCGCTACGCAAAATGCGTACAGGTTGGCAGGTCTCCCACTGTCAATAGAACAACAGAAATGCATTAAAAGAGCAACAGAACAGTTGGGTGCGCCACAACTTTTAACTTTATTGTACGATGTTAAAATTTACTCAATTCAGAAATAAAATTGTAACAAAAAAAGTTATCAGTGTGAATTGTCCAAAATAACACACGTTACATTTTCAAAAGGAAATAAATAAAATAAATATTAAAATAAAACTTTGTAACCGCAAGCAGATGGCCAGTTCTGCCATTTTAATTCAATTACTGACAATCTAATCTACAAACATAGCCCCACTGTTCTCCCGTCGGGACACCAGCAAATGGGTGGCTGCCATGTGATTAAATTACTAGTGAATACACAAAGCAGTGTCCGGTTTTACCGACATTTGACCAAAAGGCACCGCTCTGACTAGAGATCCCGTGTGTAAACTCCCCAGGGTCCCCTCCTGAAGATTGCCCCTCACAAACAAGACATTGTGTAACCAGATAGTCCACCATTCTGGTGTTAAACTCATCAAATTCACAGAATACGCACACACAGAACGATTCCCCCGCCAGGGATGAGCAAAAGTTCACTACCCACCAACCACGGGATGAACTTATACACACACGCACACACATACACCCACAAACACACACACAGAAACACTCATTTTGACCACGTGTGAGACAAAATACCTTGTTAAATGTTTCATATGTGTATAAAATGTTTCTTGTTGTGTTGCACTATTCCCATGTGATTTTCATTGCTACAACCATCAGCTTTATGATATGTGATATGCGTTTAATCACGAATAATCATGTATCTTTATCTTACTAGCACACAGAAGTACCGTGTGTGGTTTTGTTATGATCCAAGAAATTCAATGGTATCGAATACTTAACTCAAAGTGCAACATGATGCATTCTTTAATTAATACTAGACTAGAAATGTTTTATGATTCAATTCCGTCTCTTCTGTACATTGACCGGAACGAAGTGTGCCGCCACGCCTCCTCCCAAACGATTGGATCAGGCACTTGAGAAAGGCGTGCCACTGCTCCCTTTAAACATGAAGCGCCACTTCTGTTCTGTGCAGTCCTACGCCAGAGAGAGGTTCACTTCTTCAACAAGAACTCCAACCGGAGTTCTTCGTTTGCTTTCTAAATTTCGTTTTAATCTAAGTTTTTCTTTCCGTTGATCTACCTCAGTTGATAGTTTTCCTTCGTTCAGTGCACTCACGAACAAAACGAATTTAAGATTAAGCATCTGTCGTACGAGCTGAAGAGATCGCAACATCTACCTCCGTCCGAACGAAACTCCGGACATTCAGCCTACGTTTCTTTTCAAACCAGCTGCACAAAAGGGCCCATATCAATGCAAGTATAATCTAAAAGGAAATGCTGTTTTTAAGGTTGTCTAGAACTTCCTAAAAAGCCTTTGGGTCTCATTTCGAAGTAACTGTTTGAACTGTTCTGTCCTGAAACGATTTCTCTCTCTCTCTCTCACTCTCTCTCTCTCTCTCTCTCTCTCTCTCTCTCTCCTCTCTCTCTCTCTCTCTCTCTCTCTCTCTCTCTCTCTCTCTCTCTCTCTCTCACCCTCTAACTTTCTCTCTCCAATATTTCGTATTGCAATCATTTTCTGTTTCGTTGTAATTGTTTGTTTTGCTATACATATTTACTCCTGCGTGATTTAAGTAGTTTATGTAATCTTTAGTCTTGTTTTATTAAATTCCATAATCCTTTGAATTGAATCTGTCTCATTGTTCCATACTTGAAGTCCCTGAAAATGTCGATTTAAGCTGCAAGCTCTATTTGGTTTAACTATTGAAATATCTAAAGGGCCTGACACGAAAATATCCTTGTGGCCACAGGAAAGTGTGTTTTCGTTGTGTACCGGCTAGTAAATTGTGATAAAGGAAGTCTTCTCCTCCACGTCCGCTGGACGGACAGGTTGTGTGATAACTGAACTTGAATCATATCAAAATTTACTCGGATAATTTAGATGATTTTACCGACCTATATTAATAATTAATACGAACAATCGTGTTAATTGTTCATATACGGTGAGGTTTAGTCTATTCCCTATTTGGGATAATTTAATGTATGTAGACAATGAATATTCATGATCTGATGAATATTATTCCCCATTTAAGCTAATAATTTCCCCAAAACAAGTCATTGTCGCTACAACTTTCAGCCTAATTAAAAAAAAGTGCCTGAAGTGCTCAAGTAAAAAAATCAGCACTATTCTTGGCTACACTTAGGACGCAGATTACAGATAGCAATCTCAACATTAACACACAAATAGTGAAACCACTGAATATGACATTTTTCATTGTCACACAAACTCAACCTGGCCACAGTGACACCAGGTTTTTTCTTTCCCGCTGCCATGTGCAGTGCCTACTCCTTTCGCAATTCAGTCAACACCAGAGGAAAGTTTTCACTAATTGGTTTGGGAATAAAATCATCTGAATGAGGCTCATAAGGGATAAAATAGCAGACTTTGAGCCAGTTGTGCTAAGAGTGTTGTATAATGATGATAATTCATCACTGTAGGATGCGGTGTTCTGCTTTCTTTAACAGTAGAACTGGCACATTCTTTCTCAAATGACCAGCACAGTCACTCTTAGCAGCTATTTAACTTTATATGTCTTTGCTGCAGTAAAGTCAATCTTTCGACATTCTTTGTACTCCACCTTTGAAATTTCAGTACGTAACATCCAATATGCCTTTTCCTGTGTCACGGTCTTTTAATCCCTCATCTTCACTGTTGCTTCAATCAGAAACAACAAAGCAGCAACATGTGTGCACGTCTCCCAGGCCAGCCATACAAGTACAGTGGGCTCCAAGAATCCTCCCAGACTTTTCTGCAATTACCCAGGGTTTTTCCCGTATTGCTGGGAATGAAGTACCTGCATAAAAGATAAGACAACTAAATATAAGTTTGTAAGAATACAATGGTTTTCACTCATATAACACTTCATTAGTTATTTGGTTACACATTCAGGCAGTTTATTTGTACTAATATATAAAAATCGATTTTTAAATCACTATTTTCCCTCGTGAGGAACTTCCATCGGAAAACAACATTTTATTTTTATTTTATTTTTTTATTATGCTTTAAACAACAAATATAGAACAATACAACAGACAATATAAAGCCAGGGTAATAAAAGAAAGAGAAAAAAGAAAAACAATAGCAAGACCTTTACATTACTCAAATATTTTGAAGAGAGAACATAGACGGACAGTTTTAATAGCCTTTCTATTAGCGCTACTCTGAATAGTACAAAGGTAACTTTCCAATTCTTTAGAAAACACTGTAAAACATGGTTTTCTGTTAGAAAATTTACACTTATGGATGTGAAACTTAACTAAAAGAATAACCAAATTAATAACAAAAGCTTCGTTATTCACATTATCCTGAATAAAATATCCAAAAATTACATTTTCAAAAAGCAAAATAAAATTAGAGAGCACCTTTTCTGTGATAAACTTTTTAACAAAACTACAGTGCCGAAAGACGTGGGATACAGTTTCCAATTGCAAAGCGCAAAAAGAGCAGGTATCATTATCCTTCTTAAATTTACTAAGAAAATGTCTAACAGGATAGAATCTATGAATGATTTTGAAAGAAATTTCTTTTACCTTGTTTGTGACAAAAAACTTATGAGGCAGTACATCGGAAAACAACATTCCACAGGACGACCGATGCTCATGACGTCATCCGATGTCGTCGCCACGAGGTCGGTACAAATAAAATAAAATGACACATTTAGAAGTAAAAAATATATTTTCTTTCACAACAATATTGTTTATCATGGTCACTGGTACATATATATGCCACTTTTATACTGTTGTAACTAAGTTTCGATTTTATATAACCGTTTTCCTCCGTGTGATATGCAGTGGCGGAGCCAGGATTTTTTCATAGGGGTGGCCAGGCAAGGGCCAGCAAACAGTCTGGGGTGGCATATAAATCTTAATTATTTTAACATAAAAATTAGTTTAAATAATGTATTGGACTGTTTTTGTGCCTTCCTACACAACTGAATACAGTTCATTTGTACATAATTGTAATTGAGATAGTAGTGAATTAGGAATCATGGAATACTGAGTGAATTTGATCTTTTTTATTATTATTAGCTACTTACTACCTCCAGGCATATTAATAAAGAGTACACACACTATAGCTAAAGTTCAGCTTGCTCAGTTATCTTGGTTCTGGTTCTCAAAACCCCCAACATTGTTGCACCTTCATGGATGAGACATGCAGATAATGTCACGGTTCATGGATTCAGTGACTCGCCCTCGCTATGTGTGTGTGTGTGTAGTACGAATGGGCGCGGCTCGTCAGCATTGCTCGTTATCCTCGCTGATGAGCTGATTTAGCGCCAGCTGTGTTGAATGAGAATGTCCTATATATTGTGTGTCATGTCGTCCTGTCTTTGTCAGATGGTTGTTGAGGTTCTCGGAGTTCACCTGTGTTTCTCCTCGATCTAGTGTTTGTTCCTGTGCCTTGGATATTATTCTATTTGGAGTTCTTCTGCCTTTTGACTGTCCCTGACCAACGGTGGATACCGTCCTGTTCTGAGTTTTCGCGGCCTGACTACCGTCTGTACCTGTTCCTTGGATTCGTTCCAGCACAGTGGTTATCTTCTGGTCCTGATCTGTCTGCCCACGGAGACCTGCGCTATCGAGTCTGGTTTTCTTCATTCTGCCGGCATATTCGTCCGAGACTACTGCTCTCTCTCTCTGTGTTCAAATAAACACCTGTTCACTTGCAATTGAATCTACGCCTGTTCTTTATCACCGTGACAGAACCATCTGACCATTTATGGATTCAGCGAGTGCGGAGAACGTCGGGCAGATGGTGGTCGACAACAACGCCCGCATGGATCGCCAAGACGAACAAATCGGAGCTTCGGGTCGGGCTATCCAGGCTCTAGTAGCGCAGGTGTCTGAGCTCACCTCTCAAATACAACGTCTGAGGGGTCCCGCTGTGCCAGCACCGCCCCCGCCTGTTCCCCTTGCACCTCCCAACGTCAATCGTCCTGAGCCGCGCATTCCCACGCCAGAGAGGTATTCGGGTGAACCTAATTTGTGCAGAGCTTTCTTGACTAAATGCTCAATCTTCTTCTCTCTCCAGCCTGTGACATTTTTTTCGGAGGAGAGTAAAGTGGCACTTGTAATGACGCTGCTATCTGGACGCGCGGCTCAGTGGGGAACAGCGGTGTGGCAAAACCAACACGAGTGCTGCTCCTCGTTCCAAGCACTCGAGCAGGAGATGAAGCGCGTGTTCGACCGCGCGGTGGCCGGACGTGAGGCGGCTCGTCAATTGGCCGATCTTCGTCAGAACAACAGTTCCGTGTCCGATTATTCCATCCAGTTTCGAACATTGGCCGCCGAGTGCAAATGGAACGAGGAGGCACAGTGGGACCTATTCCTGCATGGGCTGGCTGACCGTGTTCAACGTGAAATCTACACTGTGGAACTACCGAAGACTCTTGATGGACTGATTGAACTGGCACTACGTGTCGATGCTCGTTTACAACAAGGAACGAAGCGTCAGTTCCAAGTTCCTTTGGTCGACGGAGGAGACTTTTCCGGTCTCAGAGGCACGAGCACGGTCAGCCCCTCGAACGATCCTGAGCCCATGCAGGTAGGTCGAGCTCGACTCTCCCGGGAGGAGAGAGAACACCGTCGCTCGAGAGGTCTGTGTCTCTACTGCGGGGAGGCCGGCCACTTTGTTTCCACCTGTCCTTTAAAAGGCCAAGCCCGGCGGTAGGATGGGGGCTACTGTCGGGCGGATTATTCCGGACCAGACCCTCGAGCGCCACCCTTCTCCCAGTGAGACTCCAGTGGGCAGACGGGTCCTTCAACGGCGAGGCTCTGGTGGATTCTGGAGCGGAGGGGAACCTGATTGACTCTTCACTGGCCAGAAGACTTCACCTCCCCATCACGACCCTGAACCACCCCATCCACATCCACGCACTCAACGGACAGGAGCTCCCGGGAATCACTCACACCACTGGGGTTATCACACTCGTCACTTCGGGTAACCACACGGAGAGGATCTCACTCTATCTCACCCAGTCACCTCACGCCCCTATTGTCCTGGGTCATCCGTGGTTGGTGAAACACGGGCCCCGGATAGAGTGGGGACAGAACTCAGTGTCCAGTTGGTGTGAACAATGTTATGCCTCGTGTCTTTCGTCTGCTGTTCCATCTGTTTCTCGTTCTATGTTGCAGGAGGAGCCGGTGAATCTGTCTAACGTGCCACCGGAGTATCTCGACCTGAAGGAAGTGTTCAGTAAGTCCCGGGCTGCCTCTCTTCCTCCGCATCGTCCCTATGACTGTGCTATAGATTTATTACCAGGTATGTCTCCGCCTAAAGGCAAGTTATATTCACTTTCTGTTCCAGAAAGGGAGGCTATGGAGAAATATATTTCTGATTCTCTGGCAGCGGGGTTCATTCGTCCTTCCTCTTCTCCAGCGGGGTCGGGATTCTTTTTCGTGGGGAAAAAGGATGGGTCGTTGCGACCTTGTATTGATTACCGGGGGTTGAACAACATTACGGTAAAGAATACTTATCCTTTACCGTTGATGACTTCAGCCTTCGAGAGGTTGCAAGGAGCATCCATCTTCACGAAATTGGATTTACGTAATGCTTATCATTTGGTTCGCATCAGGAAGGGGGATGAATGGAAGACCGCGTTTAACACCCCCAGGGGGCACTTTGAATATTTGGTTATGCCGTTCGGGCTTTCCAACTCCCCAGCCGTCTTCCAGGCACTCGTCAATGACGTGTTGAGAGACATGGTAGACCAGTTCATATATGTTTACCTGGATGACATATTGATTTTTTCTTCGTCTCTCCAGGAACACGGTCAACACGTCAGGCGAGTGCTTCAGAGGCTGCTAGAGAATGGGCTTTTTGTCAAGGCGGAGAAATGCGCGTTTCATGCACAGTCTGTTCCTTTTTTAGGGTACATCATTTCGTCTGAGGGAGTGCGGATGGACCCTGAGAAGGTGAAGGCTGTGGTGGAGTGGCCAAGCCCAGATTCCCGTAAGGCCCTACAGAGGTTTCTGGGGTTCGCCAACTTCTACCGGCGTTTCATTCGCAATTTCAGCCAACTAGCCGCGCCTCTGACTGCCTTGACCTCCCCCAGAACGGCGTTCAGGTGGTCAAACACAGCTGAGGCTGTGTTTGCCAAACTTAAGGGCCGCTTCGTTTCAGCCCCTATCCTTATAGCCCCTGATTCATCACGCCAGTTTGTGGTGGAGGTCGACGCGTCAGAGGTGGGGGTAGGAGCAGTGCTGTCGCAACGTTCTCCCACAGACGACAAGATGCATCCCTGCGCGTTTTTTTCCCATCGTTTATCTCCCGCCGAGTGTAACTATGACATTGGTAACCGAGAGTTGTTGGCGGTCAAGTTAGCGTTGGAGGAATGGCGTCATTGGTTAGAGGGGTCGGGGGTACCTTTTATCGTCTGGACCGATCACAAGAACTTAGAATACATTAGAACTGCCAAAAGATTGAACTCCAGGCAGGCTCGGTGGGCACTTTTTTTTGGACGTTTTGATTTTGTTCTCTCGTACCGCCCGGGTTCCAAAAACATCAAACCCGACTCTTTATCTCGTATTTTTGACCGCTCCGAACGCCCGTCTACTCCCGAGTGCATTTTTCCCGAGACCCTAATTGTCTCCACACTCACATGGGAGGTCGAATCGAAGGTCAAGTCGGCCTTAGAAGGGGTAACGCCTCCGCCCGGGTGTCCACCGAACCGATTATTTGTGCCGGAGGGATTACGGTCTGACGTCATTCAGTGGGGGCATTGTTCCAACGTGGCTTGTCATCCAGGAGTCAATCGCACTAGTTTCTTAGTCAAGCAACGATTCTGGTGGCCTCGCATGGCTCGTGACGTCCACAGTTTTGTTTTGGCTTGCTCGGTTTGTGCCATTGGTAAGGCTTCCAACCAACCCCCAGATGGGTTACTCCAACCGCTGCCTGTCCCTTCGAGACCCTGGTCACACATAGCGCTAGATTTTATCACCGGCCTCCCACCCTCCCAGGGTAACACGGTCGTTTTGACTGTGGTGGACCGGTTCTCGAAGGCGGCCCATTTCATTTCCTTGCCCAAATTACCCTCAGCCAAGGAGACAGCGTTGGCCGTCGTAGATCACGTCTTTCGTTTACATGGCCTCCCGACAGACGTGGTTTCCGACAGAGGTCCCCAGTTTGTGTCCAAATTTTGGAGAGAGTTTTGTAAATTACTGGGAGCGACTGTTAGTCTGTCCTCAGGGTTTCACCCCCAGAGCAATGGTCAAACCGAGAGAGCCAACCAAGCTCTGGAAAGGACGTTACGATGTTTAGTCTCTAAGAATCCTTCGTCCTGGAGTCAACAACTTTCTATGGTGGAGTACGCACACAACACGTTGCCAGTGTCGTCCACGGGTCTTTCTCCGTTTGAATGTAGTGTAGGATACCAGCCACCAATTTTTCCCAGTCTGGAATCCGAGGTCGCGGTTCCCTCCGCTTACGCCTTTATCCAGAGGTGTCAGCGCACATGGACCAGAGCCCGTGAGACTCTGCTCCAGGTGCGTGCTCGCACCAAGGCTAAGGCCGATCGCCACCGGTCTAAGCCTCCCGTATACGTCGTGGGTCAAAAAGTGTGGCTTTCTACCAAGAACATTCCGCTCCGCTCCGTCTCTAACAAACTTGCTCCTAAATTTATTGGCCCGTTCACTGTCGCCAAATTGATTAGTCCGGTGACAGTCCGCCTCAACCTGCCTCCAGCGTACAGGAGGATTCACCCCGCCTTCCATGTATCTAAAATTAAACCCATGTTTCGTTCTACCATTAATCCGCCTGCCCCGGTTCCTCCCCCGCCGCGACTCGTAAATGGGGAACCAACTTATTCGGTTAATCGTATACTGGATTCTAGACGGAGGGGGCGCGGATTCCAGTATTTGGTGGACTGGGAAGGTTACGGTCCGGAGGAGAGAAGTTGGGTTCCGGCTAGGGACATCTTGGATCACTCCCTTATCGATGATTACAATCGGCAGGTAAGGGGGTCTGAGAACGCCAGGCGGCGTTCTTAGGAGGGGGGGTACTGTCACGGTTCATGGATTCAGTGACTCGCCCTCGCTATGTGTGTGTGTGTGTAGTACGAATGGGCGCGGCTCGTCAGCATTGCTCGTTATCCTCGCTGATGAGCTGATTTAGCGCCAGCTGTGTTGAATGAGAATGTCCTATATATTGTGTGTCATGTCGTCCTGTCTTTGTCAGATGGTTGTTGAGGTTCTCGGAGTTCACCTGTGTTTCTCCTCGATCTAGTGTTTGTTCCTGTGCCTTGGATATTATTCTATTTGGAGTTCTTCTGCCTTTTGACTGTCCCTGACCAACGGTGGATACCGTCCTGTTCTGAGTTTTCGCGGCCTGACTACCGTCTGTACCTGTTCCTTGGATTCGTTCCAGCACAGTGGTTATCTTCTGGTCCTGATCTGTCTGCCCACGGAGACCTGCGCTATCGAGTCTGGTTTTCTTCATTCTGCCGGCATATTCGTCCGAGACTACTGCTCTCTCTCTCTGTGTTCAAATAAACACCTGTTCACTTGCAATTGAATCTACGCCTGTTCTTTATCACCGTGACAGAACCATCTGACCATTTATGGATTCAGCGAGTGCGGAGAACGTCGGGCAGATGGTGGTCGACAACAACGCCCGCATGGATCGCCAAGACGAACAAATCGGAGCTTCGGGTCGGGCTATCCAGGCTCTAGTAGCGCAGGTGTCTGAGCTCACCTCTCAAATACAACGTCTGAGGGGTCCCGCTGTGCCAGCACCGCCCCCGCCTGTTCCCCTTGCACCTCCCAACGTCAATCGTCCTGAGCCGCGCATTCCCACGCCAGAGAGGTATTCGGGTGAACCTAATTTGTGCAGAGCTTTCTTGACTAAATGCTCAATCTTCTTCTCTCTCCAGCCTGTGACATTTTTTTCGGAGGAGAGTAAAGTGGCACTTGTAATGACGCTGCTATCTGGACGCGCGGCTCAGTGGGGAACAGCGGTGTGGCAAAACCAACACGAGTGCTGCTCCTCGTTCCAAGCACTCGAGCAGGAGATGAAGCGCGTGTTCGACCGCGCGGTGGCCGGACGTGAGGCGGCTCGTCAATTGGCCGATCTTCGTCAGAACAACAGTTCCGTGTCCGATTATTCCATCCAGTTTCGAACATTGGCCGCCGAGTGCAAATGGAACGAGGAGGCACAGTGGGACCTATTCCTGCATGGGCTGGCTGACCGTGTTCAACGTGAAATCTACACTGTGGAACTACCGAAGACTCTTGATGGACTGATTGAACTGGCACTACGTGTCGATGCTCGTTTACAACAAGGAACGAAGCGTCAGTTCCAAGTTCCTTTGGTCGACGGAGGAGACTTTTCCGGTCTCAGAGGCACGAGCACGGTCAGCCCCTCGAACGATCCTGAGCCCATGCAGGTAGGTCGAGCTCGACTCTCCCGGGAGGAGAGAGAACACCGTCGCTCGAGAGGTCTGTGTCTCTACTGCGGGGAGGCCGGCCACTTTGTTTCCACCTGTCCTTTAAAAGGCCAAGCCCGGCGGTAGGATGGGGGCTACTGTCGGGCGGATTATTCCGGACCAGACCCTCGAGCGCCACCCTTCTCCCAGTGAGACTCCAGTGGGCAGACGGGTCCTTCAACGGCGAGGCTCTGGTGGATTCTGGAGCGGAGGGGAACCTGATTGACTCTTCACTGGCCAGAAGACTTCACCTCCCCATCACGACCCTGAACCACCCCATCCACATCCACGCACTCAACGGACAGGAGCTCCCGGGAATCACTCACACCACTGGGGTTATCACACTCGTCACTTCGGGTAACCACACGGAGAGGATCTCACTCTATCTCACCCAGTCACCTCACGCCCCTATTGTCCTGGGTCATCCGTGGTTGGTGAAACACGGGCCCCGGATAGAGTGGGGACAGAACTCAGTGTCCAGTTGGTGTGAACAATGTTATGCCTCGTGTCTTTCGTCTGCTGTTCCATCTGTTTCTCGTTCTATGTTGCAGGAGGAGCCGGTGAATCTGTCTAACGTGCCACCGGAGTATCTCGACCTGAAGGAAGTGTTCAGTAAGTCCCGGGCTGCCTCTCTTCCTCCGCATCGTCCCTATGACTGTGCTATAGATTTATTACCAGGTATGTCTCCGCCTAAAGGCAAGTTATATTCACTTTCTGTTCCAGAAAGGGAGGCTATGGAGAAATATATTTCTGATTCTCTGGCAGCGGGGTTCATTCGTCCTTCCTCTTCTCCAGCGGGGTCGGGATTCTTTTTCGTGGGGAAAAAGGATGGGTCGTTGCGACCTTGTATTGATTACCGGGGGTTGAACAACATTACGGTAAAGAATACTTATCCTTTACCGTTGATGACTTCAGCCTTCGAGAGGTTGCAAGGAGCATCCATCTTCACGAAATTGGATTTACGTAATGCTTATCATTTGGTTCGCATCAGGAAGGGGGATGAATGGAAGACCGCGTTTAACACCCCCAGGGGGCACTTTGAATATTTGGTTATGCCGTTCGGGCTTTCCAACTCCCCAGCCGTCTTCCAGGCACTCGTCAATGACGTGTTGAGAGACATGGTAGACCAGTTCATATATGTTTACCTGGATGACATATTGATTTTTTCTTCGTCTCTCCAGGAACACGGTCAACACGTCAGGCGAGTGCTTCAGAGGCTGCTAGAGAATGGGCTTTTTGTCAAGGCGGAGAAATGCGCGTTTCATGCACAGTCTGTTCCTTTTTTAGGGTACATCATTTCGTCTGAGGGAGTGCGGATGGACCCTGAGAAGGTGAAGGCTGTGGTGGAGTGGCCAAGCCCAGATTCCCGTAAGGCCCTACAGAGGTTTCTGGGGTTCGCCAACTTCTACCGGCGTTTCATTCGCAATTTCAGCCAACTAGCCGCGCCTCTGACTGCCTTGACCTCCCCCAGAACGGCGTTCAGGTGGTCAAACACAGCTGAGGCTGTGTTTGCCAAACTTAAGGGCCGCTTCGTTTCAGCCCCTATCCTTATAGCCCCTGATTCATCACGCCAGTTTGTGGTGGAGGTCGACGCGTCAGAGGTGGGGGTAGGAGCAGTGCTGTCGCAACGTTCTCCCACAGACGACAAGATGCATCCCTGCGCGTTTTTTTCCCATCGTTTATCTCCCGCCGAGTGTAACTATGACATTGGTAACCGAGAGTTGTTGGCGGTCAAGTTAGCGTTGGAGGAATGGCGTCATTGGTTAGAGGGGTCGGGGGTACCTTTTATCGTCTGGACCGATCACAAGAACTTAGAATACATTAGAACTGCCAAAAGATTGAACTCCAGGCAGGCTCGGTGGGCACTTTTTTTTGGACGTTTTGATTTTGTTCTCTCGTACCGCCCGGGTTCCAAAAACATCAAACCCGACTCTTTATCTCGTATTTTTGACCGCTCCGAACGCCCGTCTACTCCCGAGTGCATTTTTCCCGAGACCCTAATTGTCTCCACACTCACATGGGAGGTCGAATCGAAGGTCAAGTCGGCCTTAGAAGGGGTAACGCCTCCGCCCGGGTGTCCACCGAACCGATTATTTGTGCCGGAGGGATTACGGTCTGACGTCATTCAGTGGGGGCATTGTTCCAACGTGGCTTGTCATCCAGGAGTCAATCGCACTAGTTTCTTAGTCAAGCAACGATTCTGGTGGCCTCGCATGGCTCGTGACGTCCACAGTTTTGTTTTGGCTTGCTCGGTTTGTGCCATTGGTAAGGCTTCCAACCAACCCCCAGATGGGTTACTCCAACCGCTGCCTGTCCCTTCGAGACCCTGGTCACACATAGCGCTAGATTTTATCACCGGCCTCCCACCCTCCCAGGGTAACACGGTCGTTTTGACTGTGGTGGACCGGTTCTCGAAGGCGGCCCATTTCATTTCCTTGCCCAAATTACCCTCAGCCAAGGAGACAGCGTTGGCCGTCGTAGATCACGTCTTTCGTTTACATGGCCTCCCGACAGACGTGGTTTCCGACAGAGGTCCCCAGTTTGTGTCCAAATTTTGGAGAGAGTTTTGTAAATTACTGGGAGCGACTGTTAGTCTGTCCTCAGGGTTTCACCCCCAGAGCAATGGTCAAACCGAGAGAGCCAACCAAGCTCTGGAAAGGACGTTACGATGTTTAGTCTCTAAGAATCCTTCGTCCTGGAGTCAACAACTTTCTATGGTGGAGTACGCACACAACACGTTGCCAGTGTCGTCCACGGGTCTTTCTCCGTTTGAATGTAGTGTAGGATACCAGCCACCAATTTTTCCCAGTCTGGAATCCGAGGTCGCGGTTCCCTCCGCTTACGCCTTTATCCAGAGGTGTCAGCGCACATGGACCAGAGCCCGTGAGACTCTGCTCCAGGTGCGTGCTCGCACCAAGGCTAAGGCCGATCGCCACCGGTCTAAGCCTCCCGTATACGTCGTGGGTCAAAAAGTGTGGCTTTCTACCAAGAACATTCCGCTCCGCTCCGTCTCTAACAAACTTGCTCCTAAATTTATTGGCCCGTTCACTGTCGCCAAATTGATTAGTCCGGTGACAGTCCGCCTCAACCTGCCTCCAGCGTACAGGAGGATTCACCCCGCCTTCCATGTATCTAAAATTAAACCCATGTTTCGTTCTACCATTAATCCGCCTGCCCCGGTTCCTCCCCCGCCGCGACTCGTAAATGGGGAACCAACTTATTCGGTTAATCGTATACTGGATTCTAGACGGAGGGGGCGCGGATTCCAGTATTTGGTGGACTGGGAAGGTTACGGTCCGGAGGAGAGAAGTTGGGTTCCGGCTAGGGACATCTTGGATCACTCCCTTATCGATGATTACAATCGGCAGGTAAGGGGGTCTGAGAACGCCAGGCGGCGTTCTTAGGAGGGGGGGTACTGTCACGGTTCATGGATTCAGTGACTCGCCCTCGCTATGTGTGTGTGTGTGTAGTACGAATGGGCGCGGCTCGTCAGCATTGCTCGTTATCCTCGCTGATGAGCTGATTTAGCGCCAGCTGTGTTGAATGAGAATGTCCTATATATTGTGTGTCATGTCGTCCTGTCTTTGTCAGATGGTTGTTGAGGTTCTCGGAGTTCACCTGTGTTTCTCCTCGATCTAGTGTTTGTTCCTGTGCCTTGGATATTATTCTATTTGGAGTTCTTCTGCCTTTTGACTGTCCCTGACCAACGGTGGATACCGTCCTGTTCTGAGTTTTCGCGGCCTGACTACCGTCTGTACCTGTTCCTTGGATTCGTTCCAGCACAGTGGTTATCTTCTGGTCCTGATCTGTCTGCCCACGGAGACCTGCGCTATCGAGTCTGGTTTTCTTCATTCTGCCGGCATATTCGTCCGAGACTACTGCTCTCTCTCTCTGTGTTCAAATAAACACCTGTTCACTTGCAATTGAATCTACGCCTGTTCTTTATCACCGTGACAGATAACTACTGTAGTTTGAAGATTATTTAACCTTCACTGAATTTTATATAATCAATTAACTCTTCGACTTTCTATATTAGTTGTCAAAATAAAGAATCTAAACCGTTCTATCATACCTAAATTAAAAAGAGGGGAAAACATCTCTTTTGAATCCCTATGTGCAAGAATGTGAACAAGGCGGAAGTCAACAGCACAAATGCCAGAATGTAAAATTAGTTATTTTATGGATTTAAAAATGATCAATTTTTTTTTCCTTTACAAATTGACGCAAAATTACCACCTATCTTCTAGTACAAATGCACAGTGCTCACATTTATTTGAACATTAAAAAAATCACATAGCCTATCAGTTTGTGCCTTAAATTGTGATTTCACATGGCAGATTCAGAATATTTTAGTCGAGACATATGTGACGCATATATAACAAATACATGCATGCATGCAGTTTTGACACAGATTTTATCCCTTTTTGATTATTTCACGAGTTAGCTAATTGACGACAGAACTACGGCTACGCCACATTGCGCGTGATGTGCAAGTACAGTACAACGGCTGTCAGGACAGGAAAGTTAGTTTTACTGACATTTGTTGGCCTTACAACATCTCATCTTACCGCAGATAGCCTAACGTTACTGATTCAGGACACGCGCTTTTCTCCGCATCTGACAGAAGTGTCACAAGCTTTCACACAGATCTTTCAAAATAAAAGTAGAATCAGAAAAAAAGAGAATTACGTTGTTGTTTCTTTGACTGGACATATGCGACTCACTCAAAACGGTCTTGCAACCCACCAGTTGAGGAACAAATCTATATTTACTCTGCTCCGATCACTGCTTAAGCTCACCCGTACATTTCCGCACTCGTTTGACTTGCGCCTGGCGCTGAGGTGAAGTTGGAGTGCGCGTCTGAAAAGTCTCACGTTTTTTGTGGTCTTAAAGAGACGGTTCTGTGTTTTAAAAACACAATTCTTGTAAAAATAGGAGAGAGACAGAAACACCAGTTGTGTGAGGGGTGGCCAAAGGGGTGGCCAAGCTTAAGCCAAGGGTGGCCATGGCCACCCCTGGCCACCCCCTGGCTCCGCCACTGGTGATATGTGGTTTGATTGTCGCTCTACCAGTGCACGAGGAGAGAGTGACCTACTTACAATAAATATAATATAACTCTGGAATTACAAATTTTTCTACAAAACTGATTTAATACAGATTACATGGACCATATTTACTCTAATTCAAAAATGTAATTCAGCGAATTGTGACTAGTTGAAGCTTATTAGGCAAATTTATTGAAAAACTTTTTTTCTAAAAACAGTCTATATAGGGGGCGAGCACGGCACGCGCGCTCACTCACATTTCACTTCAGAGAACGTGCTGACACGAAAAATGCGCTCTGCTGTTTTGCAAAAAACAAACATATTTTGATTATAAAATACATTAATATATATATTATAGTATATTAGTATTATTATTATAGACATATATAAAACGAATATATATATATATATATATATATATATATATATATATATATATATATATTAAAATATATATAAATTCTCTATATACAAGTCTGCCTGAGTAAGGTATAGTTATTACCAAAACGTTGCGAATAGGTTTGTTTACTCATTTCACTTTTATATATATATATATATATATATATATATATATATATATATACACATTTTATTTCATCTTTATTTTTTTCAGTACATTTACAGGATGGATGTCTTTAGAGGCCGTGAGAGACAAAGAAATGCTCCACGATATAGACTCAGACTCTCCAGTAGTCAACAGAAACAATTGTTCACCTTCCAACCCAAATGCAGGTTTCCGTGCAGCAAGGGCGAAGTTGTCAATCACACATTGGGGGGGACAGCTGTGGGACTTTTTGTGTTGGCGCATGCACACATTTTTTTAATCAAAATAAAATAAAAGTCAGAGTCCGAATGTTTGTAATTGTATAACACAACAAGGAATTTTATTACATCTGATCGTCAAACCAACGTATACTCACCCTGTAATGATTACAGCATCGGCATCAATTACAAGCCTGAATTGACAAAGCGGCCAGTGATCTCTCTCTTATATTCTTCTATAAACATATAGTGGCTATAAACATTTTGATTAAATTACTGTTACAGGATAACAATATTCTAATATCAAGTCTTGAGCAATGACAGTAAAACAGTTATGTACTAATGAGGGAAAATGCTGTTTATTTTGTACAAATTTAAACAAAAGTAACTTGTCATTTTAAAAATAAACTCGCTGAAGTGCTCAAGCCACATATTATAATAAATACAGTTTGTAGGCCAATGTAGGCTCATACAGTATGATATGTTATCTATTTTTAATGCACTATTTGTTATGGAAACTGGTTTATTACAGCAATGAGGTGTCTCAGGGTTTCGTGATATATGGCCAATATACCAGAGCTAAATGCTGTATCCAGACACTCCATGATGCATCATGCTAAGAATAGCTATTAGCCATGTTATTTTTGGCGGTTTACTACAACTCCTTGTGCATTTCTGCTTAAAGGTGGGGTATGTGATTTGGAAAACGACCGGCAGATTTTGAAAATACACAATTCAAATGGTCCTACCTTCTTTCCTCCAAGGCTGGCTCTGACTCCTCCCATTCGAAGAACATGGACGCGCAATCATGCACGAGCGAAAACTCAGATGCGCGAGAGATTGTAATGACGATTTACTACTAATCATGGAACCGGCTTTACTGACGAGATGCACATGTGTCACGAGCTTTGAGTATGCGCACGAAGGGGGTCACGCGCGCTGGGGGGAGGGGGGTGTGGTACGACCGTTTGATTGACGAACTTACTGTCCAATGATTCCAGGTGGTCTTGGAAATGATTGGCTGGAGTTTTTCCGAGTCCTGCCCGTTCCACAGATGATTAAATTGCTTAATTTTCATTTCAGTGCTTCTAACTCAGTGGCTGTAAGTGGGTTAGGAATAGGATTTCAAGTTATTTTGAAAAAATGGACAAAAAAGAGAATCACATACCCCACCTTTAAGTATCTACAGTATACCATTTGTCACTCACCTCAGCGTCCACCCTACTCTCACTCACATCCGTTTGATTCTCTGCCTCTTGCTGAAACTCGCTCTGCTGGATGAGTCAAATAATACAGTCAGACAAAGATATTTTGGTAAGAGCCCCCGGGGGTAACTGCCCCCCCCCCCTCTTTATTTCACATTTATTTCCCACAACATGTCACCAATTTTATCCCACAACACTTTCCCTGGCTGGCACTGATCATGCACAATTAAAATTGTCCTTTGTCTAATGACAATTTATGTAGATATTCCCACCAAATTATTTTGTGATAAATTTATGTAATTGTTTCATACTTTATGTAGAGCTATATTTTTGTTTTGAATGCACAATTACGACAGCCTTAAATAATCCACTGGTCTAGAGATTATCCCAATACTTAAAAAAAAATCACAACATCTAAACATCTTTTTCCCGTCATAATTCTCATAAGAATGGCCATGATCTAAACTTTGCTTTTTTGTTTCAGCAATTAAACATTGTTCTTAGGGGCGGTTGTTACCACATCTTACCCTATAACGTTACATTCACTCACAATGAATGTCAGTTAAAGGTCCCATTCTTCGCGATTCCATTTTTCAAACTTTAGTTAGTGTGTAATGTTGCTGTTAGAGCATAAATAATACCTGTAAAATTATAAAGCTCAAAGTTCAATGCCTAGCGAGATATTTTATTTAACAGAAGTCTCCTTTCAAAGCCTACAGCGAACGTTCGGTTTGCACTACATCCCTCTACTTCTTTTTAATGACGCAATTAGAACAGTTTTCTGACTAATCTCCGCCCACAGGAATACACAAAAAAAGGGGGCGTGGTCTTGTTGAGCTCCCACAGAGAAGAGGAAGAGTATCGAGTGTGTTTGTCGCCATGTCGTCGAGACGCTGTTATCTTCATGCCGGAGTCAATTCTCCTTTGTTTGGCCTTCCCAGGGACGCTGTGCTTAGAGATCAATGGTTACAATTTATGTTTAACTCGGTTCCCGAAAAATATAATCCTCATTTAAAACTATGTGCAGCACATTTTGCCGAGGACAGTTTCCTCAATCTCAATCAGTTTAATGCCGGATTCACACAGAGATTGTTCTTGAAAGATGGAGCAGTTCCCTCTTTGTCTGGAGAAGGCGTTGTTTATGGACCACAACCGGTAAGTGTATTTTATTATTTAAGTTGGTGCGTTTAACCGTTTCTGTAACTAATTACACAAAGTGCAACGCTGTTTAGCTTTGTTAACTAGATGGGAATTGAAACTAATCCAACAAACCTTTTAAATAAGTGTAGTATTTCAATCAGACACCATCGATTGTTGGTGTTTGTAATCAGTTTAAATTATTTGTTGATTATATCTAATGTTTACTGTTTAACCACTATTCATTGCGAAGCTATTATGCTACACTAGTCATATGTACGAAATTGTAACTGTAAGAGGCGTGACCTTTCCGGGCAACGTGTGATAAGCTGCTGTCGAATCACAACACAGGAACCGCTGGCACAATCAGAACTCGTTACGTATTTCTGAAGGAGGGACTTCATAGAACAAGGAAGTCATCGGCTCGTTTTTTGGACAGTGAAAACAGCTGTGAACAGATAAGTAAATTGTGTGAAAAATACTGTGTTTTTTTAAACGCGAAACATGAACACGTTATATTGCACACTGTAAACGCAATCAAAGCTTCAAAAAAACATGAAGAACGGGACCTTTAAGAGCTATTAATGTCAGTCTGGTGTCTTGCACCTTAGAACATTAAATTAATTACGACTCTGTTAAAAATGCCTAAAATCTCCAGAAACTTATTTTCTTTTTCTTTCCAAAGAAATTACGGATGTCAGCTGCTGCAGTCTTTCTCTTGTTCATTTTTGGCCACTACTGTGAAATATAACAGCAACGCAATTACAAAGGGATGAAAATGGTGAAGTAAGAAAGAACAAATGGCAGGACTCTAAAATAACTTGCTAGATAATAACCCAATTCGGAGAACAGGAACGTGGCCCAAAACGCTAACGTTAGCTGTCAAAACTGGGTTTGGTACAGTACATTTGACAAGCCTGTCACTGACCGCTATCCCAGTTTGCTTTAAAGCCAGGCTACATGCTAGCGTGTATACAGTAACGTTAGCTAGCTGTCGGCTAGCTTGTCAATAGTCCCTCCCATTCATACAAGCTGTTTAGCATTACAGTTGAAATTCTACAATTCGAAATTCTAGTGAAATTCACCTGGTCGTTATCTAAGGGATTATGTCAGCCAAATACAGGATATTTACATAATTAGGTACTTTAGTTATTATTAACACAATAACATAACACATGCAGACTACGTTTCTCAACACTGAGAATGAATAAATAAACGCCTGTTTCTCCAGACTCACGCTTATCAGTAATCCACAAATCACAGAACTTTCATAATCACTAACATAGCGATTTTAATTTTATTTAGATTTATTGTTCAGCATTACTTAAACATTTTTATAATTTGCATGGATGAATGATGTTTTCCTCTTATCTGAGTGACCATGATGAATTACGGAGTATTTTAAGATAATCCATGCGATTGCGATCACTACCGTGTGATCATCGAATCCAGATTTAGTTAACTCAATACAATATTTCAACTTTCCACATCCACCCCAGCCCGTTTCCCTTCAGGAGTCAGGAGTACCGTGACTAACAGTTACTGTACTGTCCTAGCTTAAGTGATGAACTCAGTCAGACGGCGGAAGCGGATCGAGCGGGATTCTTTATTGCTGCCGATTTTCAGTCTCAGTTTAATGATAGGCCTTACGCATCGGTCAATCATCCTCGCTTGCTATTTGGGGAATGAACTCTTTTTCTTTTGCTGTTGCTTGATTTGAGGACTGCGCGTGAACAGAGGCGCGTCACCAGGTTTTTTGCGTAGTTTAGAGTGACAAATCGTACCAGCGTACTCTGAGGTCAAAATGCGTATCCGCTACGCAAAATGCGTACAGGTTGGCAGGTCTGTTGTGAGATCCATCTTCTCGCACTGGTGACAACTGAGGGACTCATACACAACTATTACAAACCCTGCAAACATTTAGTGATGCTCAAGAAGTCCATTAAAGATGGAACTGGATGTAAATTGTACTTATTTTGTTGAAAAATTATATTAATTTAGTCCTGCCCTTCAGAGGCTAAAAAAGATATTAGCATGTAAAACAAATTAAGAACAATTTAAACATCACCATCATCTTGCTCAAAAGTTTACCCCTGGCTCTTAATGCATCGTGTTGCATTCTTGAGCATTACCTTGCAGATTCTGACAGATGTACAATAGGTAAACGTATGACTTTGACTATACATTGCAATCATTTTGTAAGGTTTAAAATATTAATTCAAGAGCTCATTGTTGAGACCTTTCGCCGGAATTTGATTGACAGGCGATCTGACCAATCATAATGCAGATACCAGCCATTTTTGTCTGACAAACAAACCAAACCAGTCAGTAGATTAAAGTCAGTGGACTTGAACTGGAAAAATGGTGTATTGATTTATTTTTGCAGTTCTGATTTTCATTCATGTTTAATTTGTGCTATAACTAGAAGAGATTATCAGTTCATGTGCAGCTTGAACTGAGGCCTACACATTAAAGCGCCACAAAACAGTATTTATTGTTTGAATTTCATAATAATTATAAAAATGTAAAAGATGAGACTTTATTTCATACCAAAAGTAGGCTGCTGTGTCTTGAATGTTGGCGCATTGTCAGTGTCCTCTTTGCTAATATATTTTTCACTGTGAGAACATGTGGAGTGAGAGCGGAACGGCTTGTCGGACGTAGCAACTGTAACTAAGGGCCCTTTCACACCTACCTTGTTTGGTCCGGACTTTCAGACTTTTCAGTTTGGTCCAAATCAAAATTACAGGTGTGAAACCTCCCCCAACCACGGTCCTCACCAAACAGAGGAAATTTGGTCTGACGAAAAGAGGTAGTCTCGGTCCGGATCAAACTGAACAAAGGTTTGGTTCGTTACTAGTGTGAAAGCATTTCTGTATGGTTCAGACTTTCAGACCTTTTGCAGGAAGTTCCGGTGGTTCCCACATAGCCGAAAAAACAGAAGGTGGCAGGAAAAATGAGCCGTGGTAGCACATGGGGAGAGGAGGAGACGAGGTTTTTAATTGAAGTATGGTCTGATGACATAATAATAATAATCGCATGATTGCTTGCAGTCTTCTCCTCCTTTCCTGTCGGCGACGATAAAATGTTCGCACGACGAAAAAATAACAATACAGTTGCAACGATAGGCGTCTGTTCATTCATGTTGTCAAAGTTAGCCGCCGAATTGACAACACGCTGACGTCAGACGCACGTCCATTTACAAACCAATCAATGTCGAGATGCAGCCCACATAGATGATGACGACAGGACGCAAGTGTGTCACGTAAAGTTCTTTAGTGCGCTCGCATAATTGCAGTGTGAAACCAAACCAAAACTTTCTGAAAGTATAAAATGTATCAAAACGTGAACTTTGGTTTGGACTTTCAGGTGTGAAAACGCCCTAAGAGGGGCGGGTCTTTGTGAAAGGTCAATTTCAAATCATTTAAATCTTTGTGGACTCGACGCGGACTCGGATGTTAAGGACTTAGACTCGACTCGGACTCGACAAAGGTGGACTCGGACCCAACACTAACAAGAATATTGTTTGGATTGTCTTTTGATTTGCAGCTATTCTTTAGTTGCATTATAATATTATTACCTATAGATTTATATACTGTAATAACTCTCAGTAGATGTAATAAAATCTCAGTAGATATCTCAGCAGATATTACAAACCTAGTAGTAATGTGTGAACAAGATATATTTGTGTATCTGTGAACGTGCAGGAGTGAGACACCCTAGGAACAGCTGGGAAGGGACCTTTGGTCCTAGAGGTCAGGATACATCTAAATTAGATGGTCCTAGTGTCAGCTAGGGGCGAAGAGAAGCATGTGCAACGGTGTATTCCTTATTTAGCAATATGCCCTGAAAAAGAAACCTGCTGCATAAGACCTTGAAACCAGTATAAAGGCAGCCCAGCTCTTCCTGGTGTCGTCTCACTCACTCTACAGCGTAACTTCTGTGTGGTGACTGGCCCTTCTTGCAAGAAGAAATACCTTTTAAAAGACCATTTAATTCAGAGTGTCTCTTATGCAGGGATGATGGTTTGATAGAATTTTTTTCCACACAATATAAATAAGCAAATACATATTTAAATACAGTATATAAATATACATACAGTCCTTATTACAAATATTCATAAAAACTCATGATAGATTCATGATACATCTTACTAACCAGAACCTTGGCAAAACAGACAAAAATACATTAATAAATTATATCATTGTCTATTTGCACTATTTTTTAAGAGAGTAAATACAGATTAAAATAACTGTTGGTGCTCCCTGCATTCACATTGGTATATTTCTTCTATCTCACATTAAAAAGGATCAGGATTTCTCTTGGTTTGAAACAACATTCCACACGACGATCGATGGACGTGACGTCATCCGATATCGTCCCCACCAGGGATACACGTTTTAATTTTTAAACTACATTCAGAAGCAAAAATAAAATCTTCACTCAGATAACACTCCAATAGGATCTTGACTACACATTCAGGCCGATTATATACATTTATACCAAGAAATCACTTCATTTTAAATCACCATTTTCCCTCGTGAGGAACTTCCATCGGAAAACAGCATTCCACACGACGAACGATGATCGTGACGTCATCCGATGTCGTCGCCACGAGGATAGTACATATTAAATTCAAAACAGCACTTAAAAGTAAAATATACACTCTTTTCCACACAAATATTGTTTAACACAGTCATAAGTACATATATAGATCATTATTTCACAGTCATAGCCAATAATCTATTTTATATTACAATATTCCCTCGTGTGATATGTTGTTTCATCGTCTCTCCACTGGTCGCTCTACCAGTGCACGAGGAGAGAGAGTGACCTACTTACACAAAAGCTCATGCAACTTCAATAACACATTTATTTCCACAAAAAATCTTTTATACATCTGTCGCTGATCACATTTACTCACAATTCGCTGATTTACATTTTTGGATTGGACTTTTAAGCTCATTTGCAGACTTAGAGAAAAAAGTTTTTTTTTTCAACACGGTCTACTTAAGGGGGCGCGCACGGCGCGCGCGCACAATCACACTTCACTTCGGATAACGCGCTGGCACGAAAATCGCTCTGCTGCTTTACAACTCAAAAACCATTATGTAAATCATAATATACATATAGAAGTATTATATATAGAAATATTATCTTATTATAATATATATATATATATATATATATATATATATATATATAATATAATATATTTTCTCTCTTTCTTTTTTATATAAGTCTGCCTGAAGAAGGTATATACAGAAACGTTGTGATAGGCTTGTTTGATCATTTGTTTTTATTTTTCACTCACAATATTATTTCTCAGTGCATTTGAAGACTGGTCAGAGGTCCAAACAGATCTCCCAGTGGTTTTGACCATCTTGCAGTGGTTGCTGGCCCATACAGGTCTCCCACTAAAAACAGGGGAAATGCAATAAATATAAACGAGGGGGAAACGGTACAATAGAGCTCCTTATTTTGACCACGAGTTCCACGAACATGCAGAGTCTACATTTTGTTGAGGACGTTGTTGGGGAGAATCATCCGCCTCCTCACCAACAACGTTTACAAAACAAGGAGTGCTTGGAACAATCTCCCCTCACGTCTTTCTCCAACCAGGGAAACAAAAGGGTTTCTTTCGTGAACCATGGGCTTATATAGACTATAGAAGCTGAGAGGGAACAGAGACAGTTGTCCTTCATATTCGCCTGATGAAAACCTTGGGAAAGTTTGAAGTGTGTCGTGAGATAATGCCTGAATGACACAGACCATAATAAGAGTTGAGCTTCCTTCATATTGGTGTGTGTGTGATGTTGTAGAGCCCTATATATTTTTCTTTTCGTCCATACAGACGTTGTTACGACCAGCTCGTTTAAAGCCGCAACATAAAAGAGGAATCAAACTCAAACTGTTCCATGAATGAAAAATGTTTTATTTTCTTTAACAAATATAACGATAACTACTCATGACAAACACAAGTCTAGGGAAAAAAATAAATAAGAAATAAACAAAATAACTATAACAAAATATTAAAGCTACATGATATAAGATAAGTGTAAGAAAGAAAAGCAATGAGATGTAAAGAGCAGCTCCTGTGAGAAACTATCCCACAGAGAGTGTTAACCAAATGAAAAACTCAGAGCACTTAAATACTAAATTTCCTAATTAACAATTAACATGGGGGAATGACTCAAAACTCCCACAGACTGCCACCATCAGGTAAGGAGTACACTCAGGGTCGTCACAACGTTAAAGTAAAACCAAGTAACTTTTCCTCTACGGTCGCCCTACTGGTTGGAAGCAGAATTGTCCATTAGCGCTGTCGTAAATAATTTAGCCTACCGCAGCCTACTGTCGCACGCGCACACGCTCTCTGTTTATCTAGCACCGGCTTTGGAATCAACAATGGCCACAGACAAGGTAGAGTATGATGCATGATTTTATGAAAGACATCACAAACTAAGAAAAACTAAATAATGACATTGATTGCTTTTTTATATATATTTTTTATTTTATGTAACAGTAAACTTGAAACGGTATAACAGCAAGATAGTTTTACACAAGGATAAAAAGTAAACTTGCCGTTTCTGGTAGCTGAAATAAACAAAACCAAAAGAGATATATGGATGCTGCATATGAAGCATGCAGGTTTTCTTTCATATGGGTAATGATAATATTACTAATCTTACTCCTTTCATACTTTCTACATGTTTAGTAGACTAAACATTTTAACTCAAACATTTGCGATTTGCAAGTCATCGATTACAATGCTCAAATCGGAACGAGAATGCTAGCGAATAGCATGCTAAACATCTAAGACTAGCATGTTAGTGTTTACTAGTTACCAGATTGATAATTCTCTCCTCTACTAGCATTACTTGATTCATGAAGATAAATGGAGGACCAGATAGTTTCCGTAACACAGCCAGGCAGACAACAAATTAGAAAAACTAGAGATAGTAGGCTATGCAAGCAATATACTTACTAGTCCAACAGCACGACGGCCAAGTCAGCATCGGTCGGGCACCCCTCCTCCTCCTTAAGCTCACGCCAGCGAGCAAACACTGGCCCAATGTTGATCCTTGTCCGGCCTCTTGCTTTATCACTCAGCCTTTTCCTCTTCCGAGTCTCCTCCAACAAAACCTTTGTCTTCTTAGTTTTTTTTACCGCTTCGGCCATGACAAAAACAAACGCTGGTTGGTCACTCACGTCTGAATTTGAGGAAGTGGTGGGGGAAGTGATGTATGCCGTAAAGCAGTCGAATTTTGTAGTTGTTTTTGTGCACGGGTTCCTACCCGAAACCCGAAGTTACATAGTGCCAGTAAAAGCGATACAGACCACGTCAGGCTATGGCAGACGTGTCATTTAACTTATTTTAAGTCGATGTACCATCACAAGGGTCTTGGAAATATATTATGAAGGTTGAAAAACTACATATTGTTACTTTAAGTTGGTCAAATAGCCTCTATCATTGGTGGGTCATGATATAGTAGAGCTAAAATGTGTTGAGTGTCTCCCTTCGTCCATAAAGACGTTGGTTTCTCGTATATGCCCCTCATCACTTCTACACTAAAACCAACTCGAGATGCACGATTGATCGGCTGGTGACCAGAATTGGCCGATTTTCACGTGATCGGCGACCGGCCGGTCTGTCTGACATATTCAGATTTCATGCCGGTCAAATGCACTCGGGCGCCGCATGATTAACACCACGCAACATCAGCATCACACGTGCTCAAGGAACGCACATGCAGGAAACCTGGTGAATTACGGCCGCTTGTTTATCCCGGACATGTGGCAGAGAGAGAAGAACTGTCTGTGAAATAAAACTTTCCATTGATGTACAAGTGATTGCAAAAGGCCTGTGTGTGTGTGTGTGTGTGTGTGTGTGTGTGTGTGTTGAGAAATATCTTTATACTACAAGGCTATATTTTATTTTTATTTGTTATTTATATATTTTATTGCCATTACCTGTTTTCATACAGAAGTTTTGTTTGCTAAATATATAATTTTTTTTAGTTGCATATTGGATGTGAAAGAAGGAAATGGTTCTTCCATAACACTGCACTTCAGATGTGTGTGAATTATCCACACACCAGGAGTAATTTATGTAAGGGTTAATGCCCGACGAGGTGTCCATTGTCAGGTTTTAATGGACGACGGCGAGGTGTGAACCGGCCGACGCGCAGCGGAGTCCATTAAAACCTGACAATGGACACCTCGGAGGGCATTAACCCGCTTATACCATGGTCACTTGTCAAATAAAACATTTTTAAAACATTAGTTTATATTTTAATTAGGCTAAATCTAGTTTTTACAAATAATAACTTGCCTGACGGTTTATTTAGCAACCGGAGATATTTATAGTCCGCTCAGCTTGTAGAACCCTTCAGGTTCAAAAATGCATTTTTTTTTTTCATGAAACACAAAGGTAAGTTAGGCATAGTTATTTTTTTTATTCATTTCTTTTTGAACAATAAAGTCTCTGAGTGTATTTTTTTCGTGTTGATCTCATCTTTTTCGTCTTCTATTTGATTCAATTCTCCCGGTGTTATCTCTTTGTGTCGTTTCTCCGTTTTATTTACATTTTTTCTTTCTTCAGCAGCATCCCAGTCGTCAAAGTTGTCATATTCTCCATAAATGTTAAAAGAAATAACGAAGTCGCTCATTGTTGTATTAGTAGGCTATGTAATATCTAACTAACGTTAGATGTTTGTTTTGATAGAGCAAATTGTTAACGGATACTTTGACTGCATGTTGCTATGGTTACTCACAGCTGTTGTAGGCAGCGCATTTATTTATTAATTTCGAATGGTAAACAGGCAGTTTCACCAGAACTCCTTTACTAGGTATCCTCTATCACTTTTTAACGGACACCCTGCAGCCAATCAGAATCGAGTATTCACCCAGACCATGGTATAAATAGTTATATTTTATAGCGATTACTGTTCAAAAAATGTTCTATGCAAAATGTTCTATTAAAGAGAAGATGGAAAATAAATATTTGTGTGTTGTAAAGTGGTTAGAAGAAATGAAATCGTATCGGCTAAAATCGGCATCGACAGCTCAAACTCAATGAAAAATCAGAAATCTGAATCAGCCTAGAAAATTGTAATCGGTGCATCTCTAAAACTTACACTCGTTTCTTTGTTCAAAGCCCACATTAGCACAACACATGGCAATTTAGCCCTTTTTTATAATTTTTTACAATGTTTTATTTGATATTTTCTGAGATCCCTGAGAATCCTAACCCTCTCTGGACATTATTTTGGTCCATTCAGGTGTGTGTGTTCGGGGAGCGGACAGTTAAAGCGATGGACAGTGCATAACCTGAATTTTTCTTCGGACAGTTTATGGCTGTTCTTCACCGAACCCGAACGATGATCGTGACGTCATCAGATGTCGTCGCCACGAGGATAATACATATAAAATTAAAAACCGCACTTAAAGTTAAAAATACACTCTTAACCGCACAAATATTGTTTAACACAATCCTAAGTACATGTATATGTCACTCTTGCACAGTCATAACCAATATTCGATTTTATATTAACAATTTCTCTCGTGTGATGTGTTGTTTCATTGTCTCTCCACTCGTCGCTCTATCAGTGTACGAGGAGAGAGTGATCTACTTACACATAAACATCATGTAACTTCAGCAATACATTTATTTTCATAAAAAGTCTTTTATACATCTGTCATTGATCATATTTACTCACAATTCGCTGATTAACATTTTTAGATTTGACTGTTTTAAGCTTATTTGGCCCACTTTAAGGAAAAAACTTATTTTTTTAACCCTGTAAGACCCAAATATAGAGAAAAAAAAATTCACCTGTCAGATGTTGTTGTAGGAGGGCTCTGATGCAAATAATGAAGGATTTTTTTTTAATGTTTTAGTACGTTTTTAAGGAAATGTAATATTGCAACGTTGGGCCTATTTGGGAGCAGAATTTCAGCATTTGCACTCGCACTGTCAGAACAAATGCACATTGTGTCTAATGACATGGATTCATTGATTCTAATGACATGGATTATGTCTAATGATATTGTGTCTTACATGGATTCAAGGTTTTCTAAACAAAACCTTTCATCAAAAGATGGAGCAAATCCGACCTTTCTCGAGTTGGGGAGCGCAATGTTCCATGACACATAATAACATTACATTCGTATTAAAGATGCGCGGATGGGCTATTATTTCATCCGCAACAGCATCACAAAACTCATCATCCGTCCGCCATCATCCGCACCAATGTTTATTACCAATGTTCAAACTACACAAACACACTAGTTAGAGGTATATAGGTATAACACCATGTGTATATATATATGATTTTTATTAAAACTATTTAAATGTCCTATTTGGCGTCAAAACTAAGGCATAATCTTGGCTTAATCTAAGCCCTGTCTGTGAAACTGGGTTTGAACGTTTTAGTTTATACACATTACATAATAATAATAATAAAAAAAATCATGTATAAATCATCAAATAAATGTATAATGGTTTTATAATATTTTAGTTAAAGAGGTTATGAACTGAGAAATCAAATTTTCTTTGAGCTTATGACATATAAGAGGTCATCATACTATATTAATGTCCTGTAAGTTTCAGAACTGAAAACGACAGGTTTTTCAAAGCGGGGATCTATGAGGTCAGAGGGTATCAAACACCGCCTCCGCAGAAGATCAACGCCTACTTCTACACTACCGATTCACGCATTACAGACAATAGCTAAATAACAGGCCTACGAGGTGATACAAGATCCACACAGGATCAATATGAGTCTAATGCTAGGATAGTGTTTTTTTTACAACAATGTGAATGTCTCAGCACTGCATTATTTGTTTGTATTCAGTGCATTTCACTGTGGATTATTTGCAAGGTTCGAATTATGATTTCATCCTTGTGGGGGTCTCTTTAAAAAAAGAAAAAAAGTAGCCTATGAGCAGGCGCGGTGTGTGTGTGTGTTAAATAAATTGCTTAACACTGCACTTCATTCTTTTGAGTTTGTAGGATTACAAATTTAATTTAAATGTTTAATTTAGACTTCCAATACTATAGTATTTTATATTGATAAAGTTTATAAATGATGAGACCACAAAATCTCTGCAAACGGTAGGAGTTCCCAGCGGAATATTCCTGACTGTCCCGCTCGTGTCTCACTGGGTGAAACTCATGCTGAGCAAGTTTGAACACCTGTTCACAGTATCAAGTGTTTTATTATTTTATTACTGAGACCGTTTGTCATGGAGTTCTCATATCAGTACGAGAAGTCTATGCCTTTCCTGTTCTCGTGTCTCATGCTGAGCAGGTTCCACAATCTGTATACCTTATTTACATTTGCTTTGTTTCAGAGAAGTCTCCACCTATATGTAATCCCTCCCCCTTGAAATGTATATAAACTACAATGTAACGTTCCCTTAGTTAGACTTGATTGAGATGACTACAGCGACGCAATAAAGAACTTCTGCTCGAAAGATACCTCTTAAAGTCTCCTGGGGCTCGTTCTTCGTACGTTGCTTAAAACATCCGAGATCAAATGAGACATCCAAGATGATATCATCATGCTAATCATGATCCGGCTAATTGGGTTCTTCGAACACACCTGTTGTTTATGATTAGTATCGCTGGATTGAGTTATCTGAGATAATTGCGCGTTCATGCGCTGGGTTAAAAGGGGATATGTATCGATAGTAGAAACAATGATCAGCAACGCTGCTATTGGCTGTTCAGCATGGCCAAAGAACGCGCCCAGTTTTTCTCCCAAGGAGAACAAGAGCTTTTAATGGAAGGTTATGCCGAATTTGAATCTTTAATTAAAACGACAGGGAACACCTCGAAGTCTGCAAAATCCAGGAGAGAGGGCTGGCAAAAAGTAGCAGACAAATTAAATGCGTAAGTGCTGTCCATGGTAGATGTTTCTATCACTTTCTACAGTATGTATTTTTGCATTTTAATAATTTCATATTTATTTTGTTCTTTTATGTCAGAGCCTCCGCGGGACCCACTAGAACATGGGGACAAGTAAAAGTGAAGTACAAGAATATTCTACAAAATGGTAGCCTTTAATTCTTATACTGTCTTTATTTTAAAAAGCCAATTTTTTCCTCTTTTTAAAAGCCACTGTTAAATAATGTGTTTGTCTGTTTATAACAGCCACCAAGAAAAAGGCTGAAAAAAAAAACAGGTGGTGGTCCTGCACCACCACAATATACCCCAGCAGAGGAGCTGGCCCTTGGGTTGAATGAAAACCGACCCATTGTGGAGGGCATCCCTGGGGGCAGCTCTTCCTCAGACCCAAAGCCAGGGACCAGTAGCAGCAACACCTTTATTACTGGTAGGCTAAATGAGTTTTCAATTCTCTTAGTACACTGTAAAATTATTTGTTGCTGCATTAAATGAAGTATAATCCAAATGGCTTGTACAGTAATTTAAACCGTTTGTGAAAGTGAAAACTTCTAAACTTTTAGTTAATATAAAATATATTGCCATGAGTTATTGATCACATTATATTTTTTACAGTGTAGTTAATTGTAATGATAATTTTTTTTGTTCCCCTCTTTTGTGCAGTTTTACATAATACACCAACACTTTTACCTGTTCCCAAGCAAGTGGTGGCTGAAGCATATGCAGTAAGTTGTGTACTTTTTCTAACTTGCATAAAGGGAAGAAAGTGCAACACTTTGTAATACCCATTTATTTCCATTGCACAGGACAGTGAAGAAACCCTCTCAGATGACTGTCCTTTGGAGGAAGAACCTGTAAGTGCATAAATAACTTTACACTAATTTGTATATACTTGTGTACCTATTCTTTCTGTCTGCAATATGAGTTGCAGGAGTCCACACCTACAGAAAGGCCTACAGAAGAGTCTGCACAAAGAACTGATACAGAGGTGGACAGTGTTGTACTTTTACTTTTTACTTTTGTTGCATGAGGCATGTTTTGACCCTTTTTCTTTCACAAAATGACACAGGGTGACATCCGTTCCCTATATAAACGGCATCTTCAACAAAAAATCGAGTATTTTGACCTGAAAAAACACAAATTAAGAGGAGAAATTGAACTTGACAACTTGAAAAAGAGAAAAATTGCACTAGAGATAGAGTTGCTTCAAAAGGACCTTCAGAGTAAGTGCTAATACATCATTTGACACATAGTAGTATTGCTGACTTTACATAACTATCTCTTATTGCAGGCAAAGGATGACTTGCTGGCTTTTCTTTATAAAGAATTGTTTAAATAAAACTCCAGGAACTAAGCATTTTTGTCTTGTCTTTTATTACACATTCAAAAATGGTGTTCCACAATTCTGTCCCGTGCAGCTCTGCCACTAGGTTGGTCCAAGTGCACTGGCTGGAGGTCATCATCAGGCTGCACCCCCACCACAGGGGTCCTCTCCTTTCTGATAGTGGCAATGTTATGCAATATGGCACATGCAACAATTATGTCACAGGCCCTGTCAGGTGCAACCCTCAGACCCTTCAGACACTGAAATCGTTCCTTTAGTTGCCCAAAGGTCATTTCAATGCGTGCCCTTGTCCTGGCTAGAGCTGCATTGTAACGGGTTTGTGGTCCAGGGTTTGGGTCAGGGAATGGCGTCATGAAGTACTGCCTGCAGGCATAGCCCCGGTCACCAAGCAGGACCCCGTCAAAATTCCCTGTATAATGGAAAAATGCAGTTTTGTTAGGCTCAGCATAAGTGTGTGTAATACTGTGAGCTTGACATTTATAAGTTCCCTTACCACGTTCAAATAATGTGCATAAATGTGACTCTCTGAAAATTCTTGAGTCATGCACTGATCCTGGCCATTTTGCTTCCACATTTGTTATATGGAACATAGAGTCACACACCATCTAAGAGATTTTAGTCAGTCAACTGCATACTTTTTGATTACATTCATTTTTTTATGTAATATATTACTAATCTGGAATATTATAAATTGTAATAGTAACTTGCCTGCACATTTACACTGTGAACCCCCTTTCGGTTCACAAAATCCCCTTCATTGGGCCCTGGTGGGGCCTTGATGGGGACGTGTGTGCAGTCTATGGCACCAATCACGTTAGGGAAGCCTGAAGGACACATACTGTTAGTCATACTTTTTGGCATGGTCATGATTGCATGTCATTAACAATTATAAATGTACCTGCAATAGCAAAAAAATTCTGCTTTACAACCTGGGGTCTTAAGTGGCTTGGAAATACCACAAAACCCCCTAAAAACTGCTTGAGTGCCAAGTAAACTTTGCGAATGGCACGACAGACAGCACTTTTCACTAAGTTCTCTGCATCTCCAATAGTGTAAAGGAACGTGCCACTCGCAAAGAATCTCAGGGCAATGCACACAGTCTGTGCAGTTGTCAAAGCCCGACTCCTCCGTGTTGAACATTTAATGTGTGGTTCCAGCAAATTAATGATGTAAATAACACCCTCACGAGAAAAACGATATCTCTCAAAAATTACACTGTCGCGCTGCGCTAAAGGATCCTGTCTATCCTGCAATACGCGATTAATTCGAAAAGCTCTGCGAATTATCCTCGCACCTTCCGCAACAGGTTGCTGTCGTAAAAATGGACAAGACATGGCTACGACAGACTTCCCGTATCACCTCCGCTTATAAAGCCTCAATCTAATCCTGTTTACATGAAATAAGCCTGCTCACGAGCAGGTTCAAGCTGGCGCACCTGTTGCTATGACAGCAAGTCTAGGATGAGCTTCGAAGAACCAAACGATCCAAGATCATGCCAAATCGCCAACAATCAAATCCAGCTAACTGAGTTAGCGACGTACGAAGAACAGGCCCCTGGTCTGCACTTCTAAGTTTTCTACACTTGAGAAGGAAAAACGTTACAACAGATGGTGCCGTGACCCGGATGGAGAAACTGAAACTCAACAAAGAATGAACTTTTCCAGACTGATTTGAAACTTCAAAGCTCAAAGATCTCAACAAAGCTGACTGAGTTCCAGACGGAATCTTGAAAACCTCAAGCTTAACAAAGATCTCAACAAAAGAAAGAACTTTCTGACTGAGTTCAAGACGGAATCTTGAAAACCTCAAGCTCAACAAAGATCTCAACAAAGAAAGAACTTTCTTTTTTTTATTTTTTTTATTTTTATTTTATTTTTTTTATTTTTTTATTTAACAATCAGGCATACATACAAACAAACCAACATAGTGCAGTAGTGAGCAATCTTGTAAATCCATACTTCCAGCAGTGACAAGAGTGATTTAAGTGTTTAAGTGTGTATGTGTGCGGGTGTGAGTGTGGTTATGTGTATGTGTGTGTATGCGTAAACAAAGTAACCGTTTATTATGTATTACCATTGTCATTACCATCACCATCCCACTTCCCACTACCACCATATTGCCAATATTGTGTTGGTAGATTTTTTACTTCCATCCTTCCTCCTATGTAATAATTGCCATTGTCAATCCTGCATAAAATACGATATAATAAGATAATATAATATAAGATAATATAAGATAACCTTCCCCCTCATCTCATCAGTCTATATCTTTTCCTATTTTTTTTTTTAATTTTTAATTTTTATTTTTGTGCTATGTGTGTTATGTGCAATGTCTAAGGTGCATTAAAATAGGGAGTACAGTGCGAGAGTGTCTCGAATTGGGACAGAGATGCTGTCCCGTTGAAACCACTTCTCGCCTGTCTAGCCTGCCTTGGTGTTTGTGAGGTTTTTCCATATATCCTTAATCCTTCTTTTTTTTTTATTTTTTTATTTTTTATTCTATGTTGTGGTGCATTAAAAACCCATGAAGAGATAAGGGGGAAGTTATTGCACTAGTGATGACAATGATATCTAATTCTAAAACAGCATTGACAATGGCAATATTGATGATGATAATAATAATAATAATATTAATAATAATAATAAATGACAATGATGATGGCAGTGGTGATCATAACGGTAAGAGCAAAAGACAGCAACAACAGTAGTTACAACAATGAAAAAAAAAAAAAAAAAATGAAAAAAAAAAAGTGAAAATAGTAATCATAACAGTAACAGTAAAGATAGTAATAACAATGATGACAGAAACAAGTTTAAACAACTAATATGAATATTCGTGGGTTGAGTAAGAAGGTGAGAGAAGTCAGAGTTGAAAACAGAGAAAGGATTCATAGCTGTAAGAGGTCAGAAAGTGTTGGACGGCAGGGATCAGTTTCAGATGTGTTATTATGAAGGGGAGATGCGAGTTCCATTGCCATGAAGTCTGTTATAAGATTTTTCCAGATGTTAATGTGTAATTTATTTCTGGTTTTCCAGTTCATGAGGATAGTTTTCTTGGCGATGGCTAGAGCTGTGAGGAGTATTTTAGAGTTTATAGTTTTATCAGTTATTATTGTGAGGTCCCCCAGCAAGCAAAGGGAAGGCGACATTGGGATGTGGCAGCCAACTATAGTTGATAGTGCCTGTGTGACCTCTTCCCAAAAGTGTTTGATTGGAGTGCAGTGCCAGGTTGCATGAATGTATGTATCTGTAGAATTTTGATTGCAATGTGTGCAAATTTCTGATGTGAATCCCATTTTAGCTAATCTATTGCCCGTGTAATGCGTTCTGTGAAGTATTTTGTATTGTATTAACTGAAGATTCGAATTTTTGGACATGTGATAGATGTTTTTACAGATTTGGGTCCAGAAGTTGGCATCAGGGGCTATTGATAGATCGTTTTCCCATTTTATTGTTGGTAAGTATATGGTCTGAAGTTGGTTTGAGATCATTTTGTATATTTTAGAGAGAAGTTTCTTTGGAGAGGAAATGTTGACCAAGTCTGATATTGCCGGTGGAAGTTCTAAATTTGTGTCTCTGATGTTTATTTTTGTCAGAACAGAAGATTTGAGTTGTAGGTATTTTAAAAATTCGTTGTTCCCGATGCCATACTCCTGGGCCAGTTCCGGAAATGGTCTAAATGTGTTAGATTTGAAAATATGCTTAATGTGGGTGATACCCTTTTCCGCCCATGTGTGAAAGTTCAATGTTTTTTTATTGCTTATAAAGTCACGGTTGTTCCACAGTGGGGTGAGGTTAGATGGAGCTAATGTAGAATTAGTGATTTGGTGAAATTTCCACCAGGCTGTCAGAGTGGCAGCTATAGTTACTGCCTTAAAACATGTGTGTTGTTTAATTGATTTGGTGAGGAATGGTATGTCAGCTATATTTAATTCTTTGCATAATGATTGTTCTATATCTAGCCATACAATATCAGATTGGGTGGGGCGAATCCATTTGTATATGTATTGCAGTTGGTTAGCCATTGAGTAATATTGGAAATTTGGTGCTTCTAGTCCTCCTTGAACCTTACTTTTTTGAAGTGTAGTGAGTTTTATCCTTGGCGTTTTATTTTTCCAGTAGAAGCGAGTTATAATGGAGTCTAGTGATTTAAACCAGGTGAGTGTGGGGTGGGTTGGAATCATTGAGAATAGGTAATTAATTTTCGGTAAAATCGTCATTTTTATTGCTGCTATCCTGCCGATTATGGAGATTGGAAGGTTGAGCCATCTGAGCAAGTCGTCTTCTATTTTTTTTAGCAATGGTGTGAAGTTGAGTGTTACCAACTCTGACAGTCTGGAGGAAATCTTAATGCCTAAGTAAGTGATGTGATCTTGACAAATAGGTATTGGTGATTGCTGGGGAGCCACATCCCATTTGGTTTTATGTAAAGGGAGGGTGGAAGATTTATTCCAGTTTATTGCATAATCGGATATTTTTGAGAAGGACTGAATTGTTTTAATTATTTCTTGAGTAGATGTTAGGGGTTCTTGTATATATAGTAGGATATCATCTGCATAGAGTGAGATTTTATGTGTTTGTTGTGGTGTTTCAATACCTTTGATTGCTGGGTTTTGACGGATAGCTGCTGCTAAAGGTTCAATAAAAATGGTGAATAGGGATGGAGAGAGTGGACATCCCTGCCTCGTCCCCCTGTGCAGTGTGAAGCTTTGTGATGTTAGTCCATTGGTTGTTACTGTGGCCGATGGTGATGTGTATAAAATCTTGATCCAGTTAATAAACGACTCTCCAAAGCCGAATTTTTGTAACGTGGTGAATAAAAATTTCCAGTTGACCCTATCGAAAGCTTTTTCGGCGTCTAATGTGGTAATGAGAGTATCTTTCTGTTGTACTGATGAGTAGTGCATTAAGTTGTATAATCTGCGGGTATTATTGGATGCATGTCTACCTTTTATGAAGCCGGTCTGATCAGGATGGATTATATACGGTATAATTTGTTCAATTCTATGGGCTAGTGCTTTGCTAATAATTTTTATGTCGACATTCATAAGTGAGATAGGACGATAGTTGGATGTGAAGGTGTGGTCTTTTTTAGGTTTAGGGATGAGTGATATAAGTGCTGTATTCATGTGGGAAGGGAATTTTGCGTTATGTTTTATGTCTGTTATTGTTCTGCTAAATAGTGGGTATAAAGTTGACCAAAAATGTTCATAGAACTCAGCAGGGAAGCCATCCGGACCTGGTGCTTTATTATTTTGCATGCTTTTCAATGCGGAATGAAGTTCTTTTTCAGTGATTGGTAATTCTAGTGTGTTTATTTGTTCCATGTTGAGTTTTGGTAGAATGGTGTTATCGAGGAATTGGGTTATGTCTTCTTGGTTTGGATCAAGATCAGATGAGTATAATTTTGTATAGTAATCTTGAAATATCTTGTTTATTTCAACTGGTGAGTTGGTTAGCTTCCCTGCCGAGTTTCTGATGGAGGTTATGGCTGTTCTTTCTTTATTTCTTTTAATTTGACTGGCTAAATATTTTCCGGATTTATTGCTATGGTGAAAAGTTTCTTGACGGAGCCTGTGAATCAGAAACTGGTTTCTTTTGTTTATTATTTCATTGAGCAATATTTTTTTTTCTCTAATTTCTTTATAGATGCTTTCTGATTGATTATTTGCATGTAAAATTTCTAATTCTTTTATTCTTTCTTCCAGTTGGGTTTCTCTTTCTCTGTCCTTTTTTTTTTTATGTACTGAATATGAAATAATTTTCCCCCGTAAAACTACTTTCCATGTTTCCCAGAGTAGCGATGCTGATGACTTTGGAGAGTCATTTATTTCAAGGAAGGATGTCCACTCTCTCTTGAAGTAGCTGTCAAATTCTGGATCTTTCAAGAGTGATGTATTAAAACGCCATCTGGTGGGGCGCTTTTGTATTGCAGATAGGTTCCATGTTAGAGTTACCGCAGAGTGGTCGCTAATAATGATCGGATGTATTTTGGTTTCTAAAATATTTGGTATGATTGAATTACTGGTTAGAAAGAAATCAATGCGGGAGTAGGTTTGGTGGACATTAGAATAAAAGGTGTATTCTCTGGCAAGTGGGTGTTGTAGCCTCCAACCATCGCAAAGACCAAAATCACTCATGAACTGTTTTATTGTTTTGGAAGATTGCCCAGATTTTCCTGTGTGTTTTGACCTGTCAAGTGATGGATTGATTACAGTGTTATAGTCTCCCCCTATAATTATTGGACCGTTAGAAATGTTTGAAAGAGAAGAGAAGAAATTTACAAAGAAGGAGGAATCATCAGAGTTTGGCCCATAAATGTTGCCAATTGTAATTGGATTATTATTGATTGAAATGTTAATAATGATAAAACGGCCTTCAGGATCTGAAATGGTTGTATGGTGGTTAAACTGTATTTTTTTGTTTATTAAGATGCATACTCCTCTTTGTTTTGAATTATAGTGGGAGGAAAAACAGTGGTTAAAATATGTAGTTTTTAAGCTGTTCTGTGTATATTGAGAGAGGTGTGTTTCCTGTATTAGACATATATCCGCTTGTGTATTTTTTAGGTAATTTAAAACTTTATTTTTTTTTGTTTGTGAACCAACACCACGAATATTCCAAGTTATGAATTTCAATTGCATGAACCTATAATGTATATTTCATAGTTACCTTGTGTGAATATAAGTCTGTGTGTGTGGATGTGAATGTGGTTGAGTGTGTGTGTGTGTGTGTGTGTGTGTGTGTGTGTGTGTGTGTGTAAATCTATAACAACAAATGACAAATAAAACAGGGATACCTATAAACAACAAATACAGAACATATAAACAGTGAGCAAGGCTATTTAGGTGCATTTAGAATACAATGTGCGTGTGTGGTGCAATTGGGTTAATGAAATAATATGAAGATTATGAATTGACTATAAATTGAGCATAAACGGATTGGAAATGTTACATTGCTATTTTCAATTATTAGTAAAGCCAGGGAGTAGTGTCTTTGTCTCTAAATAATTGTCCATCAATATATAATTTGTCCACTGTGATGATTGCTTTTTTACCTTGATTGATCATTGTCCTACGGATGGGGAAAAGTAGCTTACGTCTGCGGATGATTTCTTGTGGATATTGATCGTTGAGTCCGTAATGAGTCCCTTTGAGCTGTCGTCCTTGTCGCTGTACCAGTACTTTTTGTTTGAAGTGTTCAAATTTGGCGATGATGGGGCGGGAACGGGTGGAGTTGATGTGTTTCTGTCCTAAACGGTGAACGCGATGGAAAGTGATGTGCTCTACAGTCTCTGGTGAAAGTTTGAGCTGGTTGATCAGGAAGTCCTTAACAGATTTTTCGGGGTCCTCGGTGGATGATTCAGGAATGCCGGAGAAGATTAGATTGTCTCTCATACTGCGTGACTGTATATCCAGGATGGTTTCTTGCATGGCTTTGTTCTCAGCGGTGACGGAGGTAAGTTGACTGTTTACTGTTGAGAGTTTTGTAGTGAGTGTGTCCACGGAGCTTTTCAGTGATTTGTTTTCTTCTGTGAGCGAATCGACTTGTTGTTGACTGTATTCCAGGCTGTGGCGGAGGTTTTGAAATTCTTTGTGCAGTACTTCGATTAGTGAGAGTCTAGATTCCAGGTTAGCTAAGCGCTCGTTGATTGATAAGAGTACGTCGGAACAACAGTTTGTTTTGATCGGCGTGGAAGCTGGTGATGTTGGTGACGGCGGTGAATCGGTTGATAAGGGTGAATCCGAGGTGCGTGGTTTTTTGGCTTTGCTTGATCGGCCCATTGCAACGTTACAGAGTCTGTTGAAGTGATGGTCAATGTAATCCTCCAGTTGGTCCAGTTCCGAGTTGAAATCCAGGTTTTAAGTTAGGGTTAACGCGGGTGATGTTGTAGCGGAAAAGAAAGAGAAGAAAGAGAAAAATAAAAATAAAAAATACAAAGTTTGTTTGTCTTATCTAGCAGCGGCGCGCTGCCATGTTGAATTTCGCACCCAACGCGCACACACACACACTACGTCAGTACGTCATCACGCCTCATCATCTGAATTAAAAAATTAAAAAATGAATCTGGTTTTGTATAAATGAGATTGGTGACTCAAACAGTGGCCAGATTTTCACTGTTTTCAGTAATGCCACAAAGAAAGAACTTTCTGACTGAGTTCCAGACGGAATCTTGAAAACCTCAAGCTTAACAAAGATCTCAACAAAGAAAGAACTTTCTGACTGAGTTCCAGACGGAATCTTGAAAACCTCAAGCTCAACAAAGATCTCAACAAAGAAAGAACTTTCTGACTGAGTTTCCAGAAGGAATCTTTCCGCACAACCAACGATTTGGTGAGTTTCACTCTATTCAAAGAACCACTGAAGACCAGTACAAATTTGTCATTCCTCTGCGCCATCAGAGAAGAAGTTAACAAACAGCTGTAGGGTTTGTTAACTAAAGTTATCCTCTAAAGTTGCTTTTAGAGATGAAATGTATCCTCTGTTTTTCAGGCAGGGAAGATTAACGTACATGTTAATACTGTTTACCCTCTGCTTTGCCAGGGAAGTGTTTTATCCTCTATAAAGTTAGGGAAGATTAGCATCAAGTGCTAATATATTGTACCCTCTGTTTTCAGGCAGGGAAGATTAACGTACATGTTAATATTGTTTTATCCTCTGCTTTGCCAGGGAAGTGGCAAAAGTTTTTTTTCAGGCGGGGAAGATTTTAGCATAAATTGCTAGTAATTTGTGTATCCTTTGCTTTAGGCAGAGAAGGTTAGCATTAACAACAGTAATCGGTGTTAACGAGTGTACCCTCTGTGGATCAGAGAAGTTTTAGTGTCTGTTTGTGTTGGCAACAAAGAAAACTCACAACAATGTTTAGAAGGAATGCTAGACTCCCCACAACAGAAAAAGGTGGTCTCGCTACTCCTTTATGGACAGACAGTGAGTTCAAGTCATTATTAGGGGAGCAGATGGACTCCATAGTGACTGAGTCAGTCAGATTGGATTTGAGAAAGAAATTTGGTATTCACCCAGAAAAAGTATGGTCTATTGAAGAATGCAAGAAGGTGTTGGGTGCATGTATCAGGAAGAGAAACATAAAAGGGATTATCTGCTGCCACCAAGAATTTAGCTTATCCATTGAACAAGCTAGCTGTATTGCTAAGTTAAAAGAACAGAACAAACGATTGCACACTAAGGTGGGCCATTACAAGGCATCAACCAAATGTGACTCAGAAGACCAACAGTCAGATGAAACTTATCCTGACTTACAAGCGTTCTTTGAAACAGATGTAGACATCCCATCAGTAACTGATAAGCCTGTAGATTCAGTAAAGGTATGTGTCGCAAGAAGATCTCAGGGAATTGAGAGAACTGAAAGTGTTCCTCCCAACTATTCTGTTGTCCAAAACCAAACTGTTGACAAAGCACTCGGACCTAGAGACATAGAAAGACTATCCCAAAGCTTACCTTCAGTACGCACAGATTTTTCTGAATTTAGAAGGGCATTGATCAGTAAAATGCGTCTTTACGACATGTCATTGGCAGAAGTCACACAGCTGATATCACAAATTCTAACTGAATCTGAATTCAACAGTTTTGAGTCTGCTGTTACTTCTGAACTACAACATGCCAGAAAAGATGAATTGAGAGAAGGAGTTCTGAAAGCATTAAAGAACATTGTTGGACCGAACATAGACTGGTCAAAGATCACTAGTTGTGTACAGAAGAAACATGAGAATGTTTGTGAGTACACTGAAAGATTTTGTCAGTCAGCGGCCGCACACAGTGGTATAGCTGACACTTCAGAGAAGGTGCTAGATGATAATGGCCCCCTAGTTCGCACATGGTTTGATGGTCTGTTGTCAGAGCATAGAAAAGCATTGCCTTTCTTAGAAGTCACATGGTCCACTAGAACCATACAAAACAACTTAGACAGTTTGGCTGCATGGGAAAGAGACTCTGATGTCAAGGCAAGAGTAAAAATTGCAGCAGCATCCTTTAAGGTCAACACAGAGAATCAACAGAAACTCAAATGTCCTAAGAGAGAGGGCAGCAGTTGTTATTACTGTGGTAAACATGGACATTGGGGAAAAGAGTGTAGGAAAAACAAAAAGAACTTTAAACAAGTTAACCATGTTACTCAGCTCCTACTCAGTCTGCTTGCTACTCTGAAGCAGCCCGTCCCCTCATCATTAAACTGGGGCAGCATGTTGACTTGTTAACCATTTGGGCTGTGAGTGCTTAATTTCCCCAGTAACTTACAACAGAGATAAAAGACTTATTTTTGTTTAATAGAACAAAGGAAAAGTGACGGTCTCACCCTTCCTTTGGGGAACACTGGTTAAGTAAACTCACAGCCTTAAATGTTATGCTACAGCACAGGCCCTTCATCAGTAATGGTGTTAGGTCAGACTGTAAATGTAAAATGCCTTCATGCAGTGTCCACACTGATGAATGACAACGTGCACCTGTCACAAACCCATCCTCAGGTATGATGTCTACAATGACTGAATTTGTGTTAGAGGCTGGAGGAGAAAAGACTCATGATTGTGTTACGCTTACATACACACCTTCGAGGTAAATAAAAGAAACTTCAGAATTTGAGTTGTTTGTTGACAGTTTCAGCTCAAGTAATTGAAGATAATTCAGAAACAAGCCATTAGAGTGGCATGGACCACATTAAGTGATGTTGATTACAGCAGCTGCAGGATTGTGTCAGGGAAGGAAAAACCTGGACTAATATCACACTGTAAAGTGTTACCCCACCTACAGGGATAGGTAAGGACACGGAACCAGTGAGGAGCCCCGGGAAGAACCGAACGCAACAGGCTTCGGGGGTTAACCCTGGGGTGAAGACTCCCTCATAGGCCCTATCCTAGTCCATCCTTACCTCACTGTTCCTTAGGTGTCAAAGGGTTTAAGAAATAGGGAAATAGGGAACAACAATAGCAGACTCAGAAAAGTTTACAACCCTAGTGTGTGAACAAATACTGCTCTCCTGTCTTTTGTTTTCTTTCTTACTCTGTGCAGATACCACTTGATGATGGCTGTCCGAGACGCATACGCACCGACCTCGTCATCTGCGTATGAAGCCACAAGAAAACCTCAAGAAAACGACTAGACCCACTGCCGAACCAACTATCACGAAAGAAAAAAATACACAACGCAGAGACTCACATACGAAACCTTCAGTCATCCATCAACATGATCAAGATTGTCGTACCAGTAACATGACGGACACTCTCGCTTCGCACAAGATAATGATCTTACAGAACAGAGTGGGCTTGGATTCAACGCAAGGAGGAGCCCGCACCATCACCAGACCTGAGTGCTGCACCGGGTTTTAATGGATCCAACAGAGAACTTGAACAAAATCCAACAAGACATTCTTGATCTTTCAGAAAAATTACACCAGATGACTGAAGTTAATTTTTCATGGTTCGGAAACTTGATTAGGTAAACTGTGGATATGAATAAAGGAAATAGCAATTCTGCTGCTGTTTCTTCTACTAGCGTACTATCTATGCGTCCACAGTATCAAGTGTTTTATTCAACATATGAATCACGCCTCTCACGAGAAAATCACAGTTTCCAAACAGAAAAGAATATTACCCTTAAGAACTTCACGGACCCTAAAATTGCATGTTTGTTTCTGTGTAAGCATGCAATTGCAGAAAAGCAAACACAGAACATGCGTTATATGCCTGTAAAGATCACAAGTTACAAGAATTAACTTAAGTGTTTAAATTTGTATTTTGTGAGAGTTATTTAGAACTCTCAAAGGGGGAAATGTAGGATTACAAATTTTATTTAAATGTTTAATTTAGACTACCAATACTATAGTATTTTATATTGATAAAGTTTATAAATGATGAGACCACAAAATCTCTGCAAACGGTAGGAGTTCCCAGCGGAATATTCCTGACTGTCCCGCTCGTGTCTCACTGGGTGAAACTCATGCTGAGCAAGTTTGAACACCTGTTCACAGTATCAAGTGTTTTATTATTTTATTACTGAGACCGTTTGTCTTGGAGTTCTCATATCAGTACGAGAAGTCTATGCCTTTCCTGTTCTCATGTCTCATGCTGAGCAGGTTCCACAATCTGTATACCTTATTTACATTTGCTTTGTTTCAGAGAAGTCTCCACCTATATGTAATCCCTCCCCCTTGAAATGTATATAAACTACAATGTAAAGTTCTCTTATTTAGACTTGATTGAGATGACTACAGCGACGCAATAAAGAACTTCTGCTCGAAAGATACCTCTTAAAGTCTCCTGGTCTGCACTTCTAAGTTTTCTACACTTGAGAAGGAAAAACGTTACAAGTTCAACGTTTATTAATGCAGGAGTAGAGAAACGGCAATAATAAACCACCTTATATCACCCTGTTGCTACTAATGGTATGACTTTGTTGTCCTCATGGCAGAGAATGGGCTCTTCAAGTGGTATCCTTTGGTATTTAATTCACTTTTACTTTACAACAAGCAGCAACCGAGGTATAACATGACAAAAAACAAGCCCATGCATGGTGATTATCACTTTTATGCAATGCACTTTTGCAATGCACTTCTTGGTGGGGTTCCTAAAACCACACTTAAACTGCAATGTGTGCAAAACTCAGCTGCCAGGATCCTGACTGGAGTCAGGAGAAATTTGCATATTCCACCATTTCTAAAGTCTTTGCACTGGCTCCCGGTCTGGTTCCAAGGTGATTTTAAAATCCTTATGCTCACATATAAGGCACTGAATGTTCTGGCCCCTCAGTATCTGTCTGTACATTTAACTTTATACACACCCAAGCGTCATTTACTTAGGATAGGGCTCCTAGGCTTTGGAATGCACTTCCTCCTCATATCAGGAGTTTTTAAGTTTACTTTTTATTGTTTGTCCTGACTTTTATATTCCAGCCTCTTTAAAAAAAAAATTGTTTTGTTTTGTATTTTCATTTGCTTGTTCTATAATGTAAAGTGCCTTGAGAAGCTACTTTAAAAGGCGCTAAATAAAAATAAAGTTAATATTATTTTTGTTTTTTATTAAGTATATTCTCACTTCATTTTGTTCAATTTCTTCATTTTACATTTGCAACCCAAGTAAATGTCTTGGTTTAAGTACATTTAAATATTTGTGTTGGAAAACCAGACAAAAATACTGAGGATATTTTTTTTTCTATGCATGCAACATTTAATGTTTAATGCCATGACTTTATGACATTCTTTATTGTGGAAAGGTAAATTAAGACTTTTTAAGACCCACAAAAACTCTGTCATTCTCTCTCTCTCACACTTTGAATTCTTACTCGTTTATGCTGCAAACTCTTCTGTAGTGCAGTCTCTGTGTAGTTCCGTGCCTCAAAGGCCTCTCTTAAATTGTTGTCAGCCTCATAAAAGGCCTCGGCCGTTTTCTGGCTATGGCACATTTGGCGCCGAACGGACAACATCTGTTGTTCCGTTAACTGCCTTCCCACCTAGGAAAAATAATAATGACATTATATTAAAGGGGTCATGAAATTAAGAATGTTCTTGATATTTTCACATAAAAGTCTCAAAACTAAGTTTAAAATATGAATTTTTATTTTCTACACTTCTGAAACAGCTGGATATGAAATCGGGATAATCATGATGGTTCAATGGTCTCCAAAAAAACTCCAACATAATCCAAGAGCAGTATCTTGTGATTGACAGACATAAGATGTTGAGAAAGACCCTCACACAAGAAAGAAAGTTAACAAAATAACAGATTCTTGTTTTTATCGCATTATACAAAATATCCCAGCTTTTCTGAAAATGGGGGAGTAAATTTAAATAAATCTCTAGATTTTTCTTACTATCTGGGATGCGATTAAAAATAAACCATCTATTTTTTTTCTCATGCTTGAATCTGAAGGCTGTACAGAGACGCAAACGAGCTGTTTAAACTGGAATTTACATTTAAATGTAAATTTGTAAAGACAAAATTAGTAAATTACAGTAAAAAACCTAGTCAGTGAACTATGGGGGCTTAATAATAGTAATTAAAAAAAAAAATTCTGTCAGGACCACTATCGTCAAATACGATTGACAATTAGCATACAGTTTGGATTGGCGGTATGGTTCCGTTCTGGGCGAGAACTCCCTGCGCATCTATGTAGTCTAGCACAGATAAGAGCAGAGAGAGCAGCAATAACCCCACTTGGGGTAAACAGAACAGAACCAACATTAACATCTAGAATTAAATATATTTTCAAAGTACAACATAATTTGAGAATTTATTCTGATTCAAGGGGAATCACAATGACAAATCCTGACTGACGAGAGGAAGAGCTGGGGAAGGAGCAGAGGTGGGCACAAATACATCAAAAACTATTTTGTTACAAAATACAAATACTGGCTCATGAAATGTAACAAAATAAAATACAAAATACTGATGTGAAAAATGTATTTAAATAAAATACAAGTAATTAGTATTTTGAAAATAATAAAAAAAAAATACTCCCACAATAATCTTAAGTCTTTTTTTTATTACTGAAAGGTCAATAACACAAATAGTAGCAATAACACAAATATGAGAAATGTGTAAATTCAAAATGGCGAAGTAGCAAAATAAAAAAGTATGGGCATTTCACCATAGACAGTAAAATAAATGGACACAGCGACCCCATTGATTTCAACGGAGAAGACTGAAGCCCGATTATTGCACTTCCTGTCTGATGGCTGAGCGACTGCGCAGGCTCAAACTGAGCGTGACGACAGTCTGACAGTTGTACATCTTTTAGTAGCTGTGGCAAATCAAATCTGAATCACCTAATTCCTCAAAAACGTTGTTGAAATATTTTGTCCCGTTGTTTTTATGGACTCTCTATCTATGGGCTTATCCCTTGACTTTATCCGATTGCCTCATAGACAGTAAAAGATTGCCCGCGAGCTTCTCCTCCTGTCTATATGGTAATGTCTCTATTGTGCGACATAAAGTCGCGTGGTTATGACGCAATCGTTAGCCTGTTTTTTACAAAAACGGCTTCTACGGGGCCATAACGTAAGATACAAAGTAATGGAGTCTTTTATACATTGTTGTGTTTCTTTAGAAATAAATAATGGACAAATGAAGTCTTTGGACGCCTCAGATGTAAAGTTATTCGCTGTCAAAGTGACGCCAAAATGAATGGGAGTCAATGGAATGCTAACAGCAGGTGAAGTTCTGCTACAATGGTGGCTCCCGCGAGGCTTCAGTTTCCGGCTGATGGATTACCCGCTTGCATTTCAATAAATCTGTACAGGGCCTGAAATAGCTCCCTCTGACGTAAATGGCATGTATAGCTAAGTTCACATCAATGGTGTGGTAGGCTGCCCTTAATAGCAAAACGTGTTTGATGTATGTTACGTAGCCATATTATCACCGTTACTCTACTCGTGCCTTAAAGGACAAGTTCGGTATTTTACACTTAAAGCCCTGTTTTAAGATCGTTTCTGATGAAATAGAACGGTTAAAATTGAAATTTGGACAAATGCTGCTGTCCCGAGAATTTTCAGTTTTTGTATTAGCACCCCCCACCCCCCAGGGGTGTAATTAGCTCCTGAGAAACGCGATAGCTGCTGATAATACTGAAGGAGCTTATATATGTATACGGTGATAGGCATCGTATTCCTATAAGTAGATGTAGAGCTTGACTAACGTGACCTGCCAGAACTAACGCTATGCTTGATTTCATTAATCACAATATAGCTGGACGATATGACCTAACATCTAAATTTGGCCTCGATTACGATTATCAAAGAGTTTTAAGAGATAAAATTAGCAACTGCAGGAGCTCTTTTATATATTGACAAAACTATTCTTCATAACATTAACTACAGTTAAAATACTTAAAGACAGTTTAAATACTGTGGAAATATTATTTTACTTATGTACATGCATGTAGTCTATGTTTAAATGTTTTTCCCTCTAGTGGCCTAGTCTGTGCACACCACTTCCCCACATGCCAACAACAACACTTACAAGTGTGCTCATGCTTGTCCTTATAATGGAGAATGTTGGCGTTCCTGGAAGGCCAAACATTCTCCATGAATCCTGGAACGATTCCAGGAGGCGGCCATAGCGCCCACCTCTTGAATTAAAAAAAAATAAATTGACGAAGAACCAGGGAGCTTTTGGCGGAGCTTCAGCATCCGCTGGAAGAATTTGTATTCCTTTGGGTACAAGGCGATTTGTGCCTGACCAAAAGTTGATGCTGTCTTGTGGTCATCAACCTAAGCGGAAGAGGAAAATACCAAAAACACCAGCAAAAAAAGGTACAGTCCCTTTTTATTTGTGATTGGATTTGCCACTGCCTTGACAAGCAGATTTTCAAGCACTCCTCTACGGTGGCCAGTTTGGCATAGTATATAGCCAGCGGAGGCCAAACACCTTTGTTATGTTATCTGGATTTGGGCAGGCCTTCAGAAAGTTCTGCAAAACAAAGGAAAATTGTTGGTTGCACTTTAGTTTGGGGACCACTTCTAACTATTAACTATTAATCATGACTTTTGCCTCAAACTCCAAATTTGCTGCGTATTAATGTTAGTAATGTAGTGTAGAAAAAGGCATTAATATGTGCTTTATAAGTAAGCAATAAGGTACGAGAGGCTGTGCTGTATCGTGAATAAGTCACGGCTGAAGGGCGTTGTTAGAACTAAGAACTGAACCCCTTCAGCCGGGACTTATTCACGATACAGCACTAGTCTCGAGTACCTTATTGCTTTTATAAAACGGTTACCACACACAAAAAAATATTAAAGCCGAAAAATATGTATCTATGCAACTTTCATGAAGTAAAATCACTAAAAGCCATCCCTCCACTGGAAAAAATAGTCTCTGACCATAAACAGAAACAGAAGTTACATACATTATTTCGCCAATAGATGGCGGCAAAGACTGTCTTTATGAGTGAGTCAGTCAGTAGAGAAGACTTTTACATTGAAAGGTCTCAAACTTGTGATCACGGAGAAGAAAGACGGAACTGACAGATGACTAAAGGAACAGAAAACCCCTTAACTGTTAAAGGACAAGATATCGCAGTGGACATTCAAACAGATTTTTGTATTACGAATATAGGACTGACCTGAAGGAAAACGCTATGTCTACTGTAAATGCAGGTACACTCGCTTACTCGATCTCTCACAATACTCTACTAGCTTAAATGAACAATATCAATGAGCTCAAACAAGTGTTTAAGTAGCTAAGAGTGGTTGCTAGGGGTGTTGTGTAGTGATACATAGAACCGTTGGGTGAAGCGGTCATAGCCGTGTTTTATTGTGAATCCAATCAGAATCAAGGATTGGAACTAAGCATTTTATAAGTACTAATAAATAGCCAATATAGTAATAGTAATATGCATGCTAATAAGCTACTAGATAGAATTGGTCCATAAACTAAAGTGTTACCATCTTGACGTTGTACTGTGTATTCACTATGTTTGTGTGTAACAATACTTCACTCATTATAATTTTCCACATGCGGGTGACTTACCAAGCTCTTGAGGAAGATAATATCTAGCCATGTCCAGGAACGTTTTTATGTTTGCAGCATCAAGTATATTGTCTGTTGTGGAAAACAAAGCTGTCACAATGATATTTGGTTAATGGCAAATTCATTCATTAACTGACACAGTATCGGTATAAAAAATATAACATACCGGATTTGGCAGCAAGGACTTTCTGCCGGTGGGGAGTGAGCTTTCGTCCTAACGTTTTAGACTTCCTTTAGATTAGCTTTTTTTTTTAATTAAAAAAAAAGTTAAAACGCTTGATAGGCACATGAATCTTGTAAATACTGCTAGCCCGGAGAGGTTTTCCGCCCATCTACGAAAAGAAGAAAGCAATTTGAAAATGATTATCACTGTACAAGTGGTTACTGGATAATAACTATAAACTGGGCTGTCAATAAACATGTTAATTTACTGCATGTATTCAAAAGGAAATCACTAGTTTAAAAAAAAAACTAAATTAATTGCACACAGCCTCTTTCTACCAGACAGACCCCTGTAATGGTTATGTTTGGTTTGTGGACTCTTATGTTGAGTTTCCTTTGGTTCCTATGTTCCTTTCCTGGGTTTAGTTCATGTTCCATTGTAATCAGTTAACCAATGAGTAAACATTCACTTGTGTCTTGTTGTGCTGCTCACATCTTCACTGTACCATTTTTTTTTTTTTTTTAAGCCGTGTCTAATAAGTGTTGTTACAGATTCGAATATTATTGCACTTAAGCATTGGGCTGGCAAACAGCTAGTTTCGATTGATCACAGTTTCGGGACATTCGTGTATGCTGTGCTAATTGCTCGACTAGAGGCAGCTGTCCTCACTCTCACTCAAACGATTGGAAGCGTTATATCTATGTAGTGTACGCGCTGTCGCGGAAGCTTCCAGCTCTCGTGTTCAGCCTCCTCGTATGAAGACCGACTCGGGTAAAGACAATAGACTCTACCTGTGCAACTTCACCGAGCAAGGACACCTGCAAAGCACTTAAGTATCATTTTAAAAACAAAACAAAAAGTATCTTTTTCCCCCCTTTCCTTTCACACTTCTATCTTACATACTCAACATGTGCTTCCAATAGATTCCTGTTGTCTCCAGACAACGCTCTTTCATCACACACAAACGGCAGCGCAATACTGCTTATCTTCGTCCCATTCTCTCATCCTCACACACACCTCTTTCTCTTTCTTTGGGCCTATGGAATTGTCAGTCAGCAGTCAATAAAGCTGACTTAATTCCAGCCTTTGCATCTAATTCTACTCTTAATATCTTGGGCTTGACTGAGACCTGGATTCATCCAGAGGACTCAGTAACTCCGGCTGCTCTATCTAACAGCTTCTCCTTCTCTCATGGCCCCGCCAGGCTGGGAGGGGTGGGGGTACAGGTCTTTTCATTTCTAACAATTGGAAATACTCAACTCTCTCATCCCTATGCAATAACAACTCGTTTGAATATCATACACTTACAACTCCCACTAAGATCCATAATGTAGTCATATATCACCCCCCAGGTCAACTGGGAAGTTTTGTAGAAGAGCTGGATGTGCTGCTGTCCTCCTTCCCTGAGGATGGCAACCCTCTTGTAGTCTTTGGTGACTTCAACATTCGCCTAGAGAAACCGTATGCAACAGACTTCATCTTCAGCCTCATTCGATCTCAAGCGACTGATCACCACAGGTACTCACAAATCAGGCAACCAACTGGACCTGAATTACACGCGCAACTGCATCACTGACAACATTTTGGTGAAACTTCTCCACGTTTCAGATCATTTCATTATTACTTTCAATATACAACTCCATATCCATGCACCACCAACCCCCCTACCAGTTACTTTCAGACGAAATCCGCGCACACTTTCTGTCTTCTTTTCCCACACCTTCGCAATTCTCATCTCTGGATGTGAATATCGCAACCGATACTTTATGCTCCTGTAAGGACTGGGCTAAGTGGGTGAATCTGAATAACTAAATACACTCTGCTAAAGACCAAAAATCTCTGAATGTAAATTAACCCAAACACACACACACACACGCACACATTCCCCCACCAGTGAAGAAGACCACACTCAGGATAGAGCGTGGTGTCCGCTTACAAGACATTTTATGACTGATCGGAATGTCCCAAAGGAAGTGGATTCCAAAGCGAAAAGGAACTTCTTTTCTTTAAAAGACATTTAACCAGATATATTCGATGTGTTTTTATGTGTGTCCATTTGCCCATGTCACATTGGAATGACTATGATTTTATCGTAGCTTAAGGTGAATTATAAATACCTTCATTATGCATTTTAAATATAACTGTCTATTCCCATAACTTGTACACATAGTTCTGGACACCTCCAGAATGCTTTCGGTGTGATCAATCAGAATACGTACAGTAATATCCAGTAAAATATAGTTTACTATGTTTTCCATCTTTGGAGTGAAAAGAGACCAAAACTAACATCACTGGTGTTCTTAGATAACAGCGTTTACGACCCAAAGGAATGTTCACAGAACTGTGGCTCTCTCTGAATTCTAACCAAGGAGGAGAAATGAATCCTGTATTCATATATATATATATATGCTATTATATATCCACTTGAGAATTGTATGAACAATGTATCTAAGTTCCCTATTTCATTAGTTGCCTTTTTGTGGTTTGGTCTATGTTTCTCGACAACTCTAATGCGATAATGTTTTAAACTTTGCCAACTAATGTTTAACCAAATCCATTTGTGGCAAGTTTGGTCTCGATAAACTCCAATCTTCATTCCCCATTTGTTAATTGACATTACATTTTGCTAAACTTTGTGACACATTAGTATTATAAGAATTGTGAAGATTCTTCTCTTAAACACCCAATGAAACTAGAGATTTAAATGACACAAAGGGTCATAAAATCTCCCTCCAAAGGGACAGCTCCTGATTGGACCCTCTTCCAAAAGAAGGCGGAAACGTCAGGTCTTCAAAAGGACTGAATACCAGTTTATCCCTCTCTTACTTCTCTTGTCCTCGGGTGTCATAATGTAACGTCTCGCCTCCGGGCGAGCTCTTCGCCTTCCTTTTATTTTTTTCTAGTTTAGTTTGTGTTTTTCAGTCTTAAATAAGTCTCCGTGTTTAATTCCAATCGACGAGTGAAAAGAACACCGCGTGACATCTCTTCAGCAAATCCATCTACAAGGGACCTTTAAACGAGCGCGCGCTCGTTTTGAAGGAGAAACACGCGCACGTGACCACGTGACGCGCCGGACCGAGAGACGTATACGCGCTTCTTCACCAGCCATGCAAAGATGTAACGTTAACTCCGCGTGATTTCCCCGTAGAGATCTTTATTTCTTTTCTTTGTTAGTCAAAGTTTTGTTTTCCGTAGTCGACTCTGTTCACTTCCACGAAGTGAAACGAACTTAGCCGAACTATTTTCCTTTGGTAATGTTACCCCAAAGACTCTGAACCTCCGTTCAACACGCGCGCCAAGCAGCACCACGTGACGCTTCCTAAAGGACTCCGCTCACGCACGCGGCCAGACAGGGCCGCGCAGGAATGCCGCGACACAGAGAGACCCAGAAACTTAAGTATATCTCTTTATAGAGCTTCTAAGAAGCATTAAGATGATGTTTTCGTGTTGTTACAGACAGGTGACTGTCAGGGTGAAGGTTGCCATGCTCTCTCTCTCTCTCTCTCCCTCTCCCTCTCTCTCTCTCTCACACGTGTTTCCATTGTCCACACTCTATGCATTTCTCGTTCATCGATGCCTTATCGTGTTTTGTTTGTTTATTATGTTTGTAAATGCATATATCCCATGTAACCGTAGTAGATACATAAGTAGTTCTGCCGTATTAAATTCATTATATTCATGTTGATTGTTTACTGGCTTTGTGCTCATTTTCAAGTCCCTTAAGTGTCAAAAGATCTTATAGCAACAAGCTTACAAATTAAAGATACTTTAAAGAGTATGTGTTTATAGGGCAGGAAACCCAATTCTTGTGGCCACAGAATTGCTTTTCCTGAAATCCTATAAAGTAAGATGATATTGTGGATCCCCACAAATATTATTCGGACAATTGAGCTAATTAATTTTGTCTGTTTTGTAGGACGTGGTCCGTGTAATTAATCACAATCAACTTGTGGTTAATTGCAAGGATACGCATGCATGCAGGTAAAATGACATATCATCCCTTATCAGGAGATTTATTAACATGTAAGACTGATCTAATCCAAACATGTATGAATAATTATTAATTACCAATTATTAATTATGATATGCAAATTCCCCACGGATTAGATCCGCCCCAGAGTCTTTACACTCCATTCTAACATCTTCCTTAGACAATATCTGCCCTCTCTCCTCTAGGCCAGCACGCGCCACTCCCTCTAGCCTTTGGTTATCTGAGGTTCTGCGTGAACACCGGACCAAACTCAGGGCAATGGAGAGGAAATGGCGCAAATCAAAAGATACGTCTGACCTGAGTATGTATCAGTCCCTGCTCTCTTCCTTTTTTGTGGATATTAATGCTGCAGAATCTTCATATTTCCACAACAAGATCAACACCACTTCCAATACACGATCACTTTTCAATACATTCAACTCTCTTCTCTGTCCACCTCCACCTTTCTCCTTTTTAACTCCTGATGATTTTGCTAATTTATTTACCAACAAAACAACAACAATCAGCAGTCAGTTCTCAGCTCCGCACACACAGCAACCCAGACAAACCACACCCACAACCAATAACCTTCTCTCCTCCTCCTCTCCACTAACCGAGGAAGAAGTATCTAAACTTCTTCTCTCTAGTCATCCTACCACCTGCCCTCTAGACCCCATCCCCTAACACCTTCTACAAGCCATCTCTCCCACACTTCTACCAGCACTCACACACATCATTAACTCATCCCTCCACACGGGCACTTTCCCTACAGCATTCAAGCAGGCTCGGGTAACCCCACTGCTTAAAAAACAACATTAAACACGTCACTTGAGAATTACACGTTGAGAATTACAGACCTGTCTCTCTCCTACCATTCATTACGAAAACTATTGAACGTGTTGCTTTCCACCAAGTAACATCGTTCCTGTCTCTGAACAACCAGCTGGATGTCAACCAATCTGGCTTCAAGAAAGGCCATTCAACCGAGACTGCACTACTGTCGGTCACAGAAGCCCTGCGGATCGCAAAAGCTGCTTCCAGATCTTCAGTTCTCATTCTCCTTGATCTGTCTGCTGCCTTCAACACTGTGAATCATCAGATCCTTCTATCCACCCTCTCATCACTGGGCATCAAAGGAACTTCCCTCCACTGGTTTGAGTCCTATCTCACAGATAGATCCTTCAGGGTCGCGTGGAGGCGAGGTATCCAAAAGCACATCAACTGACCACAGGGGTTCCCCAGGATTCAGTTCTTCGACCCCTCCTGTTCTCCATTTACACCACATCACTGGGACCCATCATACAGGTACATAGTTTCTCTTACCATTGCTATGCTGATGACACCCAGCTCTACCTCTCATTTCAACCAGATGATCCCACAGTAGCTGCAAGTATCTCAGGCTGTCTGGCGGACATCTCGGCATGGATGAAGGAACATCACCTGCAGCTCTACCTGATAAACACTGAGCTTCTCGTTCTCCCTGCCAATCCGTCTCTACAGCACGACTTCACTATCCAGCTAGATTCATCATCAATCACCCCATCAAGGTCGGTCAGAAATCGTGGAATAATTTTTGATGACCAGCTGACCTTCACAGACCATATTGCAAAGACAACCCAATCATGCCAGTTTGCACTGCACAACATCAGGAAGATCAGGCCTTTTCTAACTGAGCATGCAACACAACTTCTCGTCCAGGCCCTGGTTATTTCTAGGCTTGATTACTGCAATGCTTCTGGCTGGACTTCCATCATGTGCAACTAAACCTCTACAAGTGATTCAGAATGCTGCTGCTCATCTTGTCTTCAAACAAGCCCAAAAGGGCCCACGTCACTCCTCTGTTCATCTCTCTGCACTGGCTACCACTCGCTGCTCGCATCAAGTTCAAGGCATTGGCGCTTGCTTACCGATCTATCACTGGGTCGGCTCCCTCCTACTTTCACTCGCTCCTACAAGTCTACGTCCCTACCAGAAGCTTGCAGTCGGTCAATGAGCGACGGCTCGTGGTACCATCACACAGAGCCAAAAAATCACTCTCCAGAACATTCTCATTCACAGTTCCATGCTGGTGGAATGATCTCCCTACAGCCATCCAGAATGCAGAATCCCTGACAGCATTCAAAAGACAACTTAAAACTCACCTCTTTCGTGAGCACCTGACCTGAAAAAAAAACAACCTATTTCTCTCAATTCTCCCTTGTTCTGGCTTGTGCTTGTCTTATTTTGTAAGTCGCTTTGGATAAAACTGTCTGCTAAATGACTAAATGTAAATGAACTGATTGTTAAAAGTACTAAATTGAAAGAAGATCATACTGTTGTGTTTCAGTGATTAAACCAAATACTCTCATTACATATTATAATATTCTTTTGTCTGAAACAATGATTATGTGGACTGAAAATGTGTATAACTGTAATGAAATCATGGGATCAGGTTTTAAATGTACACCTTCCTTGTGAAAAAAGCATCAAAGCAAATAAAAAAAACTATTATTGATAAAAGACATACATACTCTTTAATTTTGCTGTGGTTCCATAGGCATTTGAGGTTCATTGAAGGGGTGTTGGGGGCAGCAATGTAGAGTAGGACATTTTTTACATGCGTAACTTTTTGTTTTGAATTGTCTTGCTGCTTTTTTTTCTGTTGAAATACAATCGCACCACGTTTGAAGAACTCTTTCTGTAAAAACAATATGATAACAGCAAGGTAAGTTAAATAAAGAAATAAATAAGGTAAGATAAGGTCATGTATAATTTATACATACCATAAACGGGAGTGGGTGTTTCTTTGCAGACCACCCGCTGGTGTTCTTTACGGGTGGCCTGCAGCTCCTCCAACAGTTTAATTCTCCTTTTTATTGATTGGGTTTTGTGTTTTTGTTTTATTAGTTCTTTTCCCAATATTTTGCACTGATTGCAATATTTTGTCGTTCCTCCAACTAGGTTTAGCAAACCCTCACCTGTGCACTCTAACCTGGACCTTCACTCAGATAGTGAAGGCCAGGAGAGTGTACAGGATATGTCGGGGTTGCTCTGACGCAATTTTATTAGCTCTTCAATGATTTCATTCTTCTTTGATCTTTTAATGGCGCCAGCCCGTTCCTTTGCCTAAAAACAAGAAAAAAGCCATTGTTATTCACTGTGCATTTATTAGTTGTTCTCTATTAGTCAATGTGTATTAATCTCCAAAGATTTGGAAGCACCCTAGGCAGAGTGGAGACAATATCAACATCAATCCTTAATTTCGTAAGACTGATACAACGCAAAAAAAATATTTTTCTTAAATAAAATTAATTAGCGCTTTGAATCAATAAAAAAAATTTTAATTGCTAAAATAATTAGACAATGAATTAGAATGTAATGAATTGCAATACGGGTTAAGCGTAACATTATATGAAGTTTTATGTAACAAAGTTCGGGAGGAGCATGTTCAGGTAATCAGCCAATCAGCTCAAGAAGAAGCCGGTATAAATAAAGCTTTTCCACACCTCCTGTCTCACGACAAGTGTCTCAGCATCAGCATTTGACTCCGCCCACTTGCCATCATGTCTGAGCTAGAGCTCTTCCCTTCCGACGACGATTCTCTCGTCACAGACGACACTCCATCGCAATCCGCAATTCCAAGGATCGTTCAGCCTCCAGCCTCCCCAGATCGGGGTCGCCAGCTTCCTCGATCCTCTCCACGCACGCCAAGACGCCGAGGACTTCCCTCACCACCGCCAGCGAGGAATCCACCATCTTCCTCTGCGTCTTCACACTCTCCAGCCCACCCAAACATCCCTCCCATAGGGAAGTGGACTGTTAAAGGGCTGAGACAAGCCCTAGTTAACTCCGATGTCACATTCTCTCGCAGATTGAACAAAGCAGATCTATTTAATCTATATGTCTCTTTACTATCTACTCACCCTTCTGTTTCAGCTCCCATTTCATCGGCCCAAACAAGCGAGGCCCGCCGGACCCCGATCGCTCGCCCCCCAGCGTCTTCACCTTCCTCACAAACAGTGCCGGGCTCCGCTCACGCGCCAGGTCACCGCAGACCTTCCGCCAGCCTGGGCCGCGCCCCAGAGCCAGTCGCGGAAGGGCTTCAACCTCTTCCAGGTCAACTCTTCTCCTCAGCCCCTCCCACCACGGCACCACACGCTCCAGATCCCTGCAACATCAATTTCATGTCAGCTCCTCAAACGTTCCCTCTCCCTCCTGATGTCACCTCTTTTAATTTTCCTTATTTTCATGCGCCAGCTGCGCACCCTAGCGTGAGGATGCCTCCGTTAGCCGGTCAAGCGCCGACGCATTTTCTTTCCCTTCCTCACTATGCTCACTTCTTTCCTCCTCCACCTGTGCCGGGTGCTGACATTTGCGCGAGGATGCCTCCGCAAACGGCCTCAGCACCGGCCCTCCCTCCTATCAACCCTCTCCTCGCTCAATCTCCCTTCTCTCTCTTTTCAGCCACTCCTCAACCAGCCCCTCCGAACGACGTCGCCGCAGAACCTCCGCCAGTGACGAACAACATCAGAGCTCAAATCCTCGCAGGTGCGGATGTAGACTTGGGCTCTCTCCTGTCAATGTTCCCCATGTCAGAATCTAATCGCCAGGTGGACTGCGGCGACATATCCGTCACTCTAAAAAATAATACACAGGTTTCATCACGCACACTGTCGTTGACCGAATTTTGTATTGCTTTCAACCGCTATACCGAAGTAATATGCTCTGCTTTTCCCCATAGCTGTCTTATGAGGGTAGTCATTTTTAACACCTACCACAAGTTGTTTTCTGCTAAATGCCCCGTCCGCATTTCCCAGTGGAATCAGTGTCCTTACTGGGGAGCGTTGGACTCCGATCTCCATAACAGAGTTTTTCTCAGGTGCCGAAACATCTCTTGTGCAATTTGCAGGTCCGTAAACCATGCCACCACGGCATGCCCTCAAATTAATCCCTCGATTCCTCCCGGCTCAGTGCAGAACCCCACCAAATCCACAGGTTACGTTCCGCGACCGGCAAGAGAGGATCACTCTTCCGGTAAAGATTTTTCGAACAGAGCACCATACGTCGCTTCCAACAGGCAAGTTTGCAACAATTTCAACGAGGGGAGATGCCCAAGACAACACTGTCGCTTTCTCCACGTCTGCAATTATTGTGGCGGTGCCCACGCCCGCGTGGTATGTCCGGTACAAAAAGCTGTAAATAAAATTTAAAAAAAATTAAAAAATTCACCTCTCGACTCCAGTGAATGTTTCCCGTCTGGCTGAGGAATTATTCCATCACCCCGACGTAAACTTTACAAATTACCTGCTGTCCGGTCTCAACCAAGGTTTTAAACCCGGCGTAGAATGTCAGCCCACGCAAAACATCATCTGCAATAATCTACAGTCCTCCCTAGCAGAGCCGGAGGTAGTAGACGAACGAATTAAAAAAGAAATAGAATCAGGGTTCATGATCGGTCCGTTCGAGGCCCCCCCCGTTCGACAAATTTCGCATTAGTCCCATAGGCGTGGCTACCAGAAAAATTTCTGGGAAGAAGCGTATGATAATAGATCTCTCAGCCCCTCACAACTCTCCATATCCAAGCATTAACAGTCTTATCCCCCTCGAAGAGTATTCTCTCAACTACCACGACATCGAACAAGCCATAACTATGATCAAAATAGCTGGTCGCGGCGCATGATTGGCAAAAGTAGACATCACTTCCGCTTTTAAAGTAATGCCAATCCACCCAGATTCGTGGCATTTATTCAGCGTGAACTGGCGTAAAAAGTTTTATTTTCCGGTGCGTTTAACATTCGGTTGCAAAAGCAGCCCCAAAATCTTCGACACTCTATCAGAAGCCATATGTTGGATCCTTTCCAACAATTACGCAATTCCTTACCTCCTCCATCTGCTCGATGATTTTTTTTTTTAATCATTTCTCCTCACGACGCCATCCCCGCGGCACACTTCCTCACAGTACAGAAAGTTTTCGCTGAGCTAGGAATTCCGTTAGCCCAGGAGAAAACAACGGGGCCAACTACATCCGTAGAGTTCTTGGGCATCAACCTGGACTCAGTGAATTTCCAGGCTTCACTGCCTAAGGAAAAAATAGATCGAATAATTTTAATCGCGTCCAATCTTTCAGACTGCCCAGATTGTTCCAAACGCGATCTCCTCTCGCTGCTGGGCCACCTTAACTATGCTATGCGCATTATTCCGCAAGGCTGCCCTTTTATCGCGCATCTCCTCGCCCTCTCGTCATCCGTTCTCGCGCTGGAAGACCGAATTATCCTATCTTGCGAGTGCAAAAATGAGTTAAAATTATGGATAACTTTCCTTAACCAGTGGAACGGCTCAACTTTTTTTTACGACGATTTCATATCCCACCCCCTCGATATCAAACTGTTCACAGACGCAGCTCCCTCGACCGGCTTCGGAGGTTATTACCAAGGTCGCTGGTTCGCGTCTCCCTGGCCCCCCCAGCTACTAGACATTCCACAGTCCTCAGCCTCCTCGGCCCTTTTTGAGCTCTACCCGATCGTCGTCGCAGCTTCCCTATGGGGGAAAGAGTGGTCATCCAAAAGCATCCAAGTTCATTGCGACAACGAAGCAACCGTTCACTGCATTAACAGAGGTCGTTCTCGCTCACCTGCATTAATGCCACTCCTCAGACGCCTCATCTGGATCTCCGCCTGCGACCAGTTCATAATTAACGCAAAACATGTCCCAGGTACTCTCAATCAAATCGCTGACTCTCTCTCCCGTTTCTCTTTTCAGAAATTCTGGACGCTGGCACCAGAAGCGGACCCCATTCCAACCCCAGTACCTCATTCTCAACTAATCTTCCCATAAACCATCCGCTAAAATCCCTTCTGGACACGTCCATCGATTCCATCCTCCAAGCAGTTTCACCCAGAACGCTCCAGTCATATTACACCGCGTGGAAATCTTTCAAATCATTTCACCTCTCTCACAACCTGCCGTTTCCCGAATTCTCTCTTCTAACCGTTACCTCATTCATATCTCACCTCAATAGAGTTAAAGGTCTCCAAGCCGGATCCATAAAAAGCTATCTAAGCGGCATCCAATTCTTTCACAAATTAATTTACGGTAGACCCGCCCCTGCCATAAATAACTCGCAAACGTCCCTTCTCATTAAAGGAATTCAAAGAACACATCCCACTCGCCCGGCTACCAGACAACCCATTACAATAGACATACTCACCAAATGCATTTCATCACTCCGTCTCGGATACCACTCCACCAACACCGCCCGCACACTAGAAGCTATGTTCATCCTAGCTTTTTTTGGTTTTCTCCGCTGCTCCGAATTGACCATCACATCTAATTTCGACCCCAATATTCACCCTACATTTTCAGATTTACAGATCGTAGATAACGAAACTATCTCTTTTTTCATCAAACAAAGTAAAACAGATCGAGCTAAAAAAGGTCACTTTATATACATTTTCAATCTGCCAACTCCCATTCAACCGTACCATTCTCTGCTAAAATACATTCAGTATAAACATTCCACGCTCAAATCCCCTCTCGACCCACTCTTCGCAGACGATTCCAATCACCCAGCCACGAGATTCTGGTTCCAAAAACATCTCAAAGCAGTCCTCATCAAATCCGGCATCACAGCAAACTCTTTTTCAAGCCATTCTTTCCGTATCGGAGCAGCAACCACAGCCGCACAAAAAGGTCTTTCCCAACAACAAATTCAAACCCTCGGTCGATAGTCATCTGAAGCTTTCAAAACCTACATTAGATCCAGCCGCTTCCACATCAGAAACGCTCACCAAGCCCTAACCAATTAAGTCGTTAACTCCCATCACCTGTCGCGCCCCATCCACTCTCCAAACCACCTTTCAAAACAATTTCGGCTCGCCGTATTCACGCCCGCTACAATAAGTAAATCTAAAATACTGTGTATTTTTTACAATTGCAGGCTCCCCCGTTCGTACGCAGTGATGGCTCCCCGTTCGCGGGCTGGCCTCTGTCCCCCTTCCGAAGTGCTGGTCGAGCCCTCCCGTCCGAATCGCAGTGAGAGCCTGCCTGACTTAATCGTCGTCGGACGGCCGCGCTCGCGTCGCTGTGTGGGCTCCCCGTTCGTCGGGCTGCAAGGGGTCTATTCCCGTGTTCCAGCCCCCTTCGAAGCGCTGGTCGTGCCCTCCCGACTGAGTACAGCGGGCGCCCCCCCCCCCCCGTTTCAACCACCGGCGAGGCTTACCCGTCCGACGCCGTGAGCATCAAATTCCAGTCGGATGCCGCGAGAGCCCTCCCGGTTGAACTGCTAACTCGTTCCCAAATCAAGCTCGTATAAATCTGGCGTCATCGAGCTGTCAGTTTCAACCGCTGACGGGGCTTATCCGTCCGATGCCACGAGCATCCAAGTTCCCGTCGGACGTTGCGACAGCCCTCACTGTCGAACGGTCAAGCTCGTTCTTTAGTAAATACCTTCTCATGCCCTTCACTTTTTGGGGGGATTAATTCTACGCTCACTGTCCCGCGCTTACTTGGCTTTTTTGGGGGAGTACTCTGGGTTCGGGCAAAATTCAGAGCTCGGAGCCCTCCCCCGGACAGCAAGCCAAATACGCATAAATACAACTTTAGATTTCATGTACGTGTGAACTCGTGAAATGTAGTTTTATGTAACAAAGTTCGGGAGGAGCATGTTCAGGTAATCAGCCAATCAGCTCAAGAAGAAGCCGGTATAAATAAAGCTTTTCCACACCTCCTGTCTCACGACAAGTGTCTCAGCATCCCTCCACCACCCCATCACCTCACACTCGGCTGGGTCTACCCCAGTATAGGGGGGGGAGTACTCTGGGTAAACTTATCATTGCATCTAAACCAACAACATGTTTATTAAATCCAATACCCACTAAACTACTGAAAGAAGTAGTTCCACAAGAAATAACAATATTCTTGATAAGTGCTTTGTGAATGTTAGGAATGCTTATGTGTCCAAAAGTATGCCACCAATTTTAAACTCTGACCACAAAGTTGTTCTGTCACGGTTCACCGTCTATCTCTGCACTACATTCCCCAAAATCCTCTTTGGCGCACCTGCAATTACTCTCCCCTGAGTATTATCACCTGCACCTGTTCACTATCAGCAGCCTCATTAGCAAGCTCTATAAAATACTCACCACAGCCTCAGTTCATTGTCAAGCCTCCAACAGGAACAGACCTTTACCCATTGTCTCCTGAAGTCTCTGATGCATCATGATTCTGCAAAGTAACATATACTCACCTGTAGGGATGGGGAAATGAAGCCTCATGAAGCAATGAGGCTTTCCCCTGACTGTTTCGGGAAAAGATTCAAAGCTTCGAGAGTGTCAAGAACAGCGCCATCTAGTGCTTATTTAAAATAAAGCAGCCAGAAGCCTTTGTAAGAAGCTCTGCCAGATGAAGCAACCACAACACACTCCAGTTACAATGTTATGTGTACAAATAAAAGCCTTACACGTTTGTGTTTGATTTGTCCATTAAATACATTCCTTTACACATTAAAGTGTGATAAAATATAAAATGAGCATATATGATTCAATAACACCTAATAAGGCCTACTATCTCTCTACGGACACACACACAGTGAATAAGGACATTGTGTGATAGGATCATCTGTTATTAAATGTGCTTATGACACTTGGCAGTGATAGTGCTTATGTAACTGTAGGAATGACAGAAAGGTCCTTAAGTTTTTAATTCTTTTTATTAAGAAATAAAAGCTGTTTCACCGTGTTGGGGCTGAGTCTATTTCTCCTCTTAGACTTACACAGTACTTCCCCAGCCTTAGAGAACACTGGCACACTCTTTCACACGGCACAGAGGAGGCCGGGGGACACAGAAACTGTAATGCCAATGTATATAGATGGGGGTAGACGTGTTTCTGCATTCTCCAGTATTCAAGTGGATCTTGAGCTCTTTATGTTTGTCTCTGTAAGGTATTTATCCACTTCTACGATCGCATCAGAAGTGGCATTTGAGCTTTGTTTGTACTGGTCTACAGCACTGTCCAACAGAAGCCAATTCCACCTCAGAAGTGTGAGGAGAAAAAAAATTGATTGGGAGTGACTGTACATGTACATTGACTGAATATAAGACACATCAACGGTCAACAATAAAATACAACAATAAAATAAGTAAAATTTGAAATAATAAATAAATATTTATTATTTTTTCTTCTTTTTTTAGAAATGCATAGGCCTACATTGGAATCTAAAAGCTCAAAATATTCCCAGATAGGGCCATTGCTCTAAATACAAACCCTTCACCAAACACTAACACCCACTAAGCCCACCCTAACCCCAAATAACAATACTAATACCTAAAAAACACCAAAAGTGCAAAGATTTTACAAAAACAAAAAGACACAATAACAACAAAAAAAGAATAAGTAGGCTAGTTTTGGTTATTTAAATATAACTTTAAAAGTACAGCACTCTCCTCACAAACCCGTCAACCAGACTGAGCCAACAAGGACTCGTTAAGTAAGATCTGGGGTTCGAGCCTTCTGACACCCAAAGCGAAACACGCACGTGATTGGACAGAAAGTGAGGCTTCATCGATCACGTGACTCTGGGAAACCAATACACACCCCGATACGGGGCTTCAATAGAAATTGCGTCGCATTTGCGATACGCACATCGGAGCTTCAGTGTCATACGTAACATCACTACTCACCTGTGAAACACTAAGCTCTGTGTCATTGTTCCGCTGTCTCCAGAAATCCTGTTCGACTCCATGTTTCCTGTGATCCTGTATTCTCCTGAGCTTCCTGTGTTCACTCCGAGCTTGCTTGCTAGCAACTGCATCTGAAAGAGAAAAGACAAGTATTAATGAACTGTAACTGCTTGACATCAACTAACCTGAAGATAACATGCTCGCCTGTTGTCTGTCCCGCACTGAGTGATCTTCACCGAATCTGCACCTGAACTCTGAATACTCACCTTGCAGTTTTGTCACATTGAATAAAGCTGTGTTGTGATTCACTTACCTCTGTCTCCGTGCCTGTATCCTGACATCTGCATATGACTCCTGTGTACAGGACAAAATGTAAAGAAAAGCAAACCAGAAAGGAAAATGATCAGAATGTGGTTGAATGAGAGTGTAGAACAACTGAAAGCCTGTTTTGACTGGACAAATTGGGAAATTTTTGATGAAGGCTCACTTGATGAAAGAACTACAGTGTTAAATGATTATATTAACTTCTGTGTGGAGCTGAACATACCTACTAAAGAGATTAGAGTTTACCCAAACAATAAACCATATGTGACTAAAGGCATTAAGGAAATGATAAATGTGAGGAAAGTAGCATTTAAAGATAAAGATATTAAGACACTTAAACAAACAGAAAGAGAGTTACAAATTAAATTAAAGGAAACAAAAGAAGTTCATAAGAAATGTTTGGAGAAAGCCTTTAAAATTAATAACACCAAAAAGGTTTGGGACATTATGAAAACAATGTCTGGATTGTCGTCTTCAAAAAAATCTATTGTAGCTGATGATGAATTTTGTTTTGGGAATGAATTAAACATCTTTTTCACCAGATTTGAACAAATTGGCAAACACAACAAGATCAGAGAAACAATAGATACAGTTCCATCATCATTGGACAGAATTGTTATTGAGGTTGAGGATGTTAGGAAAACGTTTCAGTCTATTGATACAAAAAAGGCTGTTGGTCCTGACGGATGTAGTGCAGCTCTTCTAAAGAATTTTGCACATGAATTAGCACCGGTGTGGCAACCAGGATTTCAAGCTTCCGTTGACACACACACTGTTCCTGTGATATGGAAGACCGCATACATTAAACCACCACCGAAAATGTCATGTCCAAGAGAATTTAAAGATTTTAGACCAATAGCCCTCACCTCTGTGATTGTGAAATGTTTAGAGATTGTTACTCCAGCATTTAGTTAAGACAGTTAAAGATAAATTAGATCCTTGGCAGTTTGCCTATAAGAAAGGCTGTAGTACTGAAGATGCAGTTGCTGCTTTAGTACATATCATCTCTAAACATTTAGATAAACCTAAAACAATTGTAAGAACTTTGTTTTTGGATTTCTCTTCTGCATTCAACACAATACAGGTTGACAGATTGGTGTCAAAACTTGTACAGTTGAACGCTAATCCCTATCTGATCCAGTGGTATACTTCATTTCTCACTGATAGAGTTCAGAGAGTCAAAGTGAATAAAACAGTGTCGTCTGCAATCATTACAAATGTCGGAGTACCGCAAGGTTGCGTTAGTTCTGCCATACTCTTGACCTTATATACAGACGACTGTCGAACTGACATGTTAAATCAGTATATTTTGAAGTATTCTGATGACACTGTTTTAATATCTGTGTTAAATGATTCAGACAGTCCTGAGTTTCATCAACAAGGTGTGACTAAATTGATTGAGTGGTGTGAGAATAATGCTCTTGTTATTAATATGAGTAAAACTGAGGAGATTGCATTTGGGTCTGCATCTGATATAATGCCTGTTTTTATTCATAAGGAGGAGTAGATCAGTTAAGACATAAATATTTAGGAGTGATTAAAACAAAGCCAGAGAATTTACTTTCTTGATAAGTGCTTTGTGAATGTTAGGAATGCTTATGTGTCCAAAAGTATGCCACCAATTTTAAACTCTGACCACAAAGTTGTTCTGTCACGGTTCACCGTCTATCTCTGCACTACATTCCCCAAAATCCTCTTTGGCGCACCTGCAATTACTCTCCCCTGAGTATTATCACCTGCACCTGTTCACTATCAGCAGCCTCATTAGCAAGCTCTATAAAATACTCACCACAGCCTCAGTTCATTGTCAAGCCTCCAACAGCTAGCTTCTAACCCTATGCATATTTTGCATAAAGAGTTTGAACTACTACCATCAAAGAGGAGGTATAGAATCCCCAGATTTAGCAAAGTGAGGCTGAAACACTCTTTTGTGCACCAAGCTATCTTAGTGTTGAACAAAAACATTTAATCAGAAATCAAGAGTACTGTGAAGGTGTTAGATGTATAAGTGCTGTATTGTTTGAATGCATAATATGTGATGTTTAAGTGTATGTCGATGTAGAATGTATGTTAGATGTTGTAAACATAGACACTGTTATGCAAGAAACATTTCAGACTCGTCTGACAATAAAGTATAAATTAAGTGTTACCTGCAGTGGAAGAGCCTCTTCTCAATATTATTAACTCGTCTTTATCTTTAGGTCATGTTCCAAGAACGTTCAAGCGGGCAGTAATAAAACCTCTCACTAAGAAACCGCAATTAGATCCAAATAACCTAGCAAATTACAGACCCATTTCAAATCTTTCATTTATGTCTAAAATACTAGAAAAAGTTGTGTCCGCTCAATTGTGCTCTTTCTTGCAAAAAAATTATATCTTTAAAAAAATTTCAGACCGCATCATAGCACAGAAACTGCGCTCGTTAAAATTACAAATGATTTACTTTTAGCTTCTGACCAAGGCTGTATCTCAATATTAGTTTTACTTGATCCTAGTGCTATGTTCGACAACGCATCATAAAATACTCCTGGATCGACTACAAAACTACACTGGTGTTCAGGGACAGGCATTAAGCTGGTTTAGATCGTACTTATCAGACCGTTATCATTTTGTCTGTTTAAATGGGGAAAAATCGAAGATAACGTCAGTAGACTATGGAGTGCCGCAAGGATCGGTGTTAGGCCCTCTGCTATTCTCAATATATATGCTCCCACTTGGTAATATTATAAGAAAACATGGAATTAATTTCCACTGTTATGCTGAGGACACTCAATTATATATTTCATCACGCATGTTAAAGATATAAAATGTTGGATGACGTGTAATTTTCTTCTATTAAATTCAGATAAAACAGAGGTATTACTTATTGGTCCAAAAAACTACCCACAAAACCTCGTACAATACAACTTTAATTTAGAAGGATGTCCTGTTACTTTATCCACTACAGTTAAAGACCTGGGTGTTATACTAGACCGCAACTTGTCTTTTGAAAAGCATATTTCATATGTTACAAAAACAGCCTTTTTCCACCTTAGAAACATTGCTAAGCTACATGCTAACATGCTATCTGTTTCTGATGCAGAAAAGTTAGTTCATGCATTCATGACCTCAAGACTAGATTACTGTAATGCTTTATTAGCTGGTTTTCCTGCATCCTCAATAAACAAGCTACAGTTAGTGCAAAATGCAGCTGCTAGAGTTCTTACTAGGTCAAGAAAATATGATCATATAACACCAATTTTATCATCTCTACACTGGTTACCTATCAAGTTCCGTATCAATTACAAAGTACTGTTACTGACCTATAAAGCCCTAAATGGTTTAGCTCCTGTGTATTTAATGGACCTTCTATCGCCCTACAATCCATCGCGTTCTTTAAGATCACTAAATTCGAGGCTTCTGGTCATTCCTAGGATATCTAAGTCCACTAAAGGAGGGAGGGCGTTCTCGCATTTAGCTCCTAAACTCTGGAATAGCCTTCCTGATATTGTTCGAGGCTCTGACTCGCTCTCCCAGTTTAAAACTAGATTAAAGACGCATCTCTTTAGCCAAGCATTCACATAATCCATCTCAGAACTTTTATACTACAGTTAAATCAGATCAAATGCATTAGCTATGCTAATAATTTTCCATCTGCTTTTCTGCTGTTATCTCGGGACGGCAATCCCGAGGTAAATAGAGTACGTCAGCTCCAGTTTGGATCCAGCCTCTCACGGAGACTTCAGATCCCCTAACACCTGTGAAGAGACGACTCAACGCCTGCGAAATGTTATGCCTTAAATGAATACATTATTAACTAACTGTATTTTATATGTACATTTCTGAAATGCATTTGCTGTAAAGCTGCTTTGAAACAATATGTATTGTAAAAAGCGCTATACAAATTAATTGAATTTGCGTGTAGATGTTTTGAATTGGTCTGAATTTCAGAAGTATATTTTTCTGTACTATCCAAAATTCTGTTCTGTTGTACTCCAACATAAGCATGTTTAATATATAAGGCCTGATCAATTAGCACATACTGTAAATAAGTTTTAGATAGGCAAGTTATGCTCAACAGCAATTAAGAAAATAAAAATTAAGCAATTAAAATAAATGATTCACATATATATTAAAATATTGAAATGAAGACTTCATACTGAAAACTTGAAAGGGCACAAACCGTCAGTTCTGAATGGCAGGCTCCTATGTGTTTGTCAAGTGTCCCATTAAACAAACTGGACACCGCAGCTTTCCGTTATATCTAGAAATATTAACAACAACAACAACAAACAATTAAACTTTTTTTTTAAGTGACACTTTATTTATAGGTTCATGTAACTTTGTAAATAGGAGTAAAAAATTATTTGCACATTCCCAAAATTTGTCAGTTAAACTTATTTTAACTTTAAAACTTTTAACTTATTTAAACTTTATTTAAACTTATTATTAAAGCCAATTATTCACAATTAGGGTGTGTGTGCTTGCTCATTCACCATTATTATAACCCATGGGCACAAATTACAAAAGAAACCATATAAATATAGCATTAAGATTTCAACATATCCACACAAAAGAGTAGGGATGCACCGAATATTTGGCAACTGAAATTATTCGCCGAAAATGGCAAAAAAAATTACTTTCCGTGTTTGGCCGAATAAGTGAAAATAAATAATAATAAAAATTTTACCGAACAATGACGTTTTTGAGAATGCAATCAAATGGCAACCAGCACAGAGTGAGAGGCGTGCACGCTTTATGAATGCAGCAAACATTAAGTAAATGTGGAAGCATTTTAAAGCACCACAAGTTGAATTCAAGTCAGCGTGGAGATCAAGTTAGACGCAAGATGTCAAAAAAGCGTGTGTGTACATTTAACGAGGATCTTTAAAAAGAATTGATCAAGTTATTATGCGCAGTAAGTTGTGAAAAAAGAACTTGTGGCTTCGCACTGATTGACGCACACCAGAACCGCTCTCACAGGCCACGATCTCAAATTCAGTTCTCTTTGAGCCTGAATGGTCAAATACACACACAGTTATCAAAATGCCCATCATGTGCAGTATCTCATATAAAAACAGTCGGTTATGGCTGGTGAAAACCGGATATGTATCAGTATATACTGTAGGCTATTACCAGTAGATCCAAGCATTCGGTCTTAAAGTAACAGCAGACCAGTCTGTGTCATTAATGTTAATCAAACAACAAAAGTAAAATAACTAAATTATATACTGTATAACCTTATGAAATAAAAGATGCACTCTTTTAAATGCATTTTTTTGTTGTTGTAGGCATACAAAGTACACTACATTCTTTCAGCAGTCAGTTATAGGCCTAAAGGCTTTAACTGTAGGCTCAAAGATGGTCAAATAAAAATATTTTTAGTTTAACAATTTATGTATTTTAAGTTATATTGTGCTTTGTTGGTATGGGTTAGTCACATCCAAAATAAAAGTTTGTATTTACATTATAAATGTGTGTGTACTGTGTATAATTATTTTGTATATATAAATACACACAAATCCATGAATATGTTAAATTTTTTTCATTTATATATAAAATATTTATATTTATATATAATATAAATTATGTATAAATACATATACTGTCAGGAATCAATCAGGCTCATTCACATCCACAACACAAAGATCACACTCACCCGAATATTAATCACCTGCACCTGTCAGCAATCCAGCAATCACTAGCACTACTAAAGAGCACACCTCACCTCCAGTCTCTGTCGAACCTTGAATTAGGAAAGACCTACTTACCTGCTCTCTGTGTATTTCAGACCTGTTGTTCCCCAACTGTTCCAGTCTGTTTCCACAGTTCATTCAGGTGATATTTCCCTGTTTGCCTCGTCTGGAGTTCCCTCTCTCTCCCTGAAGTTCATGCTCTGCATTCCTCGGATTGCGTTTCATGTCAATTTCTATCCTGCTGTGATCTACAAGTGAAAAGATGGTCATTCTCCAGGATAATTCTCACAGTACCTGTTTGTGCATTTGAGTTTCTCTGCTGTTCATCTCAAAGCTTCATTAAAAGTTACTCTGAATCCTTCTAACCTTATTGTCTGAGTATATATACTCTGACATATACAGTATATACACTCACCTAAAGGGTTATTAGGAACACCATACTAATACTGTGTTTGACCCCTTTTCGCCTTCAGAACTGCCTTAATTCTACGTGGCATTGATTCAACAAGGTGCTGAAAGCATTCTTTAGAAATGTTGGCCCATATTGATAGGATAGCATCTTGCAGTTGATGGAGATTTGTGGGATGCACATCCAGGGCACGAAGCTCCTGTTCCACCACATCCCAAAGATGCTCTATTGGGTTGAGATCTGGTGACTGTGGGGGCCATTTTAGTACAGTGAACTCATTGTCATGTTCAAGAAACCAATTTGAAATGATTCGAGCTTTGTGACATGGTGCATTATCCTGCTGGAAGAAGCCATCAGAGGATGGGTACATGGTGGCCATAAAGGGATGGACATGGTCAGAAACAATGCTCAGGTAGGCTGTGGCATTTAAACGATGCCCAATTGGCACTAAGGGGCCTAAAGTGTGCCAAGAAAACATCCACCACACCCTTACACCACCACCACCAGCCTGCACAGTGGTAACAAGGCATGATGGATCCATGTTCTCATTCTGTTTACGCCAAATTCTGACTCTACCATCTGAATGTCTCAACAGAAATCGAGACTCATCAGACCAGGCAACATTTTTGACTCTTGCAAATTGTAGCCTCTTTTTCCTATTTGTAGTGGAGATGAGTGGTACCCGGTGGGGTCTTCTGCTGTTGTAGCCCATCCACCTCAAGGTTGTACGTGTTGTGGTTTCACAAATACTTTGACTGAAATAACCACTCGTTACAACCGAGGTATGCAGCAAAGTTGCTCTTCTATCAGCTTGAATCAGTCGGCCCATTCTCCTCTGACCTCTAGCATCAACAAGGCATTTTCGCCCACAGGACTGCCGCATACTGGATGTTTTTCCCTTTTCACACCATTCTTTGTAAACCCTAGAAATGGTTGTGCGTGAAAATCCCAGTAACTGAGCAGATTGTGAAATACTCAGACCGGCCCGTCTGGCACCAACAACCATGCCACGCTCAAAATTGCTTAAATCACCTTTCTTTCCCATTCTGACATTCAGTTCGGAGTTCAGGAGATTGTCTTGACCAGGACCACACCCCTAAATGCATTGAAGCAACTGCCATGTGATTGGTTGATTAGATAATTGCATTAATGAGAAATTGAACAGGTGTTCCTAATAATCCTTTAGGTGAGTGTATAATTGAGTGTCATCAGCATAACAGTGGAAATTAATTCCATGTTTTCTTATAGCAAGGAGACATTTTAATTGCTTATTAAATGCTGCCACTTGGTAATGTTATATTTGACATATTCATAATCATTACTTTTGCCGGTTCTTTTTGACAGCTTTTAGGTTATTGGCAGCGCCACCCTTACATTTTACATGAATGCGTCAGCACCGAAAACATGGAGATTTGTTTAGAATAATCGCACAACCTATTTGATATTCTATAATTAAATCAGTCATGGACCTTTATCAAATGCTTTTGCACAATTTGCAGTTTACAACTGTCTACTGTTAAGAATATAAAAATAATCAAATGAGATAACCTACTGTCGATCCAAGCGAAATGGGCCTCATTTCGAAAAGATTCGTTTGAAACAACATCTCTGAATTTGCAGCACGTCAAAGACAGTCTGTTAAAAGCAACATCTCCGTCTTCTTTTACGACCTCAAGCAGGATACGTCTCAGGATGTCATCTGGAATCTTAAAAAAAAAAAGAGGAGTTTAATAATATTCTATATAAAATAATAGTCAGATAAGAACATACATGTAACATGTTAAAAATGAAAAGCATTTGGAATATCTCACCTCAGTAATGTTGATGTGTAGTGGAATCTGCAACATCTCATCCGGCACAAAAATCACGTCATCGTCCGGCACAAAAATCACGTCGTCGTCTGAAATTACCACCACCTGTTCGTCTGAAACCACCTCGTGACCCTCCATTTCAAATTATCCCTATTCAAAGAAATTACATTCACACAAAAACATTAATTGTGAAATATTTATTGAAGATGGAAAGAGAACATTTTACAATGCTAATGTATTTATTCAATTTGCTACAAATGCATTTTCATATATGTTTAAGATGCCGTGGAAGTTAACTTCAGAAAGGTCTCAGTCTAGTTTTGACAAAGAAAGATGAATTTGTCCAAATTTGTATGTATTTTCACAAATATATGACCAAATTTATTACCCTAGTCCGAACCACCAAAAGTCTAAACCCATCCATCCATCCATCCATCCATCCATCTGTATAAATAGAAAACTGACCTCTGACGTTGCGCAGTACAAAACACAACAAAGTCCAAACCTACCTCTCACGCAAGCTAAAAACAAGCCCCGCACAAACCTTTGATTTTTAATTATTTATTTCACTTACTGACCCCAAACTTTTGAATGGTAATGTTTAATGTTACAAATGCTTTCGGTTTCAGATAAATGCTGTTCTTTTGAACTTTCTATTCATCATAGCATCATGAAATAAAAATGTAAATAACTGTTTTCAACATTGATAATAATCATAAATGTTTCTTGAGCATAAAAACATCATATTGGAATGATTTCTGAAGGATCATGTGACACTGAAGACTCGAGTAATGATGCTGAAAATGCAGCTTTGTACAGTACAGTGTAATTTGTTCCTGTGATCATTCACATAGAAAAAGGGAGGGTTGAATTTGCTTCTATAACAGTGTGGCCAAAGCTTATTGGCTCTGCTCCAGTGACATCACCAAAGGTGCTCAATCCCCCACCCTAACACTTTCAGTACAGGTGAATCACAGTTTGGATTTGGAAGAAGGATTTTACATCTGACTTGGATAACTTTCATACATTACTTCTTTGCAATGGATAAACAAGCTGAGAAGAGGTAATTTTGTGTTTTGGTTTCAAAACTGTATGTTTGTTTATCATTTTAAACTGTTAAACAAACTTGTTGTCAAAATGTTCATACTGTTACAGTTACAAAGGCTTTCAAAGGCTTAGTCCCAACATCTAAAAACTCAGGCAAACTCATAAAAACTAAAACTATTAATTTGTAACTCTGTAATAAAGCATGAAATACTGTTTCTTGATTTCTGGACCTAAATGAACCAAGTTGTTTCTTAAAGAAAGCCAAAATGGGGTAAGACAAAAGAAAATCTTGTTTGCGTTGGGATCCATGTGCTAAAACTATTACTATCTAGGACTATCTATCATTTCTTTCATTCTAAGTCCAAATGTTAAAATTTAAATTTTAACAGTTGCAGAGGCTCATCAGACTCCTTTAGCTGCCATTCTATGTACTATTTCTAATTCATTGACTCATTTTCCATTCAATCTCATATTTCTAAACTGAAACCCTTAAAATTCTTCAAACTTAAGTACTAGCAAACTATCTTTCTTTCATTCTATCCATCTAAACTGTTTTAAACTTCAAGGTTTAGAAACTTTCTCTCTCTCACTCTCTAATTTTATTGTTATAAAAGGAAAGAGAAATACAAAATCAAATATAATGTAATATTTCAAACTACTTTAAACGTCTCGTCCAAACTTTTCCAAGCCAACTTAAAGTTTGTTTCGACAAACTTTCTCATCTAGTTTTACACATTTCCTTAACTCGTGTCTCATTCCATAAAATCATTGTTGAAATAATTTGTCATGTCATGTTTCTCTCTCCATCCCCACACTCTTTTAGGAAAGCTGATCGGCGCATAGTGTACTGCCTAATTTGCAAAACACCACAAGAGAACCTACCTGTACATCTGGCCAGAAGGTGCATGAAGAACAGCACGCACCAAGACATACTATTGGAGGTTCAAAAGGCAAAAGATTCAATGAAGAAATGGACTTCAAGAAGTAGGACGTGGGACTATAACCACATTAGTGCCCTCTTGCCAGACCCACGTTCTAAACAGAACATTCTTGAAGAGCTGCTCAAAATGGGGTTCCTTGTGAACAACCTGCCCCAGGAGTCCCGCGCGGACACAGGAGCATCGGCAGAGGAGGCTGACGTCCCGTCTGGTCTTGATACAATGCAAGTGTTATCACTGACTATTATTAATTATACAGCAGAACATTTGATACAGTAAAGTTGATGATTTACACATTCAGTTTGCAATTTTATCTTTTTGTTTTTGTTTCAATAATGTAACAATGCACGTGCACTCGTCTTGCCTCACATGATCACAAGGTGACCCGTCTTGCTTGCCATGTTTTTTTTCCAAACACAGACCATCCGCTGACGACCATCCCAGCATTGAGGAATGCCAGCAGGTCTTGAGAGTGGCAAGGCCGGACTTTGAGAAGATGAAAAGGGACCTGGAGACGGACGTCGAGCTCTCTGACACCGAGAAGACCGTAACTGGTGCGAGGCAATCCTGGTCTTTCGGCACATGCAGCGGCCAAAAGATGTGGAAGCCTTGACGGTAAGTTGGCTTGTACTTGCGACGTGATATATCATTTGCACGGTACGCGTTGGTCCATAGCTCACGTGTCAATGTTGTCCAGGACTTGGAGTGGCTGGACAGGGTCCATCACGGCGGACGTGCCGTTTTAGGCGTGAAGAGGAACAAAATTGGCAAAATGCGCATTGCCTTGGCACAGGAAGATGAAGCAGTAAGTTTTAGTATGGTTAAGAAAAATGAAAAGGTTTTTCTGACCACACATGCTATATAGTAACTCTTTGGACGCCACAGTTTTTGCAGGTGTACTTCGCCAAGGTCCGGCCTGGGAACATTTTCCCGGAAAAATTAATCAATAATTTCTTCCTCTGTTCTTCTGGCGAGAGGACCCACAGTGTCACCCGAGACATGACGCGTCTCCTCGAAGCGTACGTACCGAAAGACCACGATACAGTTATTCACAGTCAAAATGCAATGAACGTTTCATGTTACCTTCATTTCTCCTGCAGGTACCAACTGTCCCCTTTCAGAAGCCAGGACGTGCGGGCGGCAGTTTTAAGGAAGGCCGCCAAGAAGCTGACAGCCCAGCAACTGGAGGCCGTAAGGCAATACATGCTCACGTCTTTCTGCCTCAGGATGTGGTGGAAGCGGCTACGCTGCTGGAATCCTTGGCCAGGTGTGTCTGTTCATCTAAAGGGAAAAAGAAAATGAAGGACAAAAAACAACACACCACAAGCAGTTTGTACATCAAATTTAGCAAGTTGTGATCATTTTTGTCATACCTTGTGTTCCTTTCCCCTTCTTTAACAGCCCTCCTTTGGAAGATGACACTTCCCCAGCCCAGCAGAGTGTATCTGGCACCAGCGCGTCAGGTGACCGCCCTTCCACTACGTTACAAGACTTCCTTAGAGCGTTCCCGGTCCAGATCGACGGCACGCCACCAGAGAAGAAACAGCGGGTCGATGCGGGATTTCCCTCGGACCGTGTCTTATATGATAAGTGGTGGATCACCCAGTACAACAAAAGAGTTCGATTTCTGCTTTGTAAGTCCCCGAAACAATCAATACGGCATTGTCTAAATGTATTGCATTTACTAAAGGAGTAAAGTTATATTTAATTCTGTCTTTCAGCGAATTTCGTGTTGAGGAAACCTTCCGTGGCCAAGGTGACAAGGCTAATCCAACAGGAGGGCTGGAAGGTAAACACCAAAGATCCAGGAGGTATTGGAGCTATGGACACCAGCGGCCAAGATCAACGTTGAAACCGACCCGGTTGCCATCCGTAGTGTGTGTGAGCAATCCTGATCTGGCCTGGCAGTGAAAGACTTTGGTCCGGAGCAAGGTCTAGGTGAGAACACCTTTTGATTTGACATCAAGAAAAAAAAAATTCCTTGATGCCAACACATTTATAAAATGAATCAACTGCAGAAAATGTCCTCATTTCCATAAAATTCCCTTAATGTGTAATAAAATTTCGAAAAGTTTTCAATAAGTTATTATTTAGCAAATATCACCGAGTAATTAACAGTCTTAATATTGTCTTGGTCATAGGAGTGGTTGCAACACAGCCCTTTGCAAAAGGCGACTTTGTGTGCGACTATCATGGGAAGCTAATTACGGCTGCAGACGGAAGGGCCAAGATGGAGGAGCTTCATGGGGAACCTGGGTACATGTTCTTCTTCAATAATGGGAAAAAAGAAATGTGCATCGACGTCCAGACCATCCCCTGCGAATGTCACCCGGAGGCAGACACGGTGGGCCGAAGAATCAACCACTCTTCAAAGAGCGCCAACATAAAGCCGTTCCACTGTGCCATGTCTGTCCACGGTCAGGAGAAGGACGTCATCCTGTTCAGAGCATTGACAGACATACAGGTCGACAGTCAACTGAAATTTGACTATGGTGTTAAGAGGAACTCGTTCCGCGGAGAAGGCCTGGACCTGGCCTGGCTCGACGATTAGGCTTGGCTGACCCGGACCTTCAAGTTTTTGGATCCTCAAAGGGACGAGCATCTGCCTTAAAGAATAGAGCAACAGCATATTACTTTCTTTCAGTGGAACCACATCAGGTAGTGTTAAAAAGCATGTTCAATTCATTTTATTCTTCACTTACTAGCATTTGTTCCAATGTTCATATGATATGACTCTTTATCTCTCACAGTGTGAAGGACCTTAAGAGAAGGAAACCCTTCCTGGACACATCAAAAATGCTCAAAGTATGTATTCATCAAACTACATTGCTCTCTTGATCTCATTCTTTTTTTGTACGCGTTTGTGTTCACACTCTTTTTACCTCTCGCAGCCGGCTTCCGGAGAGATGGAGCATTTTTTTTATATTTTTTTTTGTGGGAGGAAGAAACTTTTTTTCCCCATTGTTATAGATCGTTTAAATATTTAATTATTTATTATTTTCCTGTTTGTAATTTAATTTTTTCATAAATTTTCATTAAAAACAGAGTTTGACAAAAAGTACCTCCGTTTGTCACTCCATTGCCTCAGGGTGTTTGTGTGAGAGTGAGTCAGTGAGTGTGGTGGGTGTGGTGTTGGGTTTTGTGGGGGACGGACAGGTTGAGCAAACAGGACAGCTCCTAGGTGCTGATAGCTGAAAAAAGTGCAGTGACTTACATTTTCCGCAGGGTGGCGTCGGTACTCATCAAACCCTGAAGCACACAGAAGACAAACTTTATGCCAAACCTCACTTACTGAAGTGAAGCACACGATGAGGCTTCTTGTGAACCAACCCAAAAAAAAAACAAAAAAAAAAACACTGAAATAACATTCCCACATTTCCATTACTTTACACACCATTTTAATAAGGGTGCTGTATTCACCCTCACTTGCAACATGAATTTAAAACTAATAATAGTGTTAAACTAGTTCTCGTGAATTATAACATGGACATCACAATATCACTATGTGTCTGAATAAGATGAATGAATGTACATTTGAATAGTTTATTAATATTTAATGTTTATTAACCATCACAATTAATTAAATGCATGAATAAATATTTTTAAAAAAATTATAAAAATACTATACATGACCTGACATGATAAGAATAAATAAATATTGTACATGGTCACCTTTGAGCTTTTCACCTCTAGCTCATTCTTCTGTGGATGGCACATGGCTTGACATTTTTTGATCTTTCGTTGTCTGGGAGGGATTTATGGACCTAATAATAATAAAAATAATAATAATATTAATAAAAATAATATGTATGTATACAGAGGTGTCAAGTAACTAAGTACAAATACTTACCTTAAGTAGAAATTTTGGGTATCTATACTTTACTTGAGTAATTATTTTTCAGCCGACTTTTTACTTCTACTCCTTACATTTTCACGCAATTATCTGTTCTTTCTACTCCTTACATTTTATAAATAGCCTCGTTACTCCTATTTCATTTCGGCTTGTTTTCATTCCGGCTTGTCATCGTTCAAAAAATGGCCAATTACACAAACGTTTAATAGATCTGAGTCCCACCTCCTGAACATCGCTAAACTGATTGGCTTTGTGTTTTCTTTCTAGTTACATTTGGTTGTGCGAAGCGGCAAAACTCATCCGAAGGAATTAATAAACCTAGGTGCGGTAAGTGACGGAGAAATCAACAGTTTTCTGCTCAGGAATACGGGGCAAATCGCGTCAAATATTGATTTGGGGACAGCCGTTTTTACAATATAGTACTGTAAGACAATCGCGGGATAAGTGGCAAACATAATCGAGTGTGTGTGTGTGTGTGTGTGAGAGAGTGAGAGAGAGAGAGAGAGAGAGAGAGAGAGAGAGTGTGTGTGTGTGTGTGTGAGAGAGAGCGAGAAAGAGAGAGAGAGCGAGAGAGAGAGAGAGTGTGTGTGTGTGTGTAACCCTACATTATAGGATCAAAATCTCCCCATAAAGATAGCAATATCCGAAATCCTTGTCGGGATTTTTATTTTATTTTATTTGAAAACGGCTTATAAATCAGACTAAGAGATGTTTTTTGAAAATGCAGAAAGTTATCTGTGATAGGGTTAGTGTAGGGGGGTAGAATACAGTTTGTACAGTATAAAAATAATTGTCTATGGAAAGTCCCTATAAAACATTAAAAAATAACATTGCTTGGTCTGTTGAAATGAGAGGCCTGTTTGATCAAGTTGAACCCTTGTCATCCCAGTCTCATCAGCTGGACTGAAAGAAGTTTCAGTGCTGACGCTGAAAACATGTCTCAGAGCAATGGTCACAAGTGACACTTGACAGTGTTGCTGTGTGTCGTGTCCAACAGGACAAACTTGACAGTATTGATGCAAAACATATATGCCAACAGTTAATTTCTGTTAAAGGGATAAGTTCACTTATTTAAAAATGAAAATTCTGTCATCATTTACTCACTCAAGTTGTTTCAAACCAGATTCTTTCTTCTGCTGAACACAAAAGAAGATATTTTGAAGAATGTCGATAACCAAACAGTTGACTGTAGCCATTGACTTCCATAGTATTTTTTTTTTCCTACAATGGACGTCAATGGCTACAATCAACTGTTTGGTTATCGACATTCTTCAAAATATCTTCTTTTGTGTTCAGCAGAAGAAAGAAACTGGTTTGAAACAACTTGAGAGTGAGTAGCCTAAATGATTTTCATTTTTGGGTGAACTATATCCTTTTAATGAAAGATGCAGACGTGTTTGGCTTCTTTAAAAAGCAAGGAACAAGACAGTATTGCACGATTGCATTGCACTATGAACGGAGTAAAGTTAAGTCTCTGTTAAATTGCCTCCTTGTCTTTATTAGTTACCTGTAACATTACAGAATTAATAAATTAAAGTATTTGTTAAGGTCAATATAAAAACCTTAATACATTATCCTATTAATTTCCTGATTCCTCCGCTTCTGGGGATGTCCCCAGTCCCCACCAATCTCAAAATCAAACCTACGCCCTTAAAGAGAAGTATAGACTAAACATATACCATTTCGATGATAACATGCCTCTGAAGTTTGACTTTTTGCACCATTACAATACTTATAGGCAACTAGTCATCATATCTTCCTCTCCATGAAACACATGTTAATGCTCAGTAGTGCACACATATGGTTCTTTAATGTATTTGCATTTTACTAAAATGGAAATTGGACTGAAATTAATTTTCTATGGGCATATATGTGGCTGAAACAGGTAGTGCATCTCAAATTTTTCAACATTAACATTTTAATATAACGTTATAGTCATGGCCTTTAGAAACATGTTGTTTTGAGGTGTGGTAGTGCACTATAGCCCCCTGTGGAGCGGCCTAAGCTTTTGTCCTTAATGGCATTTTTTTTCTTTGCATTACTTTTACTTTTATACTTTAAGTAGTTTTGAAACCAGTTACTTTTAAACTTTTACTTGAGTAAAAAGCTTGAGTTGATACTTCAACTTCTACAGAAGTCTTTTTAAACCCTAGTATCTATACTTCTACTTGAGTAACGAATGTGAATACTTTTGACACCTCTGTATGTATGTATGTGTGTGTGTATATATATATATATATATATATATATATTTGATTTATAGAGGTAATAACTGTATCATAACTCACAATTTATACGAACAAAACACAACTGCTAATAATAACTATGTTAATACTTATTTGACAGAAATAAATCAGAATAACTAAAGTTATTGGTTGTAACTAAAATATAGTAACATTATAGAAATGATGATCGCATGTTTTTGTACAATACATTCATACAACAGTGTATGTATGAATTAATGGACGTTTGCAGCGAATAGCATCACATAAGCTGACGGAAGTCAGTAGGCTATTTTTTTATTCCTTTTCGGAAACCTCGACAGAACTTTCTCCTCAGTGGTCAGACAAAAATCGGCTCGATCCTGCTTCGGAAGAGGCCCTTTTAATGAGATGTTGGGACGATGGTCCCGTATGAGCACCCGATTTTCTCGAAAGTTAGAAAAAATGTACTGTACTTCCTAAAGTCCATTGACACATTGTTATTTTTCAACCGAGAAGCTTCGCGAAAATCCTCACAGGACGATCGATCGGGAAAAACTCCAAAAAAATCGTCTCCAAGAACCCACGTAGGAGCAGCAAAATAATAAAATGTAGATTGGGGTGAGTTTTTACTAAATATTTTTCTTTTTCTTTTTTCGATTGACATATTGAGCGAACCCTTTGATGTAGCATAGGCCTGACACGTGTTTAAAGAGTGTCGCGTCCAAAAATCAAAAAATATCTCCCAAAACCACAGACAGCTGTACAGTATGATAAACATATAAGGGTCATTCTACAGAAACGGACACTTTTGGGATGACAAGATGTCTTAAAATGTATTTCTTAGACCACATTATTAGGTTTATCTTTGACTTTATGAATTCAGATAACTGTAATAAAAAATAAAAAAAATAATATATATATATATATATATATATATTTATTTATTTATATATGTTCCGTTTTTGGGTCACTGTTGTTACCGTACTTTTTTTGGCAATATTAAAGTTTTTTTTTTTGGTTTGTTTGTTTTTTATGAAATATCATTTCCATTTCTTTAAGCACATGTAGTCAGAGTTACAGAAAAATAATAATAATGCAACAAATAAGGAGACTGTGTTTTTATTTATTTTAATCAAGTTTGTTAGTGTGTGCTTCAATGATGTTAGTTCATATGTGCAACCATTATTTTTCCATAAAAATGAAAATATTTGAAAAACGGTTAAAATCAAGTAATGATGCAAACCTTTAACCCCAACTTTTGAGTGTAGCAGAACTAAATGGATGTAAAATTATAATCATGTCACATGTATTTAATGTGACAGAAAAAGGACCAGTGACACAATGAATCACCAATGATGCACATAAGATCAAAGATCATTATTCTTCAACTGCAATTAAGTAGATGAGACTAAATTGTTACATTTGGCATACAATCTTAAGTGTTTGCTAAGTGCAATATTTCTGTAAAGGCTAGGGACAGAAAATTTGACCTTTCCATAGAATGACCTGTTACCAAATCCCATTTTTTTCTCTCTCTCTCTCTTTTTAAAAATCGACAAAGATGTTTTCTCAATAAAATACAATTTTATTATAAATGTATTTATTAAAAAAATAAAAATGTATTAAAAATTTAATTAAAACGTCATTTTTTAAAAATAAAACATCCAAGTTTGACAACGAACAGATGGGGGAAAAGCCATACAAACGTTTTTGTTTTAAAATGATGTTGCACAAGTTTGTCTTTTGATTTTGTGTTGTACACCGCCTACGGCATCTCAGAGGCCGCCAACTTTCAAACCAACATAGACTCCCTAGACTCCCTAGACTCCATGACCGTGGAGCGTCCGCTGCGCGACGTGTTTAGCTCCGCCACTCACTTCGCTGACATAAACTTCATCCAGCTCTATGCAACCACGCCCCACGTCCACTCCACCTCGGATAAGCACCCCGTCAGCCGCATCATTGCAACCTGCGGCCTCCACAATTCCAGTCACGCCCGTAAAACCTTGAAGCTTTAAAGCTTTAGATAGATAGATAGATAGATAGATAGATAGATAGATAGATAGATAGATAGATAGATAGATAGATAGATTGATTAACTAATAGTTAGAAAGATGTATAGCTTAAACCTTAATTGAGTATCAATGGCTTCTAGCAGTTTAAGTTAAACAGTTAAAACAGTCATGGACCTTTATCAAATGCTTTTGCAGTTTACAACTGTCTACTGTTAAGAATATAAAAATAATCAAATGAGATAACCTACTGTCGATCCAAGCGAAATGGGCCTCATTTCGAAAAGATTCGTTTGAAACAACATCTCTGAATTTGCAGCACGTCAAAGACAGTCTGTTAAAAGCAACATCTCCGTCTTCTTTTACGACCTCAAGCAGGATACGTCTCAGGATGTCATCTGGAATCTTAAAAAAAAAAAGAGGAGTTTAATAATATTCTATATAAAATAATAGTCAGATAAGAACATGCATGTAACATGTTAAAAATGAAAAACATTTGGAATCTCTCACCTCAGTAATGTTGATGTGTAGTGGAATCTGCAACATCTCATCCGGCACAAAAATCACGTCATCGTCCGGCACAAAAATCACGTCGTCGTCTGAAACTACCACCACCTGTTCGTCTGAAACCACCTCGTGACCCTCCATTTCAAATTATCCCTATTCAAAGAAATTACATTCACACAAAAACATTAATTGTGAAATATTTATTGAAGATGGAAAGAGAACATTTTACAATGCTAATGTATTTATTCAATTTGCTACAAATGCCTTTTCATATATGTTTAAGATGCCGTGGAAGTTAACTTCAGAAAGGTCTCAGTCTTATAGTTAGTTTTGACAAAGAAAGAGGAATTTGTCCAAATTTGTATGTATTTAAAAAAAATATATGACCAAATTTATTACCCTAGTCCAAACCACCAAAAGTCTAAACCCATCCATCCATCCATCTGTAGAAATAGAAAACTGACCTCTGACCTTGCACTGAAAAACACTCCATCTATCTATCTGTCTGTCTGTCTGTCTGTCTATCTATAGTGGACACCGGCGGGTGCAGTAACGTTTCTCATCGCCTCATGGAGCTAGAGGGACGGAGGGGCTAGCGGCATCCGGCGTGGCCCGATTAGGATATGTGCAAGACTTGCAGTCGACTCCCCGCCCCCTAATTACCGTACACACCAAGTTTCGGCTCTCTAACACCTACAGAACTCGAAAAAAGCATGGGGGTGCACATGGATGCAGGGTGCACTCTTCGCTTTTACACATATAACCTTGAAAATACAGAGAGGGTGATTTATTTAAAACATGGTTTAAAACGCTATAAGCATTTTTTTTTCCTTTTTAAATACAAATTTTAACCCAACAGATTGCATGTATTTTAACAATTTAGCCTTTAGAAGAAGAAGAAGGAAAAAAAAGCAGTCATGTTTTACCTTCACAGTTCGCTTTCGTTTCCAGAGACTATTTCTACATCACTCGGTGATAAAATTATAGAAAACCATTTAGTACTTTTAATCCGCATTGAGGTTGATTAAACTGCTGTAAAAATGTATCAGAATTTTTTTTCATTTTTTTCATAAATCTATTAAAGTACATATCTTCGATCAAGATGGCGCCGCGGATGGCTGCCTCGGTGTGGAGCTCTCCAGCTATTGTGTTGTTTTTGTTTGTTTGTTCTGCGTTTAGTCATTCTTTTCCTATCAGTTTCACCAGAGACGAACTACTGGACATTAGGAAACACACACCAGATAACTTTTCTACAGTTTTTGATTATTCGGACGTTTTGCTGGACATTCTCGTCGGAGGGGCAGCGGTGTTGTTCAAACGCGTGGTCAGACGCAAACGCGGGAAGCGAGCCGGCGCGCTGGTTAAACTCTGTGAGCGCGGCATCCGCACTGCACTCCCCAGCATTCATCTCGCGAACCTCCGATCCCTTCCTAACAAAATCGACGAACTTCTTCTCCTCACAAGCACTAACAAGGATTTTTCTAACTCTGCTGCTCTGTGCTTCACTGAAACCTGGCTGAGTGAAGCCTTACCGGACAACGCAATACATCTGCCGGGCTTCCAGCTGTTCCGAGCGGATCGCATTGCGGAGCTAACGGGGAAAACAAGAGGTGGTGGATTGTGTTTCTACATTAACGAAAATTGGTGTTCAGATATAACAACACTGAACAAGATATGCTCTCCTAACTTAGAGACCCATTTCATTAATTCTCTTTCATTCTCGTGAATGTTTACATCCCTCCAGACGCGTGTGTGAGCGCGGCGCTACAACAGCTGGCTGAACAAATATCTGAAACGGAACAAAGGCACCCGGACTCTCTTTTAATCATTCTTGGGGATTTTAACAAAGCAAATCTTTCCCGTGAACTACCAAAATACAGACAGCACGTTACATGTCCCAACAGAGACAGTAATATACTGGACCACTGTTACACCACAATAAGGAATGCGTATCACTCCGTTTCACGGGCAGCTTTAGGGCTCTCTGATCACTGTTTGGTTCATCTCATACCGACCTACAGGCAGAAACTGAAATCAGCTAAACCTGTGTTAAGGACTGTAAAAAGATGGACTAATGAAGCAGAGCAGGATCTACAGGCCTGCTTTGATTGCACTGATTGGACTGTTTTTGAAGCTGCTACCAACGATCTGGATGAGCTCACAGATACTGTAACATCATATATAAGTTTCTGTGAGGATACATGCATTCCTACCAGGTTATTCTTATCATTTACTAATGATAAACCATGGTTTACTGGGAAACTCAAACACCTTCGTCATGCCAAAGAGGATGCCTACAGAAGTGGGGATAAAATCTTGTATAACCAGGCCAGAAACAGACTGACAAAGGAGATCAGAGTTGCTAAAAGACGCTACTCTGAAAAACTGAAAAAACAGTTTTCATCCAACGACCCATCATCAGTCTGGAATGGCCTGAGGAACATCACCAACTACAAGTCACCATCCCCCCGATCTGTGGACAATCAACACCTGGCTGACGATTTAAATTCATTTTATTGCAGGTTTGAAAAGCCCTCATTCACACCACACACCGGCTCTGACCTGCACTTCACACATTCACCATCACCTCCTGCACTCCCACCTGCACAGTTCGGCCTTCAATACCATCATGCCTGATCTTCTCACAGCCAAACTGACCCAGCTCTCCATACCATCCTCGATCTGTCAGTGGATCACCAGCTTCCTGACGGACCGGCAGCAGCGAGTGAGACTGGGGAAACACACATCCAGGACTCTCACCACCAGCACTGGCGCCCCTCAAGGGTGTGTTCTCTCCCCACTGCTCTTCTACCTGTACACTAATGACTGCACTTCTAAAGACCCCACTGTCAAGCTCCTGAAATTTGCAGACGACACCACTGTCATCGGTCTCATCCGGAACGGTGACGAGTCTGCTTACAGACTGGAGGTTGAACAGCTGGCTGTCTGGTGCAGTTATAACAACCTTGAGCTGAACACGCTCAAAACAGTGGAGATGATCGTGGACTTCAGGAGGAACAGCCCAGCACTCCCCCCACTCACCATCATGAACAGCACTGTGGAAGCAGTGGAGTCATTCAGGTTCCTGGGCACTATCATCTCTCAGGACCTGAAGTGGGACAATCACATTAACTCCACTGTGAAAAAAGCCCAGCAGAGACTGTACTTCCTTCGCCAGCTGAGGAAGTTCAACTTGCCACAGGAGCTGCTGATTCAGTTCTACTCAGTCGTCATTGAGTCTGTCTTATGCACTTCCATCACTGTCTGGTTTGGTTCAGCTACCAAATCAGACATCAGGAGACTACAACGGACAGTCCAGACAGCGGAGAGGATCATTGGTGCCCCCCTGCCATCCCTCCAGGACCTGTACTCTTCCAGAGTGAGGAAGAGAGCAGGTAAAACCATCACAGACTCCACTCACCCTGGACACCACCTGTTTGAACTGTTACCGTCAAGACGGCGACTCAGATCACTGGCCACTAGAACATCTCGGTACAGGAACAGTTTCTTCCCACAGGCCATTTCCCTTCTGAACAGTTAACACACCTCCCAAGGCATATGCCTGTAAGTGCAATACTCCCACTGTTTAGTGCAATATCCTACAACTCAGGTGATATTTATATTTATTCATACTATTCAAAATACTGTAAATATGTTCATAATCTGTATCTGTAAATGTTTATTCTGACAAAACCCAACTGTGACCGTATATTTTTATAGTATTTTCATATTTTTTTTATAATTTTATTTGTAGAATTTGTATTACTATGTTTCTTGTCTCTGTATTTGTATATGTCCACTGGAAGCTTCAGTACCAAGGAAAATTCCTTGTGTGTGCAAGCACACTTGGCAATAAAGCTCTTTCTGATTCTGATTCTGATAACGAAAGGGTAGTGAATTTGAACAATGCACAAGGGTTAAACATATAAAAACACTCACAAGTAAATTTTTGAAACTTTTCGTCTCTGAGGCGATGCAGAATAGACCCCACGTGCAGGCAGGTGCTTTGCCGGTGCTTGCCTGGTGCTAGTGACGCGAGGGTTCAAGGTTGATCGCGAGTTCGTATACATCATAAAAGTCCTGATTTTTTTATTTATTTCTACATTACATTAATAAATATATATCTTATGTCAGCTTTCAGTAATTTACTGCCATTCACATAGCGTTTGTACTATATGAGGTGTCATATTTTAAGCTATGAAATCGCATGTGATTGCGCTGATTTTATTCTTATAGCACTGTTAGTATAATAACCTTGAAAATACAGATAGGGCGATTATTTAAAACAAGGTTTAAAATGCTATAAGCATTTTTTTTTTAAATACAAATTTTAACCCAACAAAATTGTATGTATTTTAACAATTTAGCCTTTAGAAAAAAATAGCTGTCATGTTTTGTCTTCACAGTTCACTTTCATTTCCAGAGACTATTTCTCCACCAACCCGCTAATAAAAGTATAGATTTATAATTACAACATTAATATCAACATAAAAACAATATAACGGAAAAAATCATTTGTTTTTATTTTTTTTCCAGATAAATGTCCCGATTTCACCTTGAGGATTTCACTACGAGTGGAGACAAACGCATTGATCCAGATCATTTCAACTGTGGTGTGCCTACGGTATCGTTTTATACAATCATGCACATGTAATCTGTGAAATCGTTAAGGATTGTTAAATGTTTTCACGTTTATAAATGTATGCTGTTGTTGCGTCCAGCAGCGCTATAGAGAAAATCAACCCTTTTCAGGAAAACTGACCTTAGACTTTTATACACATATAAAATACAGCCTGGCATTCCCAAAAAATCACTTGGGCAATCATGAAAACTCACATGGACCATTTCAAGCACTGACACGGCTGTTCCACCCACATCTACCCAAGTCCTACCAACCCAAGTCAAAACCTAACTCGCACTCAAGTTGAACACAGGCTCTGCCCACTCAAGCCCCGCCCACTCAAGCCCCACCCACTCAAGCCCCACCCACTCAAAACCCACCCAAATCTATCATCTATCCTACCATCCATCCATCATAGCATCCATCCATCCATCATAGCATCCATCCATATAAACATTCACTTTTTTCAGACAAAACAATAAAAAATATGCACAAAAATATCAATCAAACTCATGTATCTATCTATCCATCCATCCTACCACCCATCCATCATAGCATCCATCCATCCATCCATCCATCATAGCATCCATCCATCCAGGCCTATAAACATTCACTTTTTTCAGACAAAACAATACAAATATGCACAAAAATATCAATCAAACTCATGTATCTGTCTATCCATCTATCCATCCATCCTACCATCCATCCATCATAGCATCCATCCATCCATCCATCCATCCATCATAGCATCCATCCATCCATCCATCATAGCATCCATCCATATAAACATTCACTTTTTTCAGACAAAACAATAAATAATATGCAAAAAAATATCAATCAAACTCATGTATCTATCTATCCATCTATCCATCCATCCTACCATCCATCCATCATAGCATCCATCCATCCATCCATCCATCCATCCATCATAGCATCCATCCATCCAGGCCTATAAACATTCACTTTTTTCAGACAAAACAATAAAAATATGCACAAAAATATCAATCAAACTCATGTATCTGTCTATCCATCTATCCATCCATCCTACCATCCATCCATCATAGCATCCATCCATCATAGCATCCATCCATCCATCATAGCATCCATCCATCCATCCATCCATCATACCATCCATCCATATAAACATTCACTTTTTTCAGACAAAACAATAAATAATATGCACAAAAATATCAATCAAACTCATGTATCTATCTATCCATCTATCCATCCATCCTACCATCCATCATAGCATCCATCCATCCATCCATCATAGCATCCATCCATATAAACATTCACTTTTTTCAGACAAAACAATAAAAAATATGCACAAAAATATCAATCAAACTCATGTATCTATCTATCCATCTATCCTACCATCCATCCATCATAGCATCCATCCATCCATCCATCATAGCATCCATCCATATAAACATTCACTTTTTTCAGACAAAACAATAAAAAATATCCATAAAAATATCAGTCAAACTCATGTATCTATCTATCCATCTATCCTACCATCCATCCATCATAGCATCCATCCATTCAGGCCTATGAACATTAACTTTTTTCAGACAAAACAATAAAAAAATGCACAAAAATATCAATCAAACTCATGTATCCATCTATCCATCTATCCATCCATCCTACCATCCATCCATCATAGCATCCATCCATCCATCCAGGCCTATAAACATTCACTTTTTTCAGCAGAACAATAAAAAATATGCACAAAAATATCAATCAAACTCATGTATCTATCTATCCATCTATCCATCCATCCTACCATCCATCCATCCTAGAATCCATCCATCCATCATAGCATCCATCCATCCATCCATCCATCCATCCAGGCCTATAAACATTCACTTTTTTCAGACAAAAAATTAAAAATATGCTCAAAGTCGAACAAACTCATCTATCTATCTATCTATCTATCTATCTGTCTATATGATAAATAAATGAATAAACCTTTTATTATATTATACATACCTTTCACCGTCTGGCAGACAGCTTGACCTTTTTGACCTTTCATTTCAGGACCTAAAAACACCAGCCGTATCTATCCAACAACTCATCCGTATCTTTCAAAAAACTCTCCCAAACAGACCACACTAAAACCTACCCAGACCACTAAATACCACTCAAAAACAAGAGCACTTTATAAAATAGCCCACGGTTAAACAGCCCGGTCTAAAAAAAATGTGTAGTACCGTGTCTACAGACCTGGTGGCGCTAGAGACACACACCAAGCCACCACCAGTCGACTGGCCCTCCCTCAAGTAGTATAAATACCAAGTTTCGTACTGATAAAACCCAAGCGTTGGAGATATATGGCCAGTTAAGCTTCAGCCAATAAGATGCCATATTTTAATGAGGGTGGTTACTAATGAGGATGAAAGTCGTTTTTACCTCCCTACCTATATGCCAGAGTCATATAGAGTGAGAGTTGCGACAACTCCATTGACTTCAATGGAATGTTTTTTTACTGCAATGGCGGCTCGCGGAGCCTCTCAATAGTTCCCGGAAGTAGCAGCAGCGCGGTAGAGTTACAGCAGAACAGACCGTTTGTGATGCACTTTTAAAAGGTAAGACGTTTAAAGAATAAGATTGTATATTATCAGTACATCTGAATCGAATTAACTTATGTATTAAAGCATGCTAGTTGATTATTGCTCTCTAAATTAGTAGTTTTAGGGGACGTTATCAGGTAAAATAAATCAGAATCAGAATCAGAAAGAGCTTTATTGCCAAGTGTGCTTGCACACACAAGGAATTTTCTTTGGTACTGAAGCTTCCAGTGCACATATACAAATACAGATACAAGAAACATAGTAATACAAATTCTACAAATAAGATTATATATATAAAAAAAAATATATATATATGAAAATACTATAAAAATATATGGTCACAGTTGGGTTTTGTCAGAATAAACATTTACACATACAGATTATGAACATATTTACAGTATTTTGAATGGTATGAATAAATATAAATATCACCTGAATTTTTAAGATATTGCACTAAACAGTGGGAGTATTGCACTTACAGGCCTATGCCTTGGGAGATATTTTACTGTTCAGAAGGGAAATGGCCTGTGGGAAGAAACTGTTCCTGTGCCGAGATGTTCTTGTGGCCAGTGATCTGAGTCGCCGTCTTGACGGTAACAGTTCAAACAGGTGGTGTCCAGGGTGAGTGGAGTCTGTGATGATTTTACCTGCTCTCTTCCTCACTCTGGAAGAGTACAGGTCCTGGAGGTTTGGCAGGGGGGCACCAATAATCCTCTCCGCAGTCCGGACTGTCCGTTGTAGTCTCCTGATGTCTGATTTGGTAGCTGAACCAAACCAGACAGTGATGGAAGTGCATAAGACAGACTCAATGACGGCTGAGTAGAACTGAATCAGCAGCTCCTGTGGCAAGTTGAACTTCCTCAGCTGGCGAAGGAAGTACAGTCTTTGTTGGGCTTTTTTTACAATGGAGTCAATGTGATTGTCCCACTTCAGGTCCTGAGAGATGGTAGTGCCCAGGAACCTGAATGACTCCACTGCTTCCACAGTGCTGTTCATGATGGTGAGTGGGGGGAGTGCTGGGCTGTTCCTCCTGAAGTCCACGATCATCTCCACTGTTTTGAGCGTGTTCAGCTCAAGGTTGTTATAACTGCACCAGACAGCCAGCTGTTCAACCTCAAGTCTGTAAGCAGACTCATCACCGTTCCGGATGAGACCGATGACAGTGGTGTCGTATGCAAATTTCAGGAGCTTGACAGAGGGGTCTTTAAAAGTGCAGTCATTAGTGTACAGGTAGAAGAGCAGTGGGGAGAGAACACACCCTTGGGGGGCGCCAGTGCTGATTGTGAGAGTCCTGGATGTGTGTTTCCCCAGTCTCACTCGCTGCTGCCGGTCCGTCAGGAAGCTGGTGATCCACTGACAGATCGAGGATGGTATGGAGAGCTGGGTCAGTTTGGCTGTGAGAAGATCAGGCATGATGGTATTGAAGGCCGAACTGAAGTCCACAAATAAGATCCTTGCATAAGTCCCAGGTCTGTCGAGATGTTGCAGGATATAATGCAGTCCCATGTTGACTGCATCATCCACAGACCTGTTTGCTCTGTAAGCAAACTGAAAGGGATCCAGCAGGGGTCCAGTGATGTCCTTCAAGTGGGCCAACACCAGTCTTTCAAACGACTTCATGACCACAGACGTGAGAGCGACATGTCTGTAGTCATTAAGTCCAGTGATGTGGGGGGTTTTTTTTCACCCAGAGCGGGTGTGTGGTGTGAATGAGGGCTTTTCAAACCTGCAATAAAATGAGTTTAAATCATCAGCCAGGTGTTGATTGTCCACAGATCGGGGGGATGGTGACTTGTAGTTGGTGATGTTCCTCAGGCCATTCCAGACTGTTGCCGGGTCGTTGGATGAAAACTGGTTTTTCAGCTTTTCAGAGTAGCGTCTTTTAGCAACTCTGATCTCCTTTGTCAGTTTGTTTCTGGCCTGGTTATACAAGATTTTATCCCCACTTCTGTAGGCATCCTCTTTGGCATGACGAAGGTGTTTGAGTTTCCTAGTAAACCATGGTTTATCATTAGTAAATGATAAGAATGTCCTGGTAGGAATGCATGTATCCTCACAGAAACTTATATATGATGTTACAGTATCTGTGAGCTCATCCAGATCGTTGGTAGCAGCTTCAAAAACAGTCCAATCAGTGCAATCAAAGCAGGCCTGTAGATTCTGCTCTGCTTCATTAGTCCATCTTTTTACAGTCCTTATTACAGGTTTAGCTGATTTCAGTTTCTGCCTGTAGGTCGGTATGAGATGAACCAAACAGTGATCAGAGAGCCCCAAAGCTGCCCGTGGGACCGAGTGATACGCATTTTTTATTGTGGTGTAACAAAGGTCCAGCATATTACTGTCTCTGGTGGGACATGTAACGTGCTGTCTGTATTTTGGTAGTTCACGGAAAAGATTTGCTTTGTTAAAATCCCCAAGAATGATTAAAAGTCAAGTCAAGTCAAGTCATCCTCATTTATATAGCGCTTTTAACAATGTAGATTGTTTGCAAAGCAGCTTTACAGAGATAAACATATAATTTAAGGTAACAGAGTTGGTTGGAGATTGGTTTAGTTTTATAGTGGTTCTTGAATAATGTTTTTTCAGCTAAAGTTAGTTTTGATTGATTCACTTCCGTCTAAATGATCATTTGTTATTAAATTAGGGGCCGCTAAGACGACACCGTTCTCTCTAAACAGACTTCAAACGTGAACCTGTGATAGACGCTGATGGCGTTCACATGCGCATTAAGAATTGATTCTATAGTTATGTGCGTTTGAATATATGTGCGCAGGTTTGTAATTCCTTACAAACCATGCCTAAACAAACTGCTTGTCTTGTCTATAAATTTTGATGCAGAATTTTATTTTATCTTATCACTTCGGGTAGGTACGCGAACCGAAAAATTCCACTAGGCTTTATCTGTAGAGTGGTATAGGGATCCTCCATAGGGAGAGGCTAGTTGGCACTTCAGCACTGCATTGTCATCGGGTCCAGGCGAAGGTCCTTCGTCAGATCTGGAAACGGCCTGGATCCGGCAGGCTGCGGGAAAACCTCGGGATAAACAAAGACACTAAAATTAGCGTAGATGCCATTCTTCTTATGATGTAACGAGTACATCAGGATTTAAGGGAAGTGTTCCCAGTTCCGGCTGACCTAATCTAAGCATCCTAATATTGAATTATAGAAGTCTATAGAGTGTTATGTGAATGCTAGGTCGAAGAGATGTGTTTTTAGTCTAGCTTTGAACTGACAGACTGTGTCTGCTTCCCGGACAATGTTAGGAAGATTGTTCCAAAGTTTTGGTGCTAAATAGGAAAAGGATCTACCGCCAGCAGTCGATTTAGATATTCTAGGTATTATCAACTGGCCAGAACTTTGAGATTGCAATAGACGATTGGATGCGACCTCTAAACTAGTCGCATCCAAAGCAGTATCTAAGGCCCTTGCACTCTTACAATTAACCTCAATTAAAGTTTGGATGCGTGTATCTAGTTCTGAAATCTTCTCCGTCAGCCTGACTATCTGCCTGCATTTATCACATATAAATCCTGTGCTGACAGAGAAGGCTATGTTATACATGTTACATGAAGTGCAAGTGACAATAAGAGAAGATGACATGACTCACCGTGTTTGTTGACTGATTCTACTAACCACAGCTTTAATGGATTTGTAAAAGGCGCAAACTAAATAAAAAGAGAGCGCACAGATGGCACGTTAACAGGCTAGCGAATTAGTAGCTTGTTGTGCTAGCAACGATTTAGATTGAAGCTAGCGATGTCAGGTTAATGTGTGATGTTGAGTAAGTTGTATCTAGCAGTATAAACAACAGGGAATGGTAGTAAATAATGATTCAAAATAGAAAGATATACAAAGCTACAGACACAAACCAACAGCAAGGCAGAGAGGAGCACATATTTTGACTAAATCCACACCCATCATCACTCTAACCCTACCCTTGGTAACCTCTGTTGTACAGCCCGCACGAACACAACCCAGACACATGCCCTACCCATTGGTAACCTAGGCAGCCCACCGTGGGACAGCCCGGGCTCTGGTAGCCCGCTTACTAGATGGTTTTAGGTTGAATAGGGGAGTATAGTGTCTTGGGCAGTTGTTAGTAGTCGGGATATGGAAAAGTTCAGGAGTGTGGGGGTGGTGTGCGTCCGTGACCACGGCCTGGTTCGTGTCGGCTTGAAGTGGTCAGTGGACGGATAGACTGCGCACCACCAGGTCTGGGCCATAGGGTCCGAGCCTTGGATTATTTATTCCCTAACTCTCAAAGGGGATTAAGACCAAATTATTTTAGTGCTAATGTAGGTACATGGATAGCCCAATTAAAATTTTAAAAAGAAAAAATTAGTTCCAGATCCTCTACAAAGGGTATGTTTATTATTGCTAAAGCGGTGATAGTCCAGTAACTGTCCAATGAATTCTCCCTCTCTCATTAAACCAAATAATTCCCTGGGGATCAGACAAATGATATTATTATTATTTCAATCAATATTATTTCAATCAAAAGAAAATTTTATTTTTTATCTCAGATTGAGGCCTTTAGGAAACCATATGTCCAGTCTCCTAATCCAGTACCTCTCCCTCCTCAATCTGTCCCCCTTTGCCCATTCCAGGTTATGCTCCAGTCCACAAATCTTCAGGTTCTGGATCCCATGCCTCCGGAAGTGAGGCACCACATGTCCCTTCCGCTGGGTCCCGTTCCTCACCATGTATCTGTACCCCCACATCCTGGTGAGAATTGAATTCCCGGTTTCCCCAATGTACCTTTCCCCAAACCAGGAACATCTAATCAGGTACACACAGTTTTTGTGGTTAAGAGGGATGGCCTGAGTGACCCTATGCACCGTCCTCTGTCTCCCTCTCACGAAGGTGTCCTGGGTTTTTCTTCGAGTTCCACTATTAGCTGGACCCAGCTTGCTATGCACCAGGATATCCCACAAGTTCTTCCCTCTCTTATAGGCCGCCACCATCCTGTATCTCCTGCCCAGTGCCTCCTCCTGTGACAATCTCTCAAAGTTCCTCCTCAATCCTGCCGCTAAACCTTACCGTGTAGTACCGTGAATAACTCCTGAAAGTACAGTGAATAACCCCTTCCCCTAAAGGCCTCCATCAGGGTTTTGGTAGCTTCTACCCTATCTGCTTCCCTAGTGCAGATCCTCTGGAACCTCAGGAGCTCGGCCTTCACTATCCCCTTGAACACATGACGATCATGATGACTGTTATGATGGAGCAGAGCGTGGGTGTCTGTGGGCTTAAAAAAAACTTTGGCATCTAGCTTACCGGTGTCCGGAAATTCTGGTCCCTTATAGGTAGTTGTGTCCGAAAAGTTGATCCCATCTGACCTCAACTCCCATTTCACCTGGATAGAAGGATGATGTGAATTTAAAATGTGCACAAACTCCAACCAGTCTTCTTCTGTACCCTTCCATACTCCCCACACATCGTCCAGATATCGGTAGTGTTGGATGGGCAGAGATTTGCATTTGGGATCGACTCCTCCCATTCGGCCATATAGATGTTGGCGTAGGCTGGAGCAAACCTCTTACCCATTGCTGTCCCCTTGATCTGGAGAAAGTGTTGCCCATTGAATTCAAAATCATTCCGGGTCAGGCTTCCGAAAGGCTTTTTCGACGGCCTCCAGCCCTCTCTTAGTCTCTGTTAGTGTATAGACTCTCTACGTCCATGGAGAAGAGTTTGGCCTTGGGACTGATCTTTATATCTCTAATCTTCTCCAAGAAATCGTAGGTGTCTCTGATATAACTACAGTGCCTGGTAGAGAGCAGATTTAGGTGGAATGTAATTAATTCTGCCACCCCGTAGCTTTCACTCCCGCAGTCTGAAACAATTGGTCTCCCAGGAGGAACGTCCGGGAAGGGCCAAGTCGTCCTACCTTTGTGTACCTTTGGCAGAAGATAACATCTTCTCTCCCTGGGTGTGTCTAGCCCCCGATATACTGAACCTGCCTTTTTCCTTAGGAACTTCTCCATTTCATTCTTGATCTGCTCAACCGACTCTGGATAAATGGGCTTTTCCAATTTTTTATAGAATTCCTGGTCCTCCAGTTGTCTCCTTGCTTCCCTGATGTACTGCTCTCTGTCCATTAAGACCACAATGGTCCCCTTATCCGCCGGTTTGATCACTATGGTGTTATCCCCTCTCAAACCCTTGAGAGCCTCCCATTCCTCCTTCGAAAGGTTCCAGTTCTCCGCTACCTCCTTTATCCCTTTCATTGTCTTCTGGTCCTCTTTTATAATCTCCTGGACTACTTTAGTGATCTGACACCCCTCAGGTTCCCATCCTGAACTTGTTGTAAATGGTGCCCTCTGTCCTTCCCCCTCTTCTTCCTCAAAGAAGCCTGCCAATTTCAATCTTCTGTGATATTTCATAAGCCCCTCCTCCGCCTCCAAACAATTCCAAGCGGTCCCTCCCATCCCCGTGCCTCTGGGGACAAATGATAACCCCCTCTGTAAGACAGACATTTCAGCTTCACTCAGAATTTTTGTATAGGAGAAGTTAACCACGGTCCCATGGCCCTGCCCTACTAGTTTAAATGGGATAACCAATGTATTAACATTGCCCGGCCCGTGCTCCCAGTCCAATGGGTCAAATCCAATTCCGTTCGGAAGTCTTGGCCGGGGAGGGCAGCTATGGTTTTCCCGGTGCGGGTGATGTGGGCATTAACCTGGTGAAGTGTAGTAATCTGGTTTCTCGGTAGGTATCTGTGATAATTTATAATAGGGATAAAAATCTGTGCGTTAGGGAAAGTATTCTCCGCCGCCTCCAAGGTCCTCCTGATCCAGGTTTCCACCCAACCGGTAGAAGCACAGGTCCTATCATTAATCCCGAATGATAATACTATTTTAGTGACCCGGTCCCTCGTAGGGGTCTTGTTACGGATGATCTCATGTGCATGCAGCCAACGTGCCACCGTGTACCACACCACCTGAATTCTCTCATCCCCGGTCCTTGGCAGTCGGGCAATATTAAAATCTCCTATAATTAAAATAGGTCTTTTAGGGCGCAGGGACCAATTCAGTTGTTTTGAGCCCCCATGGTCCTGCCTTTCGAAGCCATCCCAATCCCTTGCTGCCCCCTCCTCCTGTGATTCTTCCCTTTCCTCCTGTGACCTAGAATGACAGCGATCACAGAGATACAGAAGGCCTGTAAAACGGCGAGAAAGATACTGCCACAGACAGAAATTATTGTGCCCCTGATCAATTTCTCCAGAACACTGCCACAGTCGGAGCAGGATATGTTGGAGCACATGAACAGCTTCATTAAAAAAAACTGTAACTTTATCCCCCTCCTGGCGGCCACACATTTCCATGTGGAGAAAGACGGCCTGGCCAAAGCCCTCCTCCAACATTGGACTGCGCATTTAAACTAGTGTCCCCTGATAACCCAAAATGTGGTTTCCACAAGCTTATTATTAATCTGTCCAAGTCCCTTGTGCTCACTGAGGGTCTAACTTCAGTTCTTAAGATAGGCCTCTCTTACATCCCCACTCCATCGAGCTGCAGAAAAAAAGAACTATTAGCAGACATGCAAGCATATCACCGGAGACTTAAATTGGAAGTATTTTTTGAGGGCAAGAAGAACCAGAAGGTCAAAACACCATTCACTCACCCCTCAGAATGGGAACCCGTGTTATCTAGCCTGCCAAAGGAAATAGATAAAGTCATTAGAGCTGACAACATTTTGCCTTCAAAAAATTACACTGGGGTTTGGGTGTGACTCCCAATTTGACCCCGGGTCAGAACTATATCACAATTCTGAATACAGAACACAATATACTGGGGAAGGACTGTGTAGCGACTGACCGAATCCTGTTTTCCTTTCACTACTGAACAAATATGAACACATATATGTTTAATTCACAAAACCTTGAATCATGTGATATGGTGCCCCAGTGTCTGCCGGCAGGTCATTGATTAACTTCATTTATGACGCATTGCGCAATCAAGAAACAGGTCTCCGTTGTTCTCAAATCCTTACACCGCTTGCAATTTGTGTTCAGTCACAAAGAATAAGAACTGATCCATTCAGGGTCTCAAGCTAGTTTCCCCCCCCCTCATCATTTATTATGTCTCCTTAGACTGATAATTGGATTTACACACAAAACTACCCTTTGTCTTGAAGACAACCATTTGCGAACTAAGCCCTCACGTGGTACACACCACGGATGGTCAGATGCTGACCATAAGGATACCCACACACACAGAACAATCCCCCGCAGGGGATAAGAAAAGTTCACCACCCCCCAACCACGGGATGAACTTATACACACACGCGCATGCATTAACACGCAACCAGCAGCCATGGCACTTTTCAGAGAAAAAGTGCCTGTAAATATTTTTAAATGTATTCCTTTTGTGCGTTGATGTCTTCACATGCCACACGGGAACTACTGACAATTTTATTGTGTGTTAATCAAACTTTAAAATGCTTGTAATTCTGCATATGAATGTCACTTTGGTTTTCTTCTACTTTCATATTTCATGTTTGGTAGCCTCATGATCGTCGTGCTTTGACTGAACTAGTCATACATGGAAAATTACAGTAAAATGTATTATTCTATGTCTACAGCCTGTCTAGTTAGAAATTACGAAATGTTATACCATCATAAACTATGCAAATAAGTTCTCCTGACGACACAAAGAAGAACTTCTCCCGTTCAAAATGCTCCAAGATGATTTGACCTCCCCGCAAAAAGCGGCGGGGATGGGATTCCCTCAAAAGAGGAACTCGCCCGTTTCTCTCTCTCTTCTCTCGGGCTCTTCTCTTCGGTCAAAAGTCGGGAAACACCAGCTTCGGACGGGCTTCGGCCACCGTCTCGGACGCGCACCTCCGCGTCACTCCCGATCTTTCTTTTCTTTTCTTTACTAAGTGTTATTTTCATATTCGCCTCTCCCTCTACGAGGGAGATGAACTCTGAATCATTTCTTTGGTAACTTCACGCCGTTGAACCTTTAAAGTTTAAACTTCCCGCGAGTCTGCTTGCCCGGAAAAGACACGAAAGAACACGTCCGCTCCGAAAAAGGACCCACGCACACGACTGCGTTCCTCAGCAACACAACGAGAACCATATGCAAGTATTGGTTATGACCTGACGTGATTTCTTGTTGTCTCTCTTAAGGTTACATTGTCTGTGATTTTTGCCATGCTGAGAGACCATCTCGGTGATCTCTCTCTCTCTCTCTTCCTGACCTTTAGTTCATTTCTCTCTCCCTCTCTCTATATATTTCTCTCTCTCTCTCGTTTTCTCTCCCTCTCTCATCCTATTGTAAATTCGTGTTTGTAATGTTTTCCGTTCTGTCTGTCCCGGTTGTATATACATATATATTATGTGTGAATTGTAGTTCGATGTATTATTAGTCCAATTATTAAAACCATTATATTCTTAATTGTCTAAAATGCTCATTTTTACAAAGTCAATGAAATGTTTGATCTAGCTACAAAGCTTTACAATTCGTTACTATTTCAGTAACCTAAATTTTATAATAACAAGAAGGTAATTTTTCATGGCCAGAAAATAGCTTTTTTGGAATTATAAGAAAGAGATAATTTTTGTTGAAAATTGATAAGTTAATCTTACGGCCGTTTGCTGGACAAACAGATTGTTCGATAACTAAATTAATTCCATTTAAGGTTATCTCATATAATCGATCTGTAATAAGACTATTGATATATTAATGACGAACCATAACCCATTATGGTGATCATTCATATATACAATCGATCTATTTTCAGCTTCGATAATTTAACTGTAATATGCAATATATTAATCATTCATGATTAATTATTAAAATTCCCTATATATAATTTGAGCTAATTTAATGTAAGACTCATTGTCGTTACAAAACAGTTCTCGGCTCTGTAGTGGTGATCCGAGAACTGCTGTACCTGTGCGCGCATGCTCAGTATCAGCTGCTCGTGCTCATCACTTCTCTCAGCACCAACATGTCTCAGTTCAGTGAACTTTTGGATTTACTGCGGTAAAATCTAGGGCTGTCGCGATAACCGCAATATTGCAGTACCGTGCTACTGACAGGCCAAACGCAGAGGAATGCAAGTAACCGCAGCAACCGCGAACCGCGTTTTCTTTTTTCATAAGGCCACCCTTCGTGGTTCGTACCATGTGTATTGAATGTTAAATAAGTTAATAATGATAACAAGACTGTTTATCATGGGGATTTGTACAGAGGATTCGTGGATTTGGACTTAAGACTGAATGTGATCGACTGAACGCGTGCGATTACCTGCGTCTGTCTTTGAAGTCAAGTCATGTATATTCGTGAAAATGTTGCCGTTTCCAAGGAAAGCGAAATATTTGTCGTAGGCTACCATCCTTTTAACGTGTAAGGGTATTTACCATGAATGGCGTCAGCGCTGGTCAGCATTACACAGCGCGAGGAAGCCGTGGGGGGAAAGCAGCAAGTCACGCATTGAATCAATGCCATTGGTCTCTATTAAGGGAAGTGTCACAGGTCGGGAGGGTCGACTCAATCTACACCCTCCCTTTAGCCAGTACCACTGAGGAGCAGACCAGAAACCAAGCAGAACAACGAGGTAAAAGATTGAACAGACTTTATTGACTTAAAAGAATTTGTAAATCCTAATTTAAAACTTCTTCTTTCTCAGCATCCAATGGCTGCAGGGGAACGTCGGCGGGACAGCAGGTAAGTGATCAGTACAGTCGGCTCTTCCCAGACTCTCGGGTGCCAAAGGCTTACGGCTGTGAAGGGGGCGTTAACTAGACAGCAGGTACATACTCTCAGTACGGTTGGTTCTCCCAGACTCTCAGGTGCCAAAGGCTTACGGCTGTGAAGGGGGCGTTAACTGAACAGCAGGTAAGTACTCTCAGTACGGTTGGTTCTTCTTAGTACAACAGGTTCAGGAAGCTTACGGCTGTGAAGGAGCGTCGACTGGACAGCAAGTAGGTACTCCACGTACGTTTGGTCTTCCCAATACTACGGTGCAGAAGGCTTAGGGCTGTGAAGGGGCGTCGACTAGGCTGCAAGTAAGTACTCTCAGCACGGTTGACTCTCCTCAGTCCCTCAGGTGCAGAAGGCTTACGGCTGTGAAGGGGCGTCGACTAGACAGCAAGTAGATACTCCAAGTACGGTTGGCTCTTCCCAGTACAGCAGGTGCAGGAAGCTTACGGCTGTGAAGGGGGCGTCGACTAGGCAGCAAGTAAGTACTCTCAGCACGGTTGACTCTCCTCAGTCCCTCAGGTGCAGAAGGCTTACGGCTGTGCAGGAGCGTCGACTAGACAGCAAGTAGATTCTCCAAGTACGGTTGGCTCTTCCCAGTACAGCAGGTGCAGGAAGCTTACGGCTGTGAAGGGGCGTTGACTGGACAGCAGATAAGTACTCTCAGCACGGTTGGTTCTTCTCAGTACAGCAAGTGCAGGGAACTTACGGCTGTGAAGGGGACGTTAACTGGACAGCAGGTGCAGGAAGCTTACGGCTGTGAAGGAGCGTCGACTGGACAGCAAGTAGGTACTCCACGTACGTTTGGTCTTCCCAATACGTCGGTACAGAAGGCTTAGGGCTGTGAAGGGGCGTTGACTGGGCAGCAGGTAAGTACTCTCAGCACGGTTGACTCTCCTCAGTCCCTCAGGTGCAGAAGGCTTACGGCTGTGAAGGGGCGTCGACTAGACAGCAAGTAGATCCTCCCAGTACGGTTGGCTCTTCCCAGTACAGCAGGTGCAGGAAGCTTACGGCTGTGAAGAGACGTCGAATGGACCAGCAGGTAACTGGGTTTATTCCCACTCTCCAGAACAGCGAGGATGAGACGAGAATGCAGCGGCCTCAGATGGAACACACTCCGAACAGCAGGTAACTGGATTTTCTCCGTCCCCCAGGACAGCATCAATAATGAATCAGAACACAACAGGCTTTAGATACACAACACTCAGAACAACGGGTACCTGAGTTTTCCTCCGTTCTCCCCAACAGCAATGATGAAACGAATGCAGCGGACTTCAGCTGGGACGCACTCAGAACAGCAGGTAACTGGATTTTTTTCCGTTCTCCAGAACAGCATCAATGATGAATCAGAATACAACAGGCTTTGGATATTCAACACTCAGAACAACGGGTACCTGAGGTTTCCTCCGTTCTCCCCAACAGCGATGATGAGACGAATGCAGCGGACTTCAGCTGGGACGCACTCAGAACAGCAGGTAACTGGATTTTTCCCGTTCTCCAGAACAGCATCAATGATGAACCAGAATACAACAAGCTTTGGATATTCAACACTCAGAACAACGGGTACCTGAGTTTTCCTCCGTCCTCCACAACAGCAATGATAAGACGAATGCAGCGGACGTCAGATGGGACGCACTCAGAACAGCAGGTAGCTGGATTTTCCCCGTTCTCCGGAACAGCATCAATGATGAATCAGAATACAACAGGCTTTGGATATTCAACACTCAGAACAGCAGGTAAAAGTGATTTTCCCCGTTCTCCAGAACAGCACCAATGATGAATCAGAATACAACAGGCTTTGGATATTCAACATTCAGAACAACGGGTACCTGAGTTTTCCTCCGTTCTCCACAACAGCAATGAGACGAATGCAGCGGACTTCAGATGGGACGCACTCAGAACAGCAGGTAGCTGGATTTTCCCCGTTCTCCAGAACAGCATCAATGATGAATCAGAATACAACAGGCTTTGGATATTCAACACTCAGAACAGCAGGTAAACGGGATTTTCCCCGTTCTCCAGAACAGCACCAATGATGAATCAGAATACAACAGGCTTTGGATATTCAACATTCAGAACAACGGGTACCTGAGTTCTCTTACGAGAGGTTCTCTCGTATTGCGTAAGTTTAGCTTACGCTACGGGAAAGATTCATCTTCTCGAGATATTGAAGCCAAAAATTATCCTAATTTTGTATTCATTGTCAACGCAGTGCAGCAGCTAGCAGACCTAGAGCAGGCCATCTCGCGTGCTCATTGGCTGCCCTGCGGGCAACTGCTGCAGCCTACCAGTGAGCCCGGCGTGACGTCACGCCCAATGAAGGGCGCCTGCGCCTTCATAGCGTCACAGCCCGCCAGAATGGCCGTGGCTTAGCGTATGAAAATAGGGGCTGTAGGCTGACTTCCCTGATTTTCGTCTCTTCAGCGAGCTCTTCGCATCGCTGGATCTGAGAGAAGCCACCGCCGCCGTCGAACAACGAACAGCCAGCTTAGGACAGCGATGAGGAAGCCGGCCATCTTCGCCACCTTCAGCCATCCGTGCGAGCTACGCTATCCGGCGACGTATCCTTTTGCCTTGCTAGAATATCTAAAATTCTAAAAGAGCAGCGAGTGTCTTTTTAAAGATGCCTCGCACTTCCTGCGGCTCGTGTAGAGCCCCGCTCAGCGCCGGAGACCGCCATTTGATCTGCGCTCTCTGCCTGGGCCTGGAACTTGCAGAGCTCACCCTCGCGTCCGGGGGCTGCGATCTCTGTGAAGCGCTTCCGCTGTCGACCCTGCGGGCTCGACTCGAAGCCTCCCTCGAGCCTCCTCACCGTCGCGCAGCTGCCGCTCACGAGCCTCACTGCCGTCGCAACTGAGGATGAGGCCGAGGAACACGCCACGAGAGACTGCTCTCGACCAACAAGCACGCGGCTAGCTCTCTTTACGTTACAAGAGAGCTACCCCGCCCTCGCGTCGCCGTTCGCGCGTCATGCAGAGCCCTCTCGAGCTCTCTGCATGACCCGGACGGGCATCAATATACGCGACGTACTGGATGCGTGGTAACATAGATATGGCGTGGTAAGAGCAGAAATTTTTATATAACAGTTCTGCTCGACCAACGAGCACGCGAAGTGAAAAAAGAGCCCTCTCGAGCTCTCTGCACGACCCGGACGGGCTTGCGCGCCGCCGTCGAAATGTCTCGCCCTGTCAGTCCCCTTAGATAAGGCTACTGCAGCGGTGTATTTGGCAGCCAACGGGCCGGTAATGCAACCCGCTCGCCTGCACACATCCGCCGTTCTCGCGGCAACCCAGAGAAATCTCAAGTGAGTATAATACATGTCAGGTCCACTATCTGCCCGCTCTGTTACACGATCAAAAAAAGCAGGTTATGAATGTAAGTCTCGTGCCCGCCAGAGAGCGTTCACGCTTGCTAACACAAACCTCCCCATGGGCTCCGCCCGCGCGTTTAAGTGTTATCACAAAACGCAGGGTGTTAATAAGACGCTCCCCATCCATTATGATCGGGGCGTCAAATACACTTGTAAGTCTCGTATCCCAGGGATTTCAGAATGGGTGCTGAGCAAAAAAAAAAAAAAAAAAAAAAAAACAGGTTATGAATGTAAGTCTCGTGCCCGCCAGAGAGCGTTCACGCTTGCTAACACAAACCTCCCCCCGGGCTCTGCCCGCGCGTTTAAGTGTTATCACAAAACGCAGGGCATTAACAAGACGCTCCCCATCCATTATGATCGGGGCGTCAAATACACTTGTAAGCCTCGTGCCCGCGCACACGCGCTCACGCTTACAGGAAGCTTTTCCGCCCGCAGCGCTGCTCGCGCATCATAAAGTGAAGAAAGAACGTTCCCCATCCCTTATGATTGGGACATCTCACATAAATCAGCCGGTTTTCAGCTTTCAGCGAGCAGCCATTGCCCAGAACCGAGAGCGCGCGCGCCGCGCTTTCGGCTCCGGTTCAGTTTCTCAAGCCCGCAAATGGCGGCGATCTGAACCCGGAGGCCATTCGCCCCCTAGCGGCTCACATAGCTGCGTGGGAAACTATCCCAGGGATTTCAGAATGGGTGCTGAGCACAATAAAGCAGGGCTATACACTTCAATTCATTCGCCGTCCCCCGCGCTTTCGAGCCCGGACCGCGACGATAGTGAATGCGGAAGTAGCACACCTACTTCACGCAGAAATAGCAAAGCTGCTGTGCAAAGGGCTATAGAAAAGGTGCCGCCTTCTCTGAGCGAGTCAGGCTTTTACAGCCGGTATTTTCTCGTACCCAAGAAGGACGGAGCCTTCAGACCTATCCTAGATCGGTGACATTTGAAGAAAGTGCTTGCAAAAAGACTTTTCAAAATGCTTACGACCAGGAAAATCCTCGCGCACGTTCGCCTGAGGGACTGGTTTATTTCTCTAGATCTGAAGGATGCCTATTTTCAGATTCAGATAATACCCCGGCACAGGCGATTTTTGAGATTCGCCTTCGAAGGTCAGGCTTATCAATACACCGTCCTGCCGTTCGGCCTGTCCCTAGCACCCGTACATTTACGAAGTGCATGGACGCGGCGCTCGCCCCCCTGAGAAGTCAGGGGCTGCGAATAATGAACTATCTGGACGATTGGCTGATATTGGCACAGTCAGAGACAGAACTGCTATCTCACAGAACAGTGCTTCTCAGTCACCTGGAAAGCTTGGGTCTCACGGTCAACTGGACCAAGAGCTCATTACTGCCCAGCCAGTCAATTTCCTTTTTAGGAATAGAACTGGACTCGGTAACCATGACGGCTCGTTTGTCGACACAGCGTGCGCGCCGTGTTCACCACCTAGCCGCATCTTTCCAGAAGGGCAGCTTTCTCCCTTTGAAAACATTTCAAAGGATGTTGGGCTGTATGGCATCAGCTGCAGCGGTGCTTCAGCTGGGCCTACTGTGCATGCACCCGCTCCAACGCTGGTTGAATGCTCGCGCATTCCGCCGAGCCTGGGTTTCTGGCGGCCAGAAAATCAGAGCGACTCAGACCTGCATAGCGGCTCTGCAGCCCTGGTTAGTAGCCGACTGGTTCCAGCAGGGAGTGATGATGGGAACCATCTCTTATCGGAAAGTCATTTCGACAGACGCGTCCAACTCGGGTTGGGGCGCGCTGTTCGAGGGCAGACCGGTCTTCGGCCAGTGGTCAGACCAAGAGAAGTGTTTTCACATAAACTGTCTGGGAATGATAGCGGTCGAGAACGCGCTGAAGCGCTTCCTCCCGTTCTTACAGGACCAACATGTTCTCGTCCGCTCGGACAACATGTCTCTGGTATCCTATGTAAACCGTCAGGGCGGTGTCAGATCCAGAAATCTCTGCAATCTGACGGAACGCCTCCTTATTTGGTCTCAGATGCACCTGCGCTCACTGAGGGCGGCGCATGTGCCTGGCCATTTGAACGACGGACCAGACAAACTGTCCAGGGACAATGTTCCCCCAGGGGAATGGTCCCTGCACCCCCAAACTCCAGAAGCTGTGGCGCCTATTCGGCAGAGCGGAAGTCGACCTATTTGCGTCAAAAGACAACGCTCAATGCCCGACGTTCTTCTCGAAGAACGAGGACGCGCTGGCCCAGGTTTGGCCCAGCCTCCCGCTATATGCTTTCCCTCCGGTCTCTCTGTTACCACAGGTGATCAAGAGAATCAGGGAAACGCGCCACTCGGTGCTCCTCATAGCCCCGCGTTGGGAGAATCAGATTTGGTACCCGGAACTAGCACGGCTGTCACTTACAGCTCCGTGGCCGATTCCGGTGAGGGCAGATCTCCTCTCTCAGGCTCGCGGCGTGATCTGGCATCCCCATCCAGAGCGCTGGTCTCTGCACGCATGGTTGATCAATGGGTACTCGTTGCCCTGCCAGAAGGAGTGATGAACACGATCTCGCAGTCTAGAGCTCCTTCCACGAGAAGGCTCTACGCGTCTAAATGGTCGGTGTTCTCCAGATGGTGCACCGACAGGGGTCTGGACCCATGGACATGCGGGGTGGCGCACCTGCTCACCTTCCTACAAGAGCTGTTGGATAAGGGGAGGTCCCCATCCACGCTCAAAGTGTACGTGGCGGCCGTGGCAGCGTTCGCAGAATCGACGCACGGCCAGTCACTGGGAAGACATGAGTTGATCATCCGCTTCCTTAGAGGAGCTAGAAGGATGAACCCGCCGCGCCCCCCGTCGGTTCCTATGTGGGATCTTTCATTGGTCCTCGAGGCCCTGAAAGCCTTTCCATTTGAACCACTAGACTCCGTGGGGTTGAAATATCTATCACTGAAAACCGTCTTTCTGACTGCACTGTCGTCAGTAAAACGTGTGGGGGACCTGCATGCGCTGTCTGTCAGCGCGTCGTGTCTTGAGTTCGGGCCAAATGACTCTAAAGTCATCCTCAGACCTAGACATGGCTATGTTCCTAAAGTGATGGGCACTCCATTCAGAGCGCAAGTTATCTCGCTGTCAGCTCTGCCAACATCTGACAGCGAAAGTGAAGTGAATCTCCTCTGCCCTGTCAGGGCGCTGAGACTTTACATTACGCGCTCCGCCTCCTTCAGGCGTTCAGAACAGCTTTTTGTTTCGTTTGGTGGGCGCACCAAGGGTCTCGCCTCCTCGACACAGAGCCTGTCCAGATGGATAGTGGACGCTATTGCAGCTGCTCACGCGTCAAAAGGTCTGCAATGCCCTCTGGGCATCAGGGCTCATTCCACGAGAGGCGTTGCCTCGTCGTGGGCGTGGTCCAGTGGGATTTCTATCCATGACATATGTGTAGCGGCGGGCTGGAGCTCCCCGTCTACCTTTGTCAGGTTTTATAACCTAGAAGTTCCTGCTTTGCAGGCTAAACTTTTGTCAGTCTAAAGGAGAGGTGTATTCTGCCCAGATCTTCCTGCTCAGATCACTCTCACGTGACTCAGCTCTCCTGGTTGAGCTGCACTAGTAGGGTATGTGCCATGTGCCTATACAGACCGGCGCGCCGCTCTGTATTCCCTATGTGTACAAGTGATGGCCCGCATGGCTGGCCACCTTATTTTCCCACTTATGGGGTTCCCCTGAAAGTTCGGGGTCTCAGGGTGGATGCTTGGCGCGCATGGCGTTGACAAAGTGTTCCCGTAGCGTAAGCTAAACTTACGCAATACGAGAGAACCTCTCGTAAGAGAACGATACTCGGTCACTAGCGTAACCTCGGTTCTCTCTAGAGAGGGAACGAGTATTGCGTAACCGGCCGTGCTCGCGCCACGAGCGACTTCGCTTCAGTCGACGAAAACCAGGGAAGTCAGCCTACAGCCCCTATTTTCATACGCCAAGCCACGCCCATTCTGGCGGGCTGTGACGCTATGAAGGCGCGGGCGCCCTTCATTGGGCGTGACGTCACGCCGGGCTCACTGGTAGGCTGCAGCAGTTGCCCGCAGGGCAGCCAATGAGCACGCGAGATGGCCTGCTCTAGGTCTGCTAGCTGCTGCACTGCGTTGACAATGAATACAAAATTAGGATAATTTTTGGCTTCAATATCTCGAGAAGATGAATCTTTCCCGTAGCGTAAGCTAAACTTACGCAATACTCGTTCCCTCTCTAGAGAGAAATGAAAGCTTTAGCTTAAGTTCTGTCAGGAAGACTCAATCAGCGCGTCATGCATTACCTCATTTCCATCCAATCAGGTGTTAACAGTCACAGTATAAAAGATTGGTACTTACACTTGTCTGAGTTCGCAGATGCTGACGCTGCCATTCATGCTCTCGTTCAGTCGCCAGCCAACATGTTTCAGGACACGCATATTGTTTACTATTATTGAGTTCCGACGATGGATATATCCCGCCGTATCTCCTGCTACACGTCGAGGTTCCCGCGTTCAGTGCCGCATCTCCCCGTAGGCACAGTGGTCTTCGGAGAGTTTTCGATCAGCCAAGGCCTCTCATGAGAAGTTCTGCTCCTCTAGGCCTAAAACACCCCGGGTAACCAATCAGTTTCCATTTCCCGGCAGGAAGAGAACTATGTCATCCTCAACAACTTGTCCAGCAAAAGAACCTCGCTGTCTGCACGGGTACATTATCCCGCAGATCACCGATCCACCGTCATGAATCAACAACTCTGCAAGTCACGAGAGGCGATCTTCTCTCGCTGGTTCAAGTTCAAGCTCCACTTCCAAGGCTTTCAAATCGGTTTTTCAAGTTTTAGTAGGCGCTTCCATCAGCCACTGTTAATATGTCCCCTCTTTCATGATTAAACTTCATCCAGGTAAGTATTTCTCCGTTGCTTCCTACACCAGCGGCAGAGTTCAAATTGCAGTCCACGGCGACGTGGCGTACGTGTTCATAATTACTACTGTTCTGCAGACTGCAACGGGGCCGGTTAGCTCGCCTTAAAGGGGAAATGTCATAGCAAGTGTAAGCAAGTTTCGCGTCACCGATATTCCACAGTACTAATCTAATAATATCAGCGTTGTCGATACCACGCTCTTGTGGGCAGTTTGCAAATACCCACTAACAACTGAGTAACTGATTTAAAAATATATAAATAAACCTGAGTTAAAGAGCGCAAGTTGTTCATTTGGCTGTTATGCATACCGTAGTGGATATCTCTACAATGGCAAGTTAATTACATATTTACATAAGCGTTGTAATTTCACAAACAACTATTTTCAACATATTTAGGCCTATACTTTAAATTCATATTATAAGTCCCTTAATGAAAATTAGATTTACAATATTGGAAATGTGTACAATCGCTGTAATATTCAACCTTTCCTGGTGACTACTTAATCCACTGATATGTGTGATAGAAATATTTTATGTGATGGGTACCTCCACATTAATGTACAGAAAAATGCAGACTAAGGATGCTCCTTTCAAAGGCCACATATCCTTAGCAAAAACTTAACTCAGTAGAACTAACAGTCATATTAGTTTCATCAAGTCAAACCAATCAACAGAACTAATCAGTGAAGGAGACTCGAGTGGCATTGTCTTTGCTCAACTGTATGATTTACATGTTCATGTATCTAGAAAGATAGAAATTCAAGAGTCTCAACTGTTGTTGTGGCCAGCGATGAATGGGGCTATTCCCGCAAAGAGCAACTTGCGAGCCATGTCAGGCATATGCTGCGCATCTGAGAAAAGGATTCTACGCTCAAAAGATAACAGATCAAGTATAATTTAGGTAATAATAGTAGCTTCTTGATAGGACGCCGTCACCTTACTTCAGGTAAGTACCGTATTAAGAAGTCAGATGTAGCCGGTTCAAGAATTTCTTAAAAAAAAAAAAAAAAACACACACACTAGACAAAGGGCGCATGTCCAATCTCAGATTCGGATATCTAGATCAGTAAAGACTAAATTAATCTTTTAAGCTACTCAAGGTTCGTTTCGTCCGTTTTTCACAAAACCATCCTATAGCGGTCGTTAGCGTCCTTAGGGATTTGACGTGGTCGCAAAATATATTATATCGTTGTGCTAACAAAGCATGGTCGTCATCAAGGCAGATCTTATTGTTAGGCGATCATGCCATTCCTAAGACGTTAATTTGGCTATCAGTCGTCTTCAATTTCATAATTAAGGTTGTGCTTATTCCTGCCAATGCAAAGCCATAGCTACGCGCTTTCATTCTTTGTTAAAGGCTTTCAGACGGCTTTTGCCGTTCAGCAACCCGGATCCATCACCCTGCCCTCTTCTAACAGAGTTTACGTTAAATTAGTAATGTTTTGCTTTTCTTTTCAGATTCCTGTTTTCACATCCGGTTTAGTACTCATTTAGTTTCTGCCCTCAAAAGCTGCTGTTTACCCCCCTCCCTTTATACCGGTCATTCGTTCCGGATTGGGGCAGCCACCACAGCAGCCGAACGAGGAGTGTCTACATCAGCTATCAAAATAATGGGAAGATGGTCTTCCTCAGCTTTCGAATCCTACATAAGAACTGATTCAAAAATTGTCATCGAAGCCCAGCAAGCTCTCCATTAATAATCCAGGTAAATCCTCTCGCAACTACTGGTGGTGGTGGTACTACGTTATCCACTTGAGCGCAGTTCAATTTGCACTATCTGATAACGCCCCTCTGTACTCGTCTCTGTGTTTGTGTTTTGTCCCGCGGTGTCTCCGCTCGTCTTCTGTCTTTATGTGATCCTCCTCGGCCACTAGTTTAGCCGTGGTCCGTGCAGGCTATCATAGCTTTGTCCTTGCGGTCCATCGCGGCCTGGTCTGTCTGGTCTAGTGGCCTTGTTTCGTGAATATTGTCTTTCATGTGGCATTAGCGGCCGGTGTGGCTCCTAAGCGGTCTCGTCTCTGTGGTCTCCCATGGCCGTGTGGCCTATCGTGGCCTTGTCCTCTAAGGTCCATCGTGGCCTAGTGACCTCTAGGGGTCTTGGTTTTATGTGGCTCTATGGCCGTGTCTATGATTAGCTCGTTATGTGTGGCATATTGAAGCCTATCCTACATGTGGCCATCCGTGGTCTGTGGTCCATCGCGACCTTCTGTGTGGCTTAGCAGCTCTGTCTTATAGGTTTGTCTTCATGTGGCATTAGCGGCCGGTGTGGCTCCTAAGCGGTCTCGTCTCTGTGGTCTCCCATGGCCGTGTGGCCTACCGTGGCCTTGTCCTTCAAGGTCCATCGTGGCCTAGTGACCTCTAGAGGTCCTGGTTTTATGTAGCCTAATGGCTGTGTCTATGATTAGCTCGTTACGTGTGGCCTATTGAAGCCTGTCCTAAGTGTGGCCATTCGTGGTCTGTGGTCCATCGCGACCTTCTGTGTGGCTTAGCAGCTCTGTCTTATAGGTTTGTCTTCATGTGGCATTAGCGGCCGGTGTGGCTCCTAAGCGGTCTCGTCTCTGTGGTCTCCCATGGCCGTGTGGCCTACCGTGGCCTTGTCCTCCAAGGTCCATCGTGGCCTAGTGACCTCTAGAGGTCCTGGTTTTATGTAGCTTAATGGCTGTGTCTATGATTAGCTCGTTATGTGTGGCCTATTGAAGCCTGTCCTACATGTGGCCATCCGTGGTCTGTGGTCCATCGCAACCTTCTGTGTGGCTTAGCAGCTCTGTCTTATAGGTTTGTCTTCATGTGGCATTAGCGGCCGGTGTGGCTCCTAAGCGGCCTCGTCTCTGTGGTCTCTCATGGCCGTGTGGCCTACCATGGCTTTTTTCTATATGTGGCTATCAGGGCCCGCGGTCAAGCTGACCTCGTGTTTATGTGGTCTATCATGGCCCGTGGTCAAGCTGACCTCGTGTTTATGTGGTCTATCACAGCCTGTGGTCAAGCTGACCTTGTGTTTATGTGGTCTATCATGGCCTGTGGTCAAGCTGACCTTGTGTTTATGTGGTCTATCATGGCCTGTGGTCAAGCTGACCTTGTGTTTATGTGGTCTATCATGGCCTGTGGTCAAGCTGACCTCGTGTTTATGTGGTCTATCATGGCCTGTGGTCAAGCTGACCTCGTGTTTATGTGGTCTATCATGGCCTGTGGTCAAGCTGACCTCGTGTTTATGTGGTCTATCGTGGCCTGTGGTCAAGCTGACCTCGTGTCTATGTGGTCTTGTATGATGGTCCACTGGGCCCGGTTCTATATAAATAAATATAAATATATAAATAAATAATTTCGTAAATAAATATTTATCATCTTATCTGTATTCTTCTTTCTCGTTTCAGGAACCGCAGGACCCACGACTGGTGGGTATATTTATTTACAGTTCTTTGGGGATGGGCCCCGTCCTTGTGGAATTATTCTTCCACTTCTCTTTGGGGGTCGGCTGCGCCCCCGCCTTCATCTCAGGCGGGACATGCAGATTCGGCTAACCTCGCTTTGCTCGCTAAGGACGGGGCCTACGCCAAAGAACTTTATGCTTGCTGAGCTGGCAATAAATGTATACAGCTTTTCAATTTATCTCCCGAGTCTTTCTGGTAGAAATGAAAGCTTTAGCTTAAGTTCTGTCAGGAAGACTCAATCAGCGCGTCATGCATTACCTCATTTCCATCCAATCAGGTGTTAACAGTCACAGTATAAAAGATTGGTACTTACACTTGTCTGAGTTCGCAGATGCCGACGCTGCCATTCACCTCCATCCTCCCCAACCACCACCAAGATGGCACCTTCCCCTCCATCCTCCCCATCACCACCACCAGGATGGTCCCTTCCTTACCTCCAGGGGGTCGGCTGCGCCCCCGCCTTCATCTCAGGCGGGACATGCAGATTCGGCTAACCTCGCTTTGCTCGCTAAGGATGGGGCCTACGCCAAAGAACTCACAAATTTATGCTTGCTGAGCTGGCAATAAATGTATACAGCTTTTCAATTTAGCTCCCGAGTCTTTCTGGTAGAACCGAGGTTACGCTAGTAACCGAGTATCGTTTTCCTCCGTCCACCACAACAGCAATAAGACGAATGCAGCGGACGTCAGATGGGACGCACTCAGACCAGCAGGTAGATGGATTTTCCCCGTTCCCCAGAACAGCATCAATGATGAATCAGAATACAGCAGGCTTAACGTCCGTTTTCACTTAATCTCTTCATCAGAAACTCCCGACTGTAACACAGGCAAGACCGATGGACACGTGACAGAATTCTGTGCAGTAAGCATTCAATAACTTCACTTCAACCACACACAGTGGGACACAGCATTAACACGCGTCACTCTCATCCACTCCGTGAAATTTAAGGTCACGGCCAACCTCCTCGCTCTGGACAGCGGGGGGAGTAAGACGGAAGAATCCAGCGACTACAATCACACACAGCTGTCTTCTCATTCAGGCGTCTGGACTCCGTTTTTTATGTCACTTCTCCTCATATATAATCTTTCCGTGTATAAATCACATATAATAAATACAATATAATTCAAATAAATACCTAGGGTTTTGTTTATTTTCTAATAAAATGGTTGAAAAATAAGCAGATCTAGCAGTTTTTCAGGCCTCTCTGTTTGCTTAGACTATTTTCTTTAATCTTCTTTAAGTGCAAAGAAGCAACTGTGTCTAAAGTGTGTTGTCGTGCCAATCTTTTTGGGAAATCACTTCTCAGAGATTTTTGATGTCAGAAATAGTAGATTTTATTTTCCAACAAACAAAGCCGAACGTCTTCCTGCAGAAAGCCGCTCCAGATTTTTCTTTGTTCAGATTTATATACCATACATCTTTTCCCAAAGAAGGTAACACACCCTATAGATAATTTTGGGTAAAGGTCTTGTACCATGTGACTTATTCTCAGAATAGAATTTTCTGCTGCATCAACATTCAAGGTCTTTTTACAGGCTTCCAAAGTCACACACACACACAGACAGAGGAAATTCCAAGTCACACACAGAGGAAATAAGTGTGTCCAAATATATAGCTAAATTACTTATTTTCTAAATAATACAATCTTCTACAATAGTTAGTCATACATTTAGCTATTGTACATCTTTCAGAATCTGCAATGTAATGCTCAAGAATGCAACACGATGCATTAAGGGTCAGGGGTAAACTTTTGAGCAAGATATTTAAATTTTTCTTATTTTATTTTATATGCTAATCTTATTTAACCTCTGAATGGCAGGACTAAATTAATTAATGATTTTTTTAACAAAATAAGAATAATTTACACCAATGATCAAGTTAACAGATGCTTCCTTCACTAAGGGGCTGTTTACACCTGGCCACTTCATGCGTTTTCTGTGATCGGACAGCCAAGACCAGGTGTAAATGCCCTCCGAAACGCATTCGAGACGGGTTTGAATCTGATCGCTCAAACCACTCCAGGAGGAGGTCTGGGCCGCATCCCAGACCAAACTGGACAAGTGTAAATGCATCTAGTTGTTGAAATCACATTTGTAAATTTTACTCCTCCCAAAAATGCTAAAAAAATAAACATGTGAGAGCGTGGCTCGTGGGAATTTTCTTGACTCAAAGTTGTCCTAAGGGCAGAAACGTTTGTGATTGGTTCAATCTGACAACCAATTGCAAGAGAGGAGAGAATTGCAGAGGCGGGGCCACCATTTCCAATCTCAACCGCCAAAATCCCACCGGTGCGCAGGCAAGAGGAACTGGTTATCATTTTGTAATGGGGTGCCCCTTTAAGGCGGAAGCGCACGGCCCCTTTAAAAAGGAGATTTATTTTTATTTTTATTTCCGTTTCCACTCCGGCATGGTATGCAGGCAGCACCATTGTGTCGCAAAAAGAAGCTACCTAATATGCGTTAAGCATTGAGCGAGATAGTAGACTGCATAAGTGGGAAATTCACTTCTTTTGACTCTTGCCGTGGGCCTGTGAATATCCAACTTCATAAACATTTTAAGGTACGCTACTGCATTGATATGTTGCATTTGGCAGTAGTGCCGGTTTTAATGATTGCTTGTTTATGTAGTGTGATTAAGGCCGTATTGGTGGTTGTTCATCGTTCTTACCGATCGTACCGAGGGCCAGTCAATCGTGCTGCATAAGTTTATATAGTACTTTGTGAGTTGTTTTTTTAACAGAAGATGTAATTTTAGATAGTGTATGTGGGGTTAATGGCTAAATTGGGTAATTATTTTATAGATATCTGCCCGCTGTTGTTTTGCTGCTGTGTGGCCGCTTGTTACGGCGACCAGTGGTGTTGTGCTGTGGAGATTGGAGAAGTTGTGTGCTCAAGTCCCACTGGTTACTGTGATAGACGCTCACGTTTATGTGCACAGGGTTTTATGTGAGTGTGTGTTGATGCGAGCGCGTGGTTGTATGTGGACGAGTCTTTATGTTGTGGGTGTTAATACAAGCGTGTGTTTGGGTGAGCTGGGTGCAAATGTGTGTGTGCGTGCGTTGAGATTATTTGGTATGGATTAATTTTGTTTTATTGGTTGATTTAATTGTATTTTCTTTTTTGATAAACTTTTTGTTATATTGGTTGATTTAATAGTTTTTTTTTTAATCTGATCTTTTGTTATAATTTGATTTCATTGTATTTTTCTTTGATTTGGTGTTGCTCGTGAATTGTGTTCTTGGGATCTTATTTGACGTCAATTCCTGGTACCATCAAGGATTACCGCTGGGACTGGAACTGGGAGGATTTATTTGATTTATTTTGTTTGCTTACTGTGTGGATTGTGGTTTTGGTTATAAAATTGTATGATGGTGTGATTTGAGGTGGTTTGAATTTAATTTTCTTCTTTTTTTCACAAATTAGACAAATCAATCACTGAGTTTATCTGGAACAGGAAGGTCCCTCGTATGCGAAAGGAGCTGTTGCAGAGACCTAAGACCCTTGGGGGCTTGGCCCTTCCTAACTTGAGGTTTTATTACTGGGCTTCCATCCTTAGAATAATTCAGCTTTGGATTTCTCTGGAGGGGGCACCAGTTTCTCCTACATGGCTGAGTATGGAGATGTTTTCTGTTAAACCCGCTTCGTTGACTGCTCTCATCCACGCTCCTCTTAGCTTTTCTCCCTCCCCTTTTTGCAATAATATCTTAGTTAAATCCACTTTTAAAATTTGGAAGCAATTTCGACGCTATTTTGGTCTACAGACCTTCTCTTTTCTAGCACCTTTATCAGCTAACCCTGTTTTTCACCCTTCCTTAATTGATAGGGCTTTTTCGTTGTGGTCTGACTACGGCATCAAGGCATTTAGGGACTTGTATATTGCTGGTACATTTGCATCCTTCCAGCAACTCTCCGAGAAATTCCATTTGCCTAGGCAGCATTTTTTTAGATATCTTCAAGTTCGAAGTTTCACTCGCAATCTTAGCCCCAACTTCCCAAATCTCCCAGATGCCTCTCTAGTTGACTCCTTTTTAACCCCATTGCCTACCATTAAGGGTGCTATTTCATGTTTATACAATCTTATCTATTCTTTGCAGCTTACCCCGCAGCATAAAATTAAAACCCAATGGGAGGAGGATCTGGGGGAAGGGATCTCGGAGGATCTGTGGGAGGCCATTTTGCGTCGGGTTCACTCCTCTTCAATTTGTGCTAGACATGGTCTGACCCAGTGCAAAATTCTACATCGTACCCATCTCACTCGAGTTAGGCTTTCTAAAATCTATAATGATGTCGATCCCATGTGCATTAGATGTCGTCAGGCTCCAGCTACCCATGCCCATATGTTCTGGTCTTGCCCTTCACTACATAATTTTTGGACGCAGATATTTAATTCTATTTCTGTTTGTACAGGGGTTCCATTTGACCCAACAGCATGTACCGCTTTGTTTGGGGTTTTGCCTCCTACTGTGCAGCTTCCTAAATATAAAGCTGACTTTGTAGCCTTTATCTCCTTATTGGCTAGACGTTTGATTTTATTGAGGTGGAAGTCTCCTGCGCCGCCTTCTCACTCGTCTTGGATCAGGGACATCCTTCAGTTCGTGAAGTTGGAGAAAGTTAGGTGCTCGATACATGGTTCTCTTGCAAAGTTTAATAAAACCTGGGGTCCATTTTTTGCACATGTTGAGGGATTGACTTTTACAGCTATTCCAGAGTAGCCACCCTGATTGTCTTCTAATTGTGAGTTTTTTTCTTGTGGGAATTTGTAGCATGCTGGGATGTTTTTTATTTATCTCTCTGTAAGTGAACATATTGGGCTCTTATTTTGTAGTGGGTGACTGTTTTTTGTGTTTTTGTTTTGTTCTGTTTATTTGTTTTTGGGGGTTGTTTTTTGTATTTAATTTTTTTTATTTTATTTTATTTTAATTCCTTGTTAGTTGTATTTGACACTGTTTTGACTCCCGAATTGTTACCTCTTGATTTTGTTATGTCACTGGAAAAATCAATAAACAAATGTTTAAAAAAAAAAAAGTTATTGGCCATCCAATCAGAATATGCAAAATGTGTGCCATTAAAAAGTTTATGATGATGACCTTAACTGTGTTGCAGCTAGCTAGGGCACACTCTCACACACTGGTGTCCTGTCGCTCCCCACTGTCCTATCTGAGGCAAAGGCTACTATTTTACTGTAATTCCAAATTTGTGTCCTGTTTTTCATTACTGCAGCTACATGGATGGCCTCAGCGAAGCAGGACGACTGACATTATCCAGCTCTGCTGCTCACCAGGCTGCTGCGCTGCTATTTAAAAATGGTGTGGGCAAAGATTTGGACATAAAAGCGGGGCAGTGCTCTGTGCCGTCACAGTCAACCAACACAGCCTACAAAGTTAACTTGTTACACTTCACGTGTGAATGCACCAATTTCCGGATGGGAAACATATGCAAATGTCACAGATGTTAAGGCCAAGGGTTATTTACCACACTCCGGAGGAGCAGACACCAGAGGACACCAAGAGGCAGACAACCAAAGTGAATTTAAAAGGTAAGTTTTTATTTAGTAAAAGAAAGGATAAAAGCAGGAGCCGGGACGTTCGTGGCTGTAGCTTTGGTGCGATACGGGGCGGGGAGTGCTGGTAAGTACTTTTCCGTTCTTCAGGTAAGTATATTCCTCTCAGGGTGGGTTCGTGGGACAGACAGTGACTTTTCTCGTCGTCAGACTCGTTGAATAAGCTCGTGGGACAGACAGTGACTTTTCTCGTCGTCAGACTCGTTGAATAAGCTCGTGGGACAGACAGTGACTTTTCTCGTCGTCAGACTCGTTGAATAAGCTCGTGGGACGGACAGTGGCTTTTCTCGCCGTCAGACTCGTTGAATCAGCTCGTGGGACAGACCGTGGCTTTTCTCGCCGTCAGACTCGTTGAATCAGCTCGTGGGACAGACCGTGGCTTTTCTCGCCGTCAGACTCGTTGAATCAGCTCGTGGGACGGACAGTGGCTTTTCTCGTCGTCAGACTCGTTGAATAAGCTCGTGGAACAGACAGTGGCTTTTCTCGTCGTCAGACTCGTTGAATAAGCTCGTGGAACAGACAGTGGCTTTCCTGGCTCGGATCCGTTGACGTGCTCGCAGAGCCACCAATCAACTCTCCCCAGTAGCTTCTTCTTTGCTTCATGCAAGGAACAGACAATTTGACAGTGAGACGGACAGTAGTAGGGGAGACAGAGACGGGGTACTTTACCAGCCTTCGCTCTCGTTCCGTGTGTGATAGAACGGCGTCGTTGGGAGAACTAGTGAGGCTGGACTTTCTTTGGCGTGGGATACAGTGCTCGTGAACTGTGGCAATCAAGGTGCGTTGGGCTTTTCTCCTCCGCACCATGCACACAATCTCAGGGACCTGGACACAGCTGAGGGGACAGATCAGTTTGAACAAATCTTCAAAGTTAATGGGTCACTTTCATCCGTCAGAGACTCAGAGAAAACAGTTGTTTGATCTCACCACACTTGTGCACAAATCACTCTTATAAATCTCCACACGTGTTTGTTTCACTCTTTCAGACACTGCAAACTCACTCTGTCTTCACAGCGATTAATCAACTCGTTTCTCTTCTCTTCATAAGGTGGATGATCCAAGGAATAGTGGTCTCAGAAGATAAACATGGATTCAACAATCTTCCCAGCCGTTACCATTACTGTTCTTCGCTCTGTCAACAGGATAACACACACTGCCCACCAACACAGGTTAGTCGTACACTGGTGATGGTAAATCTTTACATGTGATATTCTCCAGAATGTAAATCATAAAAGGGTGCACTTAACTTTTCCCTCGGTGAATCACATGAATCCTACAGCGGGTTTCTACTCTCTTCTGTCAGTCACTCTCCTTCTTCCTCCGTATAATTCTCTCACTTACTTCGTTGCGTTGCTGTTCGTGGTTTCTAAAAGACTCACTTAATGAGCATGCCTCGGGGGACCCAACATGGAATACCGATCAGGCCTTAAACCTCAGCTTTCTGCACTTGCCGCCGCTCACTGTCACTGCTGCAATCCACTCGAGCACTCGTGCGGAGCTCTCCTACTGCCAGAACATTTTTTCTTCTCTTACTGTGCTTCAAGTCCCTCTCTTTATTCTCCTTTTTCCCGGGCGTGTGGTTCAATGAAGCGCTAATCAGCGCTGGCCCTCATTATAGTCGGCAGCCATGATGTGTAAACCCAGAGCCGGCCCGGTGTTACACCGGCATTTCTTCCCCCTGGAAACGAGTCAACAAAATTTTTTGGTTCCTGGTTTGTTCACCTGGTGACACAAACATCTTTTCTTGGTGAAGATGGAGGTAGGCAGGAGAGGTATTGACATTGAAAAAATGCGGAATAATAAAGCGCTAGAAATCATCAGCCTCCGTCTCTATCAGCAGACTGAAGATGAAATAATCATCTTCAATAGTGATGGGACTATGAGTATTGTGAATAGGAAAACTCCGACTTTGTGCACATGCATTGCTAATAGTTTTGGAGAAAGATGTGTTTGCATACATGTCACACATGTCCTCAAGCCTCAAGACATTCTCACAGACCCCAAAGAAAATGCACAAGTGTCTGAAGCCTCCCATGGGAATCCTCCCATACAGTCCATGTTATTAGACCTACTAGAGTGGAGCAAGTCCGAAGCATTTGAACATACCCCTGAACTGTACAATACCATCCAAAGAGCACACAAGCTGGCTTTTGGAAAATTCACTGCTGTGTCCAGAAAAAGGAAAATTACCCCTTTACATGGTTACCGTAAAAAAATAAAAAAAGCTAGACTGCAGAGAGCAGTAGTTGAGAACTTTAAAAACAAAAGAAGAGCAAGAAGAACTTAATTCTGTTATTCTGGAGGTGCCATTGTTTGCATGTGAAAGCGCCCGTCCTGATTGGTTGATGAATTTTCTTGGTAGTTGATAAGGTAAATAAAATACTGATAATTAAATCTAAGTTTTATGAAGTTTTGGAAAATATATAGACTACTTACATTAATGGCACAAGCCAAAGTAGTGTTTTACCAATATGAAATGTAAATTATACCAGCAGTGTATAAATGCAAGTACACAGGTCACGTAATTCAGTAAAAGTATTGATTCCCAAGAAAAATGTATGTACTCACAATTACAAATAAAGAAAATTGCTTTATAACTTTGATGCTTTGATACATTCTCAGTCCAAAACCAAAGCTTTCCATACATTCTTATGGTTTAACTTAACATGTATTTGGCAAATTATGTTTTCACCCTTGTGTTGTCTTTCCGTCAACCTTGAAAAAAAAAAAACACTTTCTTCGACGTTTGATGCCATTTTTTTCACAGTTTGTTTTTGCTTTTTCCAACGTTTTAAATTGTAAATTTTTTCTTTTACACATTTTCAGCGCTTATTTATACATCCCATATTTTCTGATATAAAACAAAAATTGAAAACAGGTCAATTTCACCCGAAGTCAACACAAGGGTTAAATCACATCTATATTGTGCAAAGTGGTTTATTCAGTAAACAATCTAAGACTATTCCTTTGTCAAAGCTACCCATAAATGCTGATACCACTTTAAAATTGACATGCTTTATTTACTTCTGGAGGCAGTGGAGGTTCTCTGCCTCGACCAGGCACGCATCAATTAAAGAAAACGCACCCTTCAAAATTTCTGGCCCAAGGCCATGCGTAGCGAGGTTGTAATAGGACCAGTTGGCCTCCATCGCTGTCTTTATCCTTGTTAGTGTCTGCCTGCAAAAGTGTTGAAAACAGATGTTATTGACATAAAGAACAGTGGAAGAGGTGTTGTAATACAATACTGCATATGTAGATCTAAGCCTTTTTAATCTTGCATACTGGCATTGGTAACAACAGATCAATGAACCTGCAGTGTTGGGCCTTGACGATGGCCTCAAGATGTTGGTCCTCCTCCAGGCAAGCCTGGCCAATTTTTTGAATTGGTAGGTATTTAAAACCCATGTAATTTACATCCTCTGCAAGGGCCAGACATTCTTCTACAAATACACAGTGCAAGAGAATACAAAATAATTATATTTTTGTCAAACTAAGAATGGAGTATAGACTGTTAAGGACAGAAACGAGATTCTGTCATTCCAAAAAAGTTCTGATCAACATGTGCCTTGATGATGCCATTTGATGAGTCCGCCTAGTTGATAAGATCTATGAAAATTTCATAATTACAGCCTAATGTTACTTGGGGAAGAGAAAAGTCCTGTTAATTCAAGACCTCTCAGTAAGACAAAGGCAAGGTGGATTCTTCCTGAGCCTACCCATCCCAGAATCTTCATTTAAGTGGGCTAATATCTTACAGAGACATAAGACACGATAACGAGATAGCTTCTATAAACAAAAGATGTTTACCCAACCTCCTATCTCACTGTTTTCTGCAACCAAAAACATATAGATCAGAGTTAATAATCTATGTGCATCCGTGTTGGTGTTCAAAGTGAATAGGTCAATGATGCAATAATTACAATAAATAATAAAACTTGTAAAACAAGATTTGAAAATTAAAAAATATTTTTGCTATTTGTCTTATTCATTCTTATGATTTGACATCACAGTGAGGTTGCAATTTCACCCCGATTGCATGCCATACTGCTGTAAAGTGTAAGATGGTGGTATTGGAAAAGCCTAATATTTTCTGAGGTGGTACTCGAGGTAAAAAAAAAATTAAATCACTGCCCAATGTCATGCAGAATAGTTATTTCTGGCAATGTTTTTGTATTGTGCATAACGAGAACCAATTTCAATGCCTTCACATCATGCCGAAATAGTGCAAAATTACCAAAATTTGAATGGTAACAAAGATTTCCGCCTAGCCAGACTATTTAGAAAAGATTCTTATATTAGCTGTGTGAAGTGATGGGTGGTTCACTGCCCTTCAACTCTCGCACATCATGTTCTTAACCTCTAGACCTCAGTTACCTTCACACAACTTGCTGACACTTGTTGACAGCCTGATTCGTGGTCCTGTCTCCACCTGTGAGTCGTGCAACTTGGCCATGAGCGCCTCTTTTTGGCTCTTGCCTTTCCTTAAGTAGGCCACCAGAGCATTGGGCGAATAGCCCTCTGGTGGCCCACACCTTCTAACCAGTTCCTCCCTAGTCACTATATATCTGCAATATCAGTGGAGATTTTAAAAAGGCATATAGAGTTAAAACAATCTTCTACCTTGTAGAAATGTTGCTAGGTAACACTTTAGGTACAGGAGAACACATACATGACACCTTAAAAAGGGTTTTAAATAACTTATTCCTAACAGCTTCTTAAAGGTGCAAAACGCAAGTCTCTGAGTTTTTGCAGAACTACGCCCCCTCTGGCGACAAGCGAAACTGCAACCAGAGTTGTGCACGCTCATGGACCACACGCACACGCACGCATGCACGAGCACGAGCTGTTCATAACTAAAGGAGCATCTGCCGCACAGATCTTTGGTGTACAGCCAAAATGTCTTCAGTGGTAATAAAGTTATAAATCTGCAAGTCATTTCAAATATATGGAAGGAAAGACATTTGAGTAAATTACTCTTATGTGTGAGGGGAAAAACGGGGGTAGTAGAAAACTTTGTTTATGTGTTTACTGTATCCACCTATGATTGTATTGTTATGAAAACACGTTCATGAACAATATAATTGATTACTTCGCAAAAGCTCAAAATAATAATCATACCATACACGGTTGGTCAACAACGTTCACTCAAATGTCTCAAGGTAATAAACAATCAAATGTCACCATGACCTTTTCATAAAAGCAAAACAGGCTAATCCGCCGAAGACTTGCGGGGTTCAGCCTGTTATTGATCTGCTAAGTAGAATATTCCAATAACAATACATCCTTTTTCTGTTATAATTTACTCAAAATTTCTGTCTAATTATCGGCCATATTTTTCAGCATGTTATATCACACTCAAGAATCTTGAACTGTTTTGCTAATCACTAAACTACATGTAGCGCTGATTTATTTAGTAGATATTTTGACAGGGACAATACACACTGACAAACATTAATGTGAAATGTGTCAATACTTTATTTAGTAAATAGTTAGTCTGCTAAACAGTATGAGTAAAGTAAAAATATTTACCCCTTTACCATTGTATTTCCCTTCCTGCAATGTTCAGAATAAAACATGTATTTTATCACAATACCAAAATATTTTACGTTTTCCTCGTTTTGATAGAATACGAGCTCCCACATACCTCATATATACTACATACAAAATGTACCACATTCACGGGAACAATTTACTATTTTTACCGAAAAATACAATATAGCCAATGCAACGGCGTTCTTCCTTGTTGGTCAATGACATGAACACCTTAGCATGTTAGCAATGGACACAAGGCTAACGTTACCGGTAGGCCATACACATTTTTTACATTTACATTTACATTTTATTCATTTAGCTGACGCTTTTTATCCAAAGCGACTTACAATTGCTATATATGTCAGAGGTCGCACGCCTCTGGAGCAACTAGGGGTTAAGTGTCTTGCTCAGGGACACATTGGTGTCTCACAGTGGATTCGAACCCGGGTCTCTCACACCAAAGGCATGTGTCTTATCCACTGCGCCATCACCACCCCGCATACACAAAAACATAGTTAGCATCTTTTATTGGATATGTTTTATGTTTCATGTTGTACTATTCTTCCGAACACAATTCCACAATTCCTTTATGAAACTGTTCACTAACAATGGTAGTAAAACCAATTCTGATTGTACATGTATCTAGCTTACGCTAAAGCATTAACTTACACATTTTACGCATCGTCATTTGTTGTCATACATAGATTGGCCGTATCAAACATTAGAGACTGGGCTATATCTTACCGTTTTATCAAGAAAAAAGCCAACTGAGGATCCCGTTTGAGACCTAGAGCAGACCGGAGATCTCTCCATTTGTTGAATGCCTTCCCGAGGTTGACTCTCGTCTTACTCCGACGCCTGTCTGACTTCAATTTGGACCTTTTGGTGGCACTAGACAAAAATTTTCTTTTCTTTACTTTACGTGAAGTTTGCGTTGGGGTTTGGAACAGACTACAAGCCAGTCTCTTTGAATCCATCTTCTACCTTTGACGCACGAGTTGTCTTCGCTGATGCGGAGAATGGCGGCGCCGGCGAATACACAAACCTGCCAGACATAGCCTGGTGAGCGTGAACGCGCATGACGTCACGCCCAGTCTCAAATTCGAACCCGAATCCCTCTTATTTATTTTACTGTACAGGATTATAGAGGCAATTGCAGTGATCAGAGAAGGGCTCATTCAGCCAATCAGGCAATTGTTTATGCATGTATGGGTTAGAAAACATGTATTTTTAACATGAATTGTTGCGCAATGCACCTTTAAGACATGACTCAGTATTACTAAATTTGGCCCAGTATATCTAGGTGGAAGCTGGGGACCTTTAAAGATTTATTCCACAGCAAAGGTGCTGCAAGCAGGAATTTTGTGCCATGTTAGCATGATGAGCCATGTAAGAGGCTGTTATGAGCTTTTGCAAAGGCTTAGGAATATGATATGCACCTGTCCTTACAGCAAAAGTTTACCTAAATTTATGGAAAAATATGTCTTAAATCATAATTTGGGAAATCAGTAATTGTCTGTAGAGAAACAGATTTCTGCTTAAAAATTCCTTCTGTGTACTTCTGATAGCCTGGTTACCAGCCCCACCTACTTCATTTCATACAGTGAGTGTGACCCCACGCAATCACAGTTCTGGACTTTGAAAACATACAGAGCCAATCGCGTTCCTCCCTTGTACACAGAAACATTTTTCGATTGTCTACGTTCGTTGGTACCTCCCAAGAAAGTAATTTCTCAGGGCCAGACATAACTGCAGAGCAAATGTTAAGTTAAATATAATAGCGCGCAAGACCGAGGGTTATACCCAGTCTAATATAATCGTGCAATGTGTAGACCTGTGCACAGTTATTGTTTGGAACTATTAATTCCTTAGGAAGAATTATGTAAATGTATGAAATATTGATGGTAATGACATACAAAGTTACCTTTTGGCCTTGGTCCCGTCAGGTAACCGGAGAACACTCTCCACTTCGAATAATACTGTAGAAGTGAAAAAATATTGTTTTTGTTTTAATGTCAACTCATTTCACGAGTTCACATCTACATATAATTATTATGGTAAAGGTTATGCGTACTTGGCGTGCTGTCCGGGTGGAGGGCTCCGAGCTCGGAATTTCTGCCCGAACCCAGAGTACTCCCCCAGTTGGTAAGAGTAGATGGAACTAGAGATGGAACTAGAGATGGAACTAAAAGTGAGGAGATGGGGTGGAGGTGGGATGCTGATAAACCGTCAAGAAACACAGGTGGGTTCTGCTGTTATTTATCTTGTCCTGAGTTGATTACTGATTGATCTCCACTTGTGCTGATTGGGTTAATTATCTGCACCTGCTCCTCCCGAACCTTGTTAATAAAACATCATTTCACGAGTTCACATCTACATATAATTATTATGGTAAAGGTTATGCGTACTTGGCGTGCTGTCCGGGTGGAGGGCTCCGAGCTCGGAATTTATGCCCGAACCCAGAGTACTCCCCCCAAAAAAGCAAGAGAGCGAAAGGACAGCTGCCAGACTATAGACCCCCCAAAGATGCAGTGAATTTGGCGGGCTGGCTTTTCAATAAGCTTGATCGCTTGATCAAGTATATCTCCGTGGCGTTAACGGGTGAGTTAAGCGGGAATCGAAAAAACGGCTGACCGGGAGGGCCCATGTAGCTTCTGACGTGAGCGGCTCGATGGCGTCAGGATATTGGGCTCTACCGGCCACCTGCGAGGTGGAATGAATTTGAAAATGCTGGCTGGGCAGGAAAGATAGATACGGGTCGAGTCCACTGAGAGACCAATGCTCGCTGGACAGAAATATGAAAAGGAAGATACATGCTGTCCGCTGAGAGACCAATGCTCGCTGGACAGAGGTAGTGGGAAGATAGATACATGCTGTGTCTGCTGGGAGACCCATGCTTGCTGGACGGGATAGAGTAGAGATAAGTACTGTAGTGAACTTTCTTCTAAAGTGTAGGAACTCAGAAGCGAAGACCAGGAGACGTTGGGATATCTTTCAAGCATGTTTCTTTATTGCTGTAGTCTGCTTCGTCCAAGATCTGACTAAGGCAAAATACATTGTAGTTTATATATCTTTCAAGGGGGAGGAGTTACATAGAGGTGGAGACACTCTGAAATAAAGAATGTAAATGAGGCACAGGAGTCCGCCCTGCTACCTGAAACTCCCCAGCCCTGATCTCATCGGCATTAACAGTGTGATTCTAATGCATAGAAACTAATCTAATCAGCCAGACCATTCAACGACAAAAGGTGATATTCTCAGTGCTCTGATCAATTTAACTTACAATAGAGAGATCAGGACAGACAGGAACAGGCAGGTTTGTGACATTTACCTTAGTTACAAAAATTCACACTAATAAACCTTCTCAGTTTATATACTATAGTATTGGAACCTAAATTAACATTTTAATAAATTTGTAATCCTACAGTACATAGTACGTCCGCTGGGAGACCCATGCTCACTGGACGGGAGAGAGTAGAGATAACACTGCGTTCTATTATGTCAATGAACCAATTTTTGTCAACAAACCAATTCGGCCCTCGTATATGACGTCACTTCTACGCTTCAAGCATTCTGGTATGTTTTGCGCGTCCGAGTCGGAGAAAAACATAGACGCCACCCAGAAAGCTGTTGCTATGGTAGCACTGGCCGAGTACCAGGCACTTATCAAAATGCAGCCATTTGAACTTCTAAAATTCTCACTTTATTTCATGTTTTAGTTATCTTCTGTTAGCAACGCTAGCTACGGTAGTAACACCCGTTTGAAATAAGGTTTCGTTCAATATTGCACTCAGAACAAGGCTGATTCCCATACCCACAGGCAGCGATACAGACGCAGTAAGGTATTGCAGTAATACGAGTGATTAAAATCGTCATTTAAACAACCAAAGCGGTCCAAAAACAATGAAAACAATTCATACAAGTCACACAGGGCACAGCCATCTTGGATTCCGTATCGGAATTCTTGCTCAGTGTCCTCACGGTTGTCTGACTACCGAGCTGGGAAATCTGAGGAAAGGGGGGCGTGTTGCTAGGCCACGTCTGTCTTCCTAGTCGGAACTCCGACATGCATAAATACATTGTACAGCAAATGCAAATAGTTCTTGTTTTGATTTTTCATGTTTGTTGTAGGCTTATTTGGAAATTACCATGTAGCATTTCATCCTTACTGTTAATAGACATGAGCCCCGCACTTACGTTTCAAAATGCGGCAATTTCGGCTGTTTTGCTAAATGCCCCTTTGCGCCACCTGGCGGTCATTTCGCGAACGACTTTGAAATGCGACTGGATTATTTTTGCCGCGGTGGATTTGCCGCGGTACAAGTCGCGGCGGTAATAGGCATTCTGGTTGAGTACCTACTGTAATAGAACGCAGCACAAGAACATAGTACATTCACTGGGAGACCAATGCTCGCTGGACAGAGAAAGAAAAAACAGATGCATGCAACATCCACTGGGAGACCAATGCTCGCTGGATGGAGAAAGAGGAAACATAATGCATGCTACGTCCGCTGGGAGACCAATGCTCACTGGACAGAGAAAGAAAAAACAGATGCATGCAACATCCACTGGGAGACCAATGCTCGCTGGATGGAGAAAGAGGAAACATAATGCATGCAACATCCGCTGGGAGACCAATGCTCGCTGGATGGAGAAAGAGGAAACATAGATGCATGCAACATCCGCTGGGAGACCAATGCTCGCTGGACAGAGAAAATCATCATTCTGAATAGTGAGGTACTGGAGAGAAGACATCACTGCAGTGGCAATGGAGAAAATAGCCAGAGAAACAGAGCTCCAGCGGGAGCAGAGGAGACATCACTGCTGTGGCAGTGGAGAAACTTACCTGGAGAAATTGAGCTCCAGCGGGAGCAGAGGAGACATCACTGCTGTGGCAGTGGAGAAAATTAACCAGAGAAACAGAGCTCCTACGGGAGCAGAGGAGACATCACTGCTGCGGCAGTGGAGAAAATTAGCCGGAGAAACAGAGCTCCTGCGGGAGCAGAGGAGACATCACTGCTGCGGCAGTGGAGAAACTTACCTGGAGAAATTGAGCTCCTGCGGGAGCAGAGGAGACATCACTGCTGTGGCAGTGGATAAAATTAGCCGGAGAAATTGAGCTCCTGCGGGAGCAGAGGAGACATCACTGCTGTGGCAGTGGAGAAAATTAGCCAGATAAACAGAGCTCCAGCATGAGCAGAGGAGACATCACTGCTGTGGCAGTGGAGAAAATTAGCCAGAGAAACAGAGCTCCTGTGGGAGCAGAGGAGACATCACTGCTGTGGCAGAGAAAATTAGCCAGAGAAACAGAGCTCCTGCGGGAGCAGAGGAGACATCACTGCTGCGGCAGTGGAGAAAATTAGCCAGAGAAAGAGAGCTTCTGCGGGAGCAGAGGAGACATCACTGCTGTGGCAGTGGAGAAACTTACCTGGAGGAATTGAGCTCCTGTGGTGTGAGGCTGAGTGAAGGGAGGAGGAGATTGGGACCTGGCAGACCGATGCTCGTCTTCTTGCACGGGAGTTGACCCGGCAGACGTTGAGAGTGTGGACTGGTCGGGACTGAATCTGCAGCGCGGCTTACTGAGGACCTGCTGCGGCGGCCTGGTGCTGGAGGAAGGCCTGTTCCTTCGCGTGAAGAGGGCGGCATTGCCTTATGTCCATTTCTCTATGGCAGGAATTATTGAATGGTCCGGTTTAAAGAAATATGCGGAAGTAGATTGCGGATGTTTCGCCCACGGTGACGAGGACCCGTTTGTTTGGCCTGACGCCCGCAAAATAACACCAGAGGATTGCGGCAAATATTCCTGATTCTGACGGACGAAAGATTCTTCATCAAACGGGAAGAGCTAGATTCAGACATGATAGGAAGGTAGGCTACTGCGGGGCTAAATGCTGATAAACCGTCAAGAAACACAGGTGGGTTCTGCTGTTATTTATCTTGTCCTGAGTTGATTACTGATTGATCTCCACTTGTGCTGATTGGGTTAATTATCTGCACCTGCTCCTCCCGAACCTTGTTAATAAAACATCATTTCATGCCCAAAACTATGCTGACCATAAATACAGTATCTTCCTACCTTGTTCAACCTCTGTAGACTCAGATTCCCGTGCAAGGCCACCATCTACTAATATTTAAGACCAATCAGAGAACAGCATTCAGGGAACAAACTGTTTCAAAAGAAAGATCTCTGTACTTTCCTAACAGCAAAGTTAGTACATCAAAGACACAATTGCTTACTGAAAAGATCCCGGTATGCATGTTGTGAGTGAGTGACTCGAATGCTGATCACCATCTACTGTATTTATGTGTGTGTGTGTGTGTGTGTGTGTGTGTGTGTGTGTGCCTAAGCTAATCAAGAGCAGAACCAGTCTTGGAACAACATTGGTACAAATTTACTTCCATTCCTCCCTCTGTAAGTATGTAAACAATTATACTAGGTTTGGTTGTAGCTTGTCTACATACATCAGCCCTACTTACCAAACAGACTTGCCTAGAATCTCAATACACCTAAAATTAGTCCCAGTCTGTGGCTGTTCTTACCTGTATTTTTAGACTTGGCGATTTTTCCCTAGAAAAGAGAAAAAAACATTGAGTTAAGTATACAATGTGTTGAGAAACAGTATGTATATTTTGATCATTAACCCTTGCCTTTTTTCTTCTTAGAGTCTTCGTATCTAAAAGAAATGAAGATGTTTCTTAATGTCATTTTAATGTTATTATAATGTTTCAAAAACCAAATAATAATCATGAAAATAATGATTCATTCTGCATGCTTATTTCAATGTGCGTAGAACCAAGACAGTGTATTCACCTCATCCTTCTAAGAAAGATCGTAAATAAATAGCATCTGATTTTGAACATAAACTTAATGTCGTATTTTATGCTTGAAATGATGTAGAAACAATGTACTCCAAAGTATGACATCCTCCGAATGTACAAGTTAAAGCTACCACTCCAAATCATCAGTAAGTTAAACTTAATGCAGGCAGCTACAGGTAGCCAGCAGAGCTCAATAAGGAGCACCCATACCGTACAAATGTCTACTACTTATCAAGGAAGTTAAACAACAAAGTCCCAAGTCTCTCCCGCTCTTGACCATTTCTGCAAACTAAAAGAGCAACAGAAAGTCTATTTTAATGAAATAATGCAACTTATAATAAATGTGAACAACAAATTGTGGTTAAAAAAAATTTGGACTATATTACAAGAGAAGATTATGGTGCTCATTTAATAATGATACGATCATGACTCCTGTATCGTGTGCTGAAGGTAGTACTCTGTGTCCATGTCCAAAATCCATTAATATTTGTTCTGAAACTTTCATTCAAAATTGCTCTAAAGTGAAAACTAAAAATATTTATATTTTCAAAAGAAAACAGAAACATTGTGCAGAAAACGACCAAACTGTACCATTATTGAGAACACTCCACATGACAAAGAGTCGTTTTGTAAGTCATGGTCCCTCTTCATCATCTTCCAGGGCCCTTGGCAGCCTCTGCTAGCAGCAAATAAGCTGAAAGATTAGAGAAAATAATTGTGAAGGAGATCTCTGCTGAATTTTCATTATCTCATTTTATAGAGCAATACAAAAACCTTGTACCTCCAATTTTCAATTATTTGGAAGCAATGCTGTGGTTGCTCCCCAAGGAGTCAATGTAGGAAATTGTTCCCTCTTTCAAGTTGCAATGCTATACAAAAGATGGGAAAACATGAGAAAGGTTTGAAGGAGAATTTCAACCAATCTGTGTTGAAAATGATTGAAATTCTTTTAAAATGTGAAGCACTAACAGCTCAAACAACACAAATGAGAATGACACAACAGCAACAATAATGACTAGTGTGATGCTATTTAGCGAATAATAGTCTCTGCATAACCTAACCACAACCTACAAAGAGGGTCCAGTGGCACTCTCCCAGCAAGTAGGGCCCGAAGACGGCACTGGCTCCTTTAAGAATGTTTTTCTGACAGGAAAAGAAGAAAACATTCATGAACAAACAAATAAACTTGACACCTAATGTGTTCAGTAGCACTGAAAAGTTTTAAACACATGTACTATGTTCAGGCAAGTCGGGCCCACATATTATACAATTTATAAATAGCCTAGTTGTGTTGAATGCCATACCAATGATATTTTATGTTACAGTAGCGCCAGCACTTCTCATTATTTCACAAATTTCTGGTAGGCAGAACAGAAAAATACGACTTCTGCCCTGAGACCTGGAGGGATTCACCTGCCCTGAGACAAAATTGTGGAAAATAATGGTCTCTGCCCTGGGACCAGATGAGACTAAACAGTCATAAAGAAAGGCCAAATTTATAAATTAAACTGACTTCTGCCCTAAGACCAGAGAAGACAGCTGACTCCCTTTTGTCCAACTACGTTGCCCTGAGAACAGAAAAATACGACTTCTGCCCTGAGACCTGGAGGGATTCACCTGCCCTGAGACAAAATTGTGGAAAATAATGGTCTCTGCCCTGGGACCAGATGAGACTAAACAGTCATAAAGAAAGGCCAAATTTATAAATTAAACTGACTTCTGCCCTGAGACCAGAGAAGACAGCTGACTCCCTTTTGTCCAACTACGTTGCCCTGAGAACAGAAAAATACGACTTCTGCCCTGAGACCTGGAGGGATTCACCTGCCCTGAGACAAAATTGTGGGAACCAGTCTCTGCCCTGGGACCAGATGAGACTAAACAGTCATGAAGAAAAGCCAAATTTATTAATTAGACTACAACGCCGTAAATAGTCATTGATTTTTTGAATATGAGTACAGTAAAGCTTATTGCAATGTACTTAAACAAGCTTTCTAGCTCACCTGATTAGCTTGACTAGCTAGCGCTTATGGTTTACATGTATGTGCACACACTGAAAAGGGACGTTTTTCTGAATTATCTTATTCTTCTATATTTTTGTGATAAGAACCGCTTGCAACAGCCACTGCAACATTTGAATGCTAGCTACAACACTAGCTTGCTTCTGAAACAGTAGTCTAGCCTACCCTTAAGCTACAAGCTGCACCATTATACTATGATATACTATGATGAAAGCAGGGGGAAAAAAAAATCACACGTAGGTGCACATACAATGCTCCATTTTCAAGAATATTACGTTTTTGTTTTTAAAAAACTTACTTTGAAATGATAACCAGTTCCTCTTGCCTGCGCACCGGTGGGATTTTGGCGGTTGAGATTGGAAATGGTGGCCCCGCCTCTGCAATTCTCTCCTCTCTTGCGATTGGTTGTCAGATTGAACCAATCACAAATGTTTCTGCCCTTAGGACAACTTTGAGTCAAGAAAATTCCCACATGCGAGAGCATATTATAGGCTATATGTCATGTTATAGCCAGATGTGACGGCGCTACTGCAACATCACTGCAGATGAGAAGCTGAGCATCTATTCATCAAGCAACGAGCAAAAATATCGCAAATCAAAGTCACAGACGCTTAACATCATCATTAAAAGTAAAGACACGAAATGATCTTACCAGTGCTGTTGCCGCTCTCTCTTTTTGCGGTTTCTGATTTTGAAATTTTAGCTGATGATCAATAAAATGCAGCTCATATCTGTTGCTTTCGGTGATGTGAACTCCATTAAATCTGCATATAGCACGGGAATTGAAGATCGGATTTATATCTGTTTTGCAAAAACACATTTATGTGACCAGGTGTAAATGTAATAGTTTTGATAAATCAGATAGCTATCCGATCTGAGAAAACGCATGAAGTGGCCAGGTGTAAACAGCCCCTAAATGTTTGCAGGGTTTGTAACAGTTGTGTATGAGTCCCTCACTATGAGTCTGTCACTAGTGTGAAAAGATGGATCTCACAATCAAATTCACTGCTAGAAAAGAGTCAAATATGCAGAAGATGCTGGAAAAGCAAATAGTGTGTAGGAGCTGAATATCAACTACACTAATTCACTATACTGTACAAAATTGTTTACACTTGAGTGTACAATACACACATTTTGAAAAATTCCTGTGAAATAAAGTATGTTGCACACACTATATGCACAATGTAACTTGGTGACTTAAAGGGGTTAGTTCACCCAAAAATGTAAATTCTGTCAGTAATTACTCTCCCTCATGTTGTTCAACCCCGTAAGACCTTCGTTCATCTTCGGAACACAAATTAAGATATTTGTGATGAAATCTGAGAGCTGGATCACTCCTCCATAGGCTTCTAAGGGATTGAAACTTGCCGGCCCCGAAAAGTTATTAAAGACATCGTTAAAATAGTCCAAGTGACTACAGTGGCTCAATCTTAAGTTTATCAAGCGACACGAATACTTTTTGTGCGCAAAAAAACAAAAATAACGACTTTATTTCAACTATTCATTTCCTTCTCTGTGGGCCTCGAGTGAGTTCACTAGTGTAAAAGCGTATATATATCTAAAAGCTAGTCTTGTAACTTACTGTAAATGGAATCTACCACTAAACAAAATATTATTTTCACTTAGTCAAATGGCATCTAATAGTTACTATATTTACTATAAATAACATCATTTGCTATTTGCTCTGAATGTAAATATCTACTACCTTTAATAAATATGTTTTTAAGGTCACTGTTTTGTATATAAAAAAAACAAGTAAAAATACAGAAATAGTCACAGTAAAAACCATTCACAAATCATCCCATAAACAAATGTATTGTGTATTTAAAAAATATATATTTTTACCTTGACTACAGGGAGTGATGTAGATCTTCTTCTACAAAAGCATTGCTTATTCACACTTCAACATCAAAGAGTAAAACATTTAAAAGCTGTCATTTTGACAGATATTTTTCAATATAAGATCTTTTTTAGACTAACAAAAAGTTGACCTTCAATTAGCTAACATCTTTCTACAAACTAAACTGCAGAAAAACTAATTCAATAAATAAACCATTTTACAAGACTTACCTCTGATATTCACGAACATCCTTGCAAATCTGTTCCAGTGTTTTCACGACATTCTCTTCACAGGTTTTCTTCTAACGCAAATGGAAGTCTCTTCACAATTGACAATTGTGAGCGAGTATTAAATAATACGCCGCACTTATCCTTTTCTTGTCGAGATTTGGCTAAATCCACTGCACTTAACTTAAAGGCGGGGTAGGTAAGTCTGAGAAACTAGCAGAAAACTGCTGGATTTTGAAAGTATCCAACAGAGAAACTCCCACCCCCTTCCCTCCTTCTGGGCTCCTTCCAAAGCCACGCCCCCAAAACACTTGAACGCGCAAAGCCCACCACTCAGCTGGAGGAGCGTTTACCAGTGCGGAGCGGAGAGGAGCGCAGTGCGATTGAGTGACATCATGTCAGAATCACACACTGCGTGAAAAGAGCTGTAATCGGGCATGTAAAACTCCTGAGTACTCCTGGTACGTATTTTCATGCTCAGTCTCATTTTGGTAATATTTTTGTGATTATAACGCAGAATGACTAGCGATTTTCGAGTATTTTGTGTTTATGATTTGGTTTAGCCAATGTTCTAACCATTTAATCCACTGCGTGAAAAGAGCTGTAATCGGGCATGTAAAACTCCTGAGTACTCCTGTGTACTCCACAAATAAACGTGTGTGTACGGGAGTTTGCTGTCCTGTCACACAATCCCGAATACTCCTGGATATGTACCAAGTTTGGGGCACAGCAGGGAGCCACTAAGGGCCATCAGTTACCATGGTGAATAATCCCCCGGTCGGGGTCAATGCAAGGGAATATTAGCATTTCACACCTTTGGGACACAAGGCAGTGGCCTCCTTCAATTGGTCAGAGGTCTTACATAGGATTGGGTGCTCAATGCTTTGTCCCTCCTCTAAACCCCCACACTATTGGTCCAGTTTATGGCCTCATTTGGGTTTATTATTACTCATTATTAATATTTATTATCATTGGTGTTCATGGTTATAATGTCAAGACAATCACATAGACAAAGTTGAGTTTGTTATTTTTATTATTTGTAAATGACACTGGGCACATGACACACAGTCAAAATTCTATAAATAAAAATACGTTAGCACAGAATACACTTTACTATTAGTCATACAATATATAACCCCATATAATATATAAGGCCTGTGTATAATATATAGAAAACAATATAATATACAAATACTTTAGAATATATAAATAGTACAATATATAAATAATACAATTTATAAATAGATAACAATATGGAATTGTATAGAATATATAAATGCAGTATATATATAAAAAAACTATATAGAATTATATATAATACAATCTATAAATGATACTATATAATATAAATAATACTATATATAAAAAAACAACAGAATTTAAATTATACTATAGAATAATATTTAAATGCGTAATACTAAAATAATTCACAGGCCAGCTTCTGTGGTCTCCACCATGACTCGATCTGCACCAACTCTGATCCGAGGCCGAACAACCCACACTGACTTTCCATCCAAGATGGCATCCTCCTCTTCAGACATGTGGTCAACTGTTGCAGTCTTCCAGATAGCTGCCTCTTCCTCTGTCTGGAGAACGCCAGTCCTGCTGCTCAGCAGCTGCAAAATAGGAGGGAAAAAAGTAATTAAACCACTGAAAATATCAAATGGGTTGGGATGGGAGCCTCTCCCAGGCTGAGTCTTTTACTGAGATTTATATTTATTTACACTTACTCTTCTTTTTCTTTGTCTCATGCGCACAATGATCCTGCTGTCCTCCATCTTGTCTTTGTTCTCATCTTGGGCCATCCTGTAACCCCTTCTAACAGTTTCAAAATACATCTTGCAGGATGCTAGAGAGAGGGAGATAGTGAGGGGGGAGAATGTGTTTATTTATAACTAACTAATCTATACAGTTAAATAGTTGTAGCCTTGGGACATTCTCTTGTGACTTACCTTTAACAACTACGTCCAGTACAGCCATGGAGACGCCATTAAAAAGATAGGTTGTGACCTCGAGGTTGTGGGGGGAGGATAGACTGTGGAGCAGTAATTAAAGAAGGTTGATTAAAAATATAATTTAGAAGAAAGGACTGTTATGAAACAATAGTTTTAAAGATATACCTGTGTGCAATCTCCGTACAGCTTCCTGTAAACATCCAACATAGTATGAGGGCTCAATTCAAATACATTAATAAATAAAGCACACAAAGTTAAGCGGACACCGCCAAATGTTTGTGACGGTCAGAAAATAACTTACCGCAACAGAATTATTCCCAGCTCTCTTTAATTTCTTTGAAGCAGGCTCCTATTTTGCCTCTTTGAGCTCATTGATGTCAGCCTCCATCTTATCCAACCTCTTGTCCATCGTCTCCAGCTTTTCAAATATCCTCTTCAAACTTGCATTTACCATATACACCAGTCTGTTTTCGTTCGGACTCAGAGTTTGAATAGCCACATTGTCCCGACGTAAAGGAGTAACATCTCTACTCTGCTCTCAGCCTAATCACCTTTCCTGAATACTAATGAGGGGGGCAGGGGAATAGGGGCAATCTTGAGCTGCCAGTCCCAAAACAAATTAGCATTTACAAAGCCAAGCCATCAACTAACAGCATGTGGTCAGACAAGTTCCTGTTTTCGGGCCTTTGCGGGCATTTACAGGTACGTATAACAAAGTTCCAAAGATCCCTGCCAAACAGCACATTTAGCGGGCGTATTCATTGTCTGAATTCTCCCGTATACACCCCTTTTGACGCAGTGACAGGTAATAAAATACCCTTTTGACTGCTCTTTCTCTGCCATAATTGTGAGACTTTGTGGCTTGCGGTCGGTACACGCCTCTCCTCTTCCGAAATGAGCGAGTCAACCGAGTGCACGCATGTGGGCAGCTCCTGTTGCAGCAGGGCTGGTAGCCATAGCAACGAGGGAGAGTGACAGTCGCCCAGCCAATCAGAGCACTCGGTCCGAATGGAATAATGATCTGTGTTTATTGCAGCCCTGAGAGGACTACAGACACTCTATTTATAAACTCCTTTTCAGAGTACTTACATTATAGATATGTATTGGTATATAAAGACAGTTTAAACAAATTCTGGCAAAAAGTGTTTTAGAAAAAAAATTACCTACCCCACCTTTAACAGGACTTCTGCAAAAACAAACAAAAAAAAACAGATATGACTTATAAAATCACATAAATGTATATATTACAACATGTAAACAACCTCATCAAAATTATAAACACAATATTAAAACCATAAGCTGTAAAATTGTAAAATCAACATTAATCTACATACTACAATATATTTAACATAGGCTACTGTTTCTTAGGACTGTGCAATTTAAAAAAAAAACATCTAATTGTAATGTCTTGTAATAAAAGTTTTCCTATAAAAAATTAATCACCATCTATAACTTAAAAAGCGAACTAACCGTATATTACCAAATCATTGTACTATTAATTCACTTGGGTATTAATCTGACATATATATATATATATATATATATATATATATATATATATATATCATATATTTGTCATATTGCACATGTCTATCTAAATTAATAAAATCTTTGTTAATCAGTAATGCACTTACTTGTCCTTCTCTGCACAGGAAAACTCATTATGCCGATGCTCATCAAAAACCACAACTCGGCTATCCTGAGCACCTCCTGCATCACCGGTAAGTCAAAACTTACCTCCAAAAAAATTAAAAGAAAATAAGCAAAAATACAAAATTATAAAGATGTCTTTGTGTACGATCTATAAATCTGCCTAAATAAAGAAAAAAAGTGCACAACAATGAAGGGGTAACACATTTTTTCTTGAAATCACTGCCCCAGCAGGCACACAACGTCATAAGACGTTGATATTTTGTTTAATTTTGGTCGCGACGTCGGGTGACCAAAATCCAACATCACCTCAACATATAATGCCAACGTTAAGTTGACGTCCAAATAGAAAAATTATAGCTTTTTTACTACAAAAAACACAAACATGTTCAATGAAGATACAGGTACAATTCAGACATAATCAAGCTATATACAAAAAAATATGATTTAGGGACCGTTCGGTATTTATGGAAGGGGCCACCGGAGGAAAATAGGGGAGGGTTATGCCTTTTTTTTCTTTGTTGAGAGGAGGGTCATCCAACTTTTTTTTAGTCTAGGGGGAGGGTCACTCAACTTTTGTATTCATGAAAACAGCAAAATTTCAAAGTGGCTTGTTCGGTGCATATTTCCAATGTAGCTCCATGTAGCTCCCTCAGTCCCCCCTCTCCATCGCTAGCAGATGGTCTGAGCCTCGCGCTGTGGGTTTCGAGTGGTGAGACTGCGCGCGACCCTCGGGTGAGTCGCGAGCATTAAAAAATGGGTCGCCAGTGATTTAATAAAAAAATAAAAAAATTTAATCTGTTTTCATATTAATATTATTGATGATATCAACTTTGAGTACAATTACACTGAAAAATCTTTCAAATACATGTAAAATAAATACTCCACATGTCACATGACCCACGTACAATCAATCAGTGGTCGCTCTAGAAAAAAGTTTGAAAACCATTGAGAGGGCACTAGCAGCAAAGAGCGAATGTGATTTCTGGCGCCAATACGTAGGCAACTCTTCAAATATCCTTTCGGTCCCGGTGATTTGAAATTGTGCAAACAACAGCTTTTTCGTCTGAGAAATGGAGTTTTGGATAATGTTCAGCTTCGGCAGCTTAAAGGTAATACCTATATGCTAAAATATATAATGACTGAGGAAGCCTAGTGACGAGTCCATAGCAACCAGTAAATGTGTTTAAGTTGTTATAATGTTACCCACTGTCACTGTGCTTTGTTGAATGGTCTCATTGTTATATTTCATGTGAATAACGTTACTAGTTAACGTTAACGTTAGATGAGTAGTATGCAGGAAGTGTTGCTTATTGTGTTTCCACAACAATGTGAGTAAAATCTACTGAAATGGCCACCATAAACGTGGAGTGTGATGTGTAACGTACGCAGAGGTTTGTCGTTTGTCATAGTTGTAAAAAAAACAATGGCTTCTAAACATCTTTACCAAGCGCAAACGAATACAGAACTCAATAAATTATCGGGGAGGGTCATGCATTTTTTCACAATCATTTTGGAGGGTCATAGAAAAATTATTGCTGGCGAAGGGAGGGTCAAGTCTTTTTTGACAACAGATCTCAAAACTCCTCCGGTGGCCCCTTAAATAAATAACGAACAGTCCCTTACAATAAAAAGCGGGTGTAGCCATAGGCTTTTCTTTTTCTTTTTAGCTTTGCCACTTTTTAAAACAGTTTATGCACACATTTATACAGAGAGCTATATTTAAGGCCTTGCATTCCCAGAGTATGAGGGTTCCCAAATAGTGCAAATACAGCATAAAAAATGTAAAATTGAGATAAAATCAAACTATATACAGCAAAAAGCAGGTGTGGCAACAGGCGTTTTTTCTTTTCTTTTTTGCTTAGAAACTCTACAAAACACTTCATGTACAATTACACGGACAGCTAGATTACAGGGCTTTTCATTCCATGAGTAAGAGGGGTTCCTCAATAGTGCAAATATACCATACAAAAGGTAAAATGAACACAAAATCAAACTATACATACAACTATTTACTAAAAATACCAGAGGTGTTTTTTTATTTTTTTATCTGTGCCACTCCTCAAAACAGTTTCTGTCAACAATGAGACCGAGGGCTACATCGCAGGCCTTGCATTTCCATGGTGTGAGGTTCCTTTTCTTCTCCACTTGCTGGCAATGATGGCAGATCCTGCGGCCTTGTGTGGCTTTCTCTTTGACATCTGTAGCCACGCTAATGGCAACAGGAACATGGTCGGTGCTCCTCTGGATGGCAACTCCTGTCTTGTCCACTCCACACAGCTGGGACACCAGTTCTTCCAGGAAGTTCTTGTGTGTCATGTGCTGAACCTGTTGTGTGAGGCTTATCTCACAGTGTAGGATGTAGGCATTTGTTGTAGCAATGTCCACAAAGTGCAGAAACAGGGAACGGTACCAGCGAGCAGTTCTGCGATGGGTCGAGTAATACTGGAGAAGCTGGTCTGACAGGTCAACCCCTCCCATGTTCTTGTTGTAGGCAATGATGGGGGTAGGGCAGGGAATGTCTTTCACTGCCCAGTGTCCATCTCCACCCGTCACTCTCCTCTGGACAGCCTCACCAGAAAACACTGGATGGATTGTGAAATCCTTGAAAGACCAGGGGGCCCTCTCTGATCCATCTTATGCTGCCTCTCTTTTTTAAAAGGCATTTGCTCTTTTACTTGGACACCCTTTCCTGTTGTCCCTGTAGGTACCACAGGCTCCAAAGTTAATGTTAGCCAAACCAAGGAACAGTTTGGGTCTTGTGTAGAAGTTGTCCATATAAATATGGTATCCTGTCCCAAGATGTGATGGCTGAATGAGGTCCATGACAGCATCATACGACAGTCCATGTACGCTTGGTGTGTGTGACTTGCCCACATACAGGTTGAAGTTGAGTGTGTAGCCATTACTTGACTTTGCCGACACGAACAGCTTGATCCCCCATTTTGTTGGTTTGTCCTTCATATATTGGGTCATGCCAGTTTTTGCTTTGGTTGCCACCATTTACATTTATTCATTTAACTGACGCTTTTATCCAAAGCGACTTACAATTGTTATGTATGTCAGAGGTCGCACGCCTCTGGAGCAACTAGGGGTTCAGTGTCTTGCTCAGGGACACATTGGTGTCTCACAGTGGATTCGAACCCGGGTCTCTCACACCAAAGGCATGTGTCTTATCCATTGCGCCATCACCGCCACCATTCTCTCATCGACTGCCAGTTCCTTCCTTGGGTGGTAATGAGCCTTGCAGGCATTCCGAATGTCATCCATCAGAGGTTGGATTCTGAACAGCTTGTCATGCTGTGGTGTTCCCTTCTTCTGGTCATTTCTGACATCCTCCTCTGGATCACTGAGGTGGATGTTCCACGATAACGCCCTGAATCTGTCTCTTGTCATGACAGTGGCTGGAAACGGCACAGACATGAAGTGGTTTTTTTTCCAGTAGTCCTGGAGACTTGGCAGTGACACCAAGGATGTGTACATGAGGAGACCTAGGTATTTGTATAGTTCCTCAACTTTAACATCAGTCCATTTGTACTTATTCCCCATTTCCTGTTTTTTTGCTGCCTGCTTGTTGGTGTTTTTGCAGAGTGTCTTCATGGTATCCGTGGCAAAGTACAGCTGGAACAGGTCCATTGGTGAGTGTACTGAATGCATATTCACCTGGGCTCCTGGTGTTCTGCACAACAATTACAGTGAAGCAGTCGTTGGCAATGAAATTCTTGTTCACAGAGACACGCGCACGCACGCACGCACGCACACAGACAGACAGACAGACAGACAGACACACACACACACACACACACACACACACACACAGACAGAGACACACACACACACACACACACACACACACACACACAGACAGACAGACAGAGACACACACACACACACACACACACACACAGACGGAGACACACACACGTACAGACAGACAGACAAACACACACACAGATACTTGTTTTTGTGGTATAGAAGGACTTTGATCGCCAAAACAAGTTTGGTGGTGGTGTATGGGGACACACATTTCCCAATGCCCTACAGTGATGATAAAACTATCAAAAATTTTGTTTTAATCTGCAGATCACAAACCTGACTTCAAATGTTCTATACACACAACAGAACAGAAAATATGACTATATAATATTTTGGTGGTACACAAGGACATTCCCACCCATTCTAAAATGTTCCCGCCTATGACATAATTGTGTTTTTTGGGGCCCGATCCAATTATGAGGACACTCATTTTACAATACACAAAATATGTCATTTCAGTGGATTACAGGGACCTATGTGTTTTACAGGCACATGACCACACACACAACACATAAACGTGACAACTTGGTGTATTACCAAGACTAAGGTGATTTAAGAGTGCTGGATCTTAAACACAATACACAACTGCACAATCCAACATTATAAGGACGAGTGTGTTTAATGGTACATGACCACACACACAACACAAAAAACGTAAGATCTGGTGTATTACCAAGGCTAAGGTGATTAAAGAGTACCGGATCTCCAATACATTACACAAAAAAACTTACAACATTACAGGGACCAGTGTGTTTTACTGGTACATGACCACACACACACACACACACACACACACACACACACACACACACACCGTTTGTCGGACTAGAGGGACAATTTTTGAATTTTTTTGCAAATCAGACTGGGCACAGGGCTGTGGGGACACCGGGTTCCAGTGGTGCTAGAGCTACAAAAAACATCAAAAATCATGAAAAAAATCTGCGAACCTATACACAAATTAAAATTAAAAGATTTTCTTTGCACAACTGAGATATAAAAAACAGCCCTTTTTCACACTTTCTGATGGTTTGTAAAGACTTTTCTGTAACACGGTCAATAAGGACAGTGTGGTGTACAACAAGGTCAGTGATGTCATCATACACATACACCAAGTATAACCTGCTTTGAAAGGACACATAGATTATGAGACCAAAGTGACTGAGGCACACCATTATAATAATATGGAATTTATTGAGGTCATTTTTGTTTTCTTTGTTGACCTCTGTCGTGCATTACAATTTGGCACATAAGTTGTAAATAACTTAATTTCCTTCTCTGTGGGCTTCGAGTCAGTTCACGTAGTGTAACAGCGCAGCGCTTCTGTGTTGTACGTCACACGTAGGCTCACTATTGGCCGACGCTGGTCATGTGTGTGATGCGTGTGACGTACAACACAGAACCACTACGCTATTACACTAAGTTAACTGACTAGAGGCCCACAGAGAATGACATGAATAGTTGAAATAAAGTCGTAACTTTTGTTTGTTTTTGCGCACAAAAAGTATTCTCGTCATTTGATAAACTTAAGATTGAGCCACTGTAGTCACTTGGACTATTTTAACAATGTCTTTAATAACTTTTTGGGGCCGGCAAGTTTCAATCCCTTAGTTCAGGGGTAGCCAAGTTCGGTCCTAGAGAGCCGCTGTCCTGCAGAATTTAGTTCCAACCCTAATCAAACACACCTGAACAAGCTAATCAATGTCTTTAGGATTATTAAGACTATAGGGCAGGTGAGGTTTTTTTTCAGTGTTGGAGCCAAACTCTGCAGGACAGCGGCTCTCTAGGACCGAACTTGCCTATCCCTGCCTTAGTTGAAAACCCTTGAAGGAGTGATCCAGCTCTCAAATTTAATCAAAAATATCTTAGTGTGGTAGGTGGTTGTATCTCTCTATTAGTGCTACTCGATCTTAGTGCTGCATTTGACACCATTGACCACAACATTCTCTTAAATAGACTAGAAAACTATGTTGGCATTAGTGGAATTGCACTAGCATGGTTTAAATCATATTTATCTGACCGTTATCAGTTTGTAGCAGTAAATGAAGAGATGTCTTATCGATCACAAGTTCAGTATGGCGTACCACAAGGCTCAGTACTAGGACCGCTGCTTTTCACTCTGTACATGCTACCTTTAGGAGATATCATTAGGAAACATGGAATTAGCTTCCACTGTTATGCTGATGATACTCAGCTCTATATTTCTTCCAAACCTAACGAAACTCACCAATTCACAAAATTATCGGAATGCATAGTTGATATAAAAAATTGGATGACTAGTAACTTCCTACTACTAAATTCTGAAAAAACAGAGATTCTAATTATTGGACAAAAAACTTCCACACGTAATAACCTAGAATACCGTCTAACACTTGATGGCTGCTCTGTCAAGTCTTCTTCGTCAGTTAGGAACCTGGGTGTGCTCTTTGATACCAATCTTTCATTTGAAAGTCACGTGTCTAGTGTCTGTAAAACCGCATTTTTCCATCTTAAAAATATATCTAAATTACGTCATATGCTCTCATTGACAAATGCGGAACAACTAGTTCATGCGTTCATGACATCAAGGCTAGATTATTGTAATGCTCTACTGGGTGCTTGCCCTGCACGCTTAATAAACAAACTACAGCTAGTTCAAAACGCAGCAGCTCGAGTTCTCACCAGAACCAGGAAGTACGACCATATTAGCCCGGTTCTGTCAACACTGCATTGGCTCCCTATTAAACATCGTATAAATTTTAAAATATTGCTGATTACTTACAAAGCACTAAATGGTTTAGCTCCCCAGTACTTGAGCGAGCTCTTAACGCATTATAGTCCTTCACGTCTATTGCGATCTCAAAGTTCTGGCCAGTTGATAATACCTAGAATATCTAAATCGACTGCAGGCGGTAGATCCTTTTCCTATTTAGCACCAAAACTCTGGAACAATCTTCCTAACATTGTCCGGGAAGCAGACACAGTCTGTCAGTTCAAAGCTAGACTAAAAACACATCTCTTTGACCTAGCATTCACATAACACTCTATAGAGTTCTATAATTCAATATTAGGCTGCTTAGATTAGGTCAGCCGGAACTGGGAACACTTCCCTTAAATCCTGATGTACTCGTTACATCATAAGAAGAATGGCATCTATGCTAATTTTAGTGTCTTTGTTTATCCCGAGGTTTTCACGCAGCCTGCCGGATCCAGGCCGTTTCCAGATCTGACGAAGGACTTTCGCCTGGACCCGATGACAATGCAGTGCTGAAGTGCCAACTAGCCTCTCCCTTTGGAGGATCCCTATACCACTCTACAGATAAAGCCTTGTGGAATTTTTCGGTTCGCGTACCTACCCGAAGTGATAAGATAAAATAAAATTCTGCATCAAAATTTATAGACCCGACAAGTAGTTTGTTTAGGCATGGTTTGTAAGAATTACAAACCTGCGCACATATATTCAAACGCACATAACTATAGAATCAATTCTTAATGCGCATGTGAACGCCATCAGCGTCTATCACAGGTTCACGTTTAAAGTCTGTTTAGAGAGAATGGTGTCGTCTTAGCGGCCCCTAATTTAATAACAAATGATCATTTAGACGGAAGTGAATCAATCAAAACTAACTTTAGCTGGAAAAAACATTTTTCAAGAACCACTATAAAACTAAACCAATCTCTGTTACCTTAAATTATATATTTATCTCTGTAAAGCTGCTTTGAAACAATCTACATTGTTAAAAGCGCTATATAAATGAGGATGACTTGACTTGACTAGGTAGGGGGACACTAAGACCTGGGGAAGAATTGTGTGAGGCATGACCGTAAAGGGTGCTAGGATTAATAATTGTCACACAAATTAGACCAGGTGAAATAACTTATTTAAAGGGAGACAAACGAGTAGAAGGTGAACAGGAAGCTGGGCTCTTTGATCGTTCAGGAGCGAGCTGACGATTAGTACAGTGCATAACGCAAGCTGCTAAAGCAAGGTAGGAACTGTTTTGTGGTTTTGTTTACTGTTTTCTAAACGTAATGTTATGTTCCTTGTTTGTTGCAGCAATTTGATACTTCATGAGCGGGGCTGACGACTAAGATATCAGGGGATAGCACAAGCTACTAAAACCAGGTATTAGCTGAATCGATAGTTGTTAAACAGAGACTATATAGGGCTGGGCTTAGTGAGAAAACTGTTGGCTGGTTTGTTAATTACCTTACAGACAGAACACAGTGTGTGCAAGCAGAGGGTTGTACTTCTCCCTACCTCCAAATAACAAAAGGCGTGCCCCAGGGGGTCAGTCTTGGGGCCACTACTATTCATTCTTTAAATAACATTGATCATAACGTGTCTGGTGTAAAATTTCATTTTTACGCTGATGACACTATATTGTATTGCTCTGCACCCACCGCAGACCGGGCCCTCTCCCAGTTACAACTTGCTTTTAACACGCTTCAACAGAATCTTTATGATTTAAAACTTGTTTTAAACGCAGATAAAACTAAAGTCATGCTTTTTTCAAATTCAAAATCTAAGTCAAATCTCCCGTCAATCCTTAATTCCCAGGGTATGAAAATTGAATGTGTTTCTAAATACAGATATCTTGGTTTTTAATTGATGAATCTCTTTCTTTTAGTCTTCATATTCAGCAGCTAGCCAAAAGATTAAAACTTAAATTAGGATTTTACTTCAGAAACAAATCCTGCGTTTCGTTTAAATCTAGAAAGCGGCTGGTCGCTGCCACGTTTATGTCTGTACTTGACTATGGTGATGTTTTATATATGCATGCGTCATCTCAAAGTTTACATGCACTGGACACTGTATACCATGGATCTCTGAGGTTCATCACTGGTATGAAGCCCTCACTCACCATTGTTTACTGTATGAATGTGTTGGATGGTCCTCACTATCAACACGGAGACTTCAACACTGGCTTATCTTCATCTACAAGGCTATTTTAGGTCTCCTCCCATCCTACCTTCTGACCTATATCAGTATAAATAGCACCGGGACTTATAATCTTCATCCCAGGATCTTTTCCTGCTATCTGTCCCAAAGTAGAACTGAGCTGGGAAAAAAGGCTTTTAAGTTTGCGGCTCCCTCTGCTTGGAACAATTTACTGAAATCCATGAAACTTACTGAGCTCGTCTCATTGGTTGCTTTTAAGAGGTTGTTGATTGACATGGAGCCAGCCACATCTGGCTGCAGATGTTCTACCTAATGTGTTTTTAGGATTTTGGTTGACTTTGAAAGATTTGCTGTGTCCGTTGTTTTATGTTTCTAGTGTTTTTGCATATTTTATGTTTGTATGTACTGTATATGTGGTATAGTACTGCTGCCTGTCTTGGCCAGGACACTCTTGAAAAAGAGATTTTTAATCTCAATGGGTCTCATTCATGAAACACGAGCAGAACGAATTTTTGTGTAAATCGTGTGTAAAGTGGTTCTGGCGTAAATTTTCGGATTCATTAAAATGTTTGTATTTTCCAAATGTTAGTTGGTAACATCCGAACGTTTGCTCATTAATAAGGCTGCATTTTAATTCACCTTAATCGGGTACATATTTACACAGTATTTTCAAAAAAATATTATATATAGTAAATACATACGTTTTTACTTTTTACTTTTATTATGAGAGCCAGTAATTATTTGATTAAAGTCCGTTTGCAGATGCTTAATACCATCTGCAAACGGAACACTTTAATCAAATAATTAATTGCTTTCAATAGGGCTGGGCAAACTAATAGCCCCTTAATTGTTACGGAAATTGTTTCCGATAAAATGGCCAAAAGCAGGCATAACAGTCATTAAACTAGATTTGGCAGATAGAGCGCTGCGCAAAAGGCGTATTTTCAGAGAAAATTACAATTTCTGCATCTGAGATATTTTTCTTTTTCATTCGCTTTTGAGAAGACATGTTGAAATCCTTTGTTTTGTATCATAATATGATGCCCATATATAGTTGTCAGTCGGATTTAATGGGCGGGTTTTATGGTAATTGATAATGAGCGTGCACGCGCGTCCCATTTACGACTGATTGGAATTCATTAACACACACACACATTTCACAATCACATCTGACGTTTACAAAGTATTTGTGAATCAGGAGAAGAGTTTTCGGAAAGGTCTCTTTACGCGCAAATCACTCACATATTTACTCGTATATTTACGAATGTTTCATGAATGAGACCCAATGAGTCTTTTCCTGGTTAAATAAAGGTTTAATAATAATAATAATAAATATTATATTCCAAGCCAGGGTAGATTGATGAATCAGAAATTTAGATACTAAAATTATTATAATTCATCATGCAAGTAAAAATCGACAATCCCATTAAGTTCAAGATAAAATAGATTCCATGTGAATCCACAAAATGTTTTAAAAGTACTGATTTATCATTTAAGTTTTATTTTTTACATATATTCGATGATGTGATGGTAATGACACATTTACTTGACATAGCAAAAAAATCATAAATTCCCGTATCTTATGGTCTCAACCAAGCTCATAACGGCGCTCCTGACTTAAGGACTGATCATTTGATGTATACCAATTAGTCAAATTTGGAATTTTAATTTTCATAATTGCTGCGGGGGCATATTACAGCCAGGTTACAGCAACACTAAAATGCTCAAACAAAATGTCCCAGAATGCAATGCAAATTACGGTATTTTACTGTAATATAGAAATGTATTGTGCTGTATGTTTTTACAGTACTGTGCTGCTAAATCTACAGTGACATTTAACAGTGTGTTTATTAAACTGGCCCCTGAGTACCCTAGCAACCGTTTAGCAACTGCCCAGTATACCCTAGCAACCGTTTAGCAACTGCCCAGTATACCCTAGCAACCGTTTAGCATCTGCCCAGTATACATTTACATTTATTCATTTAGCTGACGCTTTTATCCAAAGCGACTGTTACGTTCCACATGTTTTGTTTCACTGATCTGTTTCATGTGTTGGCCATTATGTTCATTGTGTTTCTCTTTCGTCCCTAGTTCACTATCTCTGCTCGCAGGATTGCTGTGATTGGCTGAGCCGGACGTTAGTCATCATTGAGGCGACGTTCCAGAACCAATCAAAGGCCGTTCAGCTGGTTTTAAGAGAGTGGCGCGTTCATTCATTCTCTCTCTCTCTTGTGGCGCGTTCACTCTCTCTCTCTCTTGTGGCGCGTTCACTCTCTCTCTTCTGTGGCGTGTTGAGCTTTGTGTAGCGAACTGAGTGAAGTGTGATGTTGAGCTCTGTGTAGTGAACTGAGTGAAGTACGATGTTGAGCTCTGTGTAGCGAACTGAGTGATGTGCGATGTATTGGTGTGTTTATTCCATATCATAGAGGCATTACGATAATCTGGGAGGATGAACGGTAGGTCAGTATGCCGCGGTATACACTGCCCGTAGGTCTGTCTCTGTTATACACACTAGGTTAGTGGTGAGCGCCAACCTTTGTACTTTTGTTATTTAGTTAGGTTAGTCAGCGCCGCGTGCGTGAAGATTGCGGTTTCTTTTTCACATTTTGTTTTGAGTAGGGTTAGGGTTAGCTTAAGGATTGTTTTGTTATATTATGTTCTTTCCTTTGGCGCCACTCTTTGTTTGTCTCCCAGTCTTTTGCATTGTACATAGCGCATTCATTGTCCTGTTACTGGAACTAGTGGCTTCGGCTTTTTGTGTAATAAAATCCAGTAATTTCTCTCTTTCAAAGTTTGTCTGACATGTTCTTCCAGTCTACTTCACATCTAGCAGCATATTAATATTTTAATGGTACGACATTCCCTAGGCCTTTCAAAGATCGTAACAGCGACTTACAATTGTTATGTATGTCAGAGGTCGCACGCCTCTGGAGCAACTAGGGGTTAAGTGTCTTGCTCAGGGACACATTGGTGTCTCACAGTGGATTCAAACCCGGGTCTCTCACACCAAAGGCATGTGTCTTATCCACTACGCCATCACCACCCTAGCAACCGTTTAGCAACTGCCCAGTATACCCTAGCAACCGTTTAGCATCTGCCCAGTATACCCTAGCAACCCTCTAAAACCACCAAGTTTACCCTAGCAAACACCTAACACACCCTAACATGTTGCGTAATCAAATAAACTATAAATCTAGCAGTAATTGAAGTCAGAAACACAGTAGTCATAGGATAACATTTCAAGTTTATTTTAATAAATTATATTCAAATAAGTTGTTCTCTTATAAAATTATTTTTGTTATAAATATGTAAACAACAAGGATCTTTTGTAAATAACGTTTCAAGTTCTTTTATATTACAGCAATATTTCAACATGTTTTTCCCCTCTGTATTACATGTACTAAACATTCATGTTCTCTTATAATACTCAAATAACATTTCATTCTCTTTATACATAAATAACATTAAGTTCTCTTGAAAATAACATGTAAATAGCATTAAGTTATCATAAATAACATGTAAATAACATTAAGCTCTCTTATAAATAACATTTTTACATCATACAAATTAAACGACATGTTTTTCTCTGGTGAACACTCAGGTGACACTTCTCAAATTCCTTTCCAACATCTCATCGACAGACTTCGTAAACATCAGGAGACACCATGAGCTCTGTGAAGTCTTCTGTCAGAAGGCAGAGAATAAAATATACAATTTAGAGTGAAAATGTATCATTTTAATATCTGACCTATCGGAAATGCTGAACAATAGATGATTGTGCTACAGTGTAAAATAATGAGGTGCACCAGTGCAAGTGGCCAATCAAAGCTCATAATTAGTTGAATGGGTGATTCCGTGAAATCTGTGCCTTTTGCGTCCCTAACAAATAATCAGTTAGTGATTAGGGGGTTAGTGTAGGCCTATAGTAGGCTGTGTAATGTATCCTGATTGACTTTATGATTAGTTAAATCTGTTTTGCACATGCATCGCTACAGAGTTAACCATTTCAGACAGTACCGGACAGCCTCTGTCTCGTTCACTTCACGTCTGTGGGCGTTACCCACAGCTCAGTGTGGCCGCTCCAATTTACCTTCAATGAAATCTAACCTTAGTGTAATTGACAGAATTACTAAAAAATATTTTGCTACCTAAAAGTTAAAGATTTGTAATAAAACTCAAGAGATGGTGGATGTGTGAAATTTCATAATTTATGAGTGACGTTAGTCTAGTACAATTTTCTAAAAAATATTTTGCTACCTAAAAGTTAAAGATTTTTTGTGTCACGCATGCATGCATGTCTATTTCCCTCATATTAAATATAAAACTCATGTGGACTGATATTTTTCCAATGTCTGGACTCCTTTATTAATGGAGTATATAAACAGACGAGAGAACAAGCCTATAGCGCCGAAGGACGAACACGCACACGACTCTGCGTTCCTCAGCAACACAAAGAGAACCATATACGCAAGTATAGGTTATTGATTTGATTTGATTGATGTGATTTCTTGTTGTCTCTCTTAAGGTTATTGTCTGTGATTTTTGCCATGCTGCGATCACCCCGGTGATCTCTCTCATCCTGACCGTTAGTTTCACTTTCTCATCCTCTATCTCTCTCTCTATATATATATATATTTCTCTCTCTCTCTCTCGTTTTCTCTCCCTCTCTCATCCTATTGTAAATTCGTGTTTGTAATGTTTTCCGTTCTGTCTGTCCCGGTTGTATATACATATATATTATGTGTGAATTGTAGTTCGATGTATTATTAGTCCAATTATTAAAACCATTATATTCTTGATTGTCTAAGATGCTCATTTTTACAAAGTCAATGAATTGTTTGATCTAGCTACAAAGCTTTACAATTCGTTACTATTTCAGTAACCTAAATTTTATAATAACAAGAAGGTAATTTTTCATGGCCAGAAAATAGCTTTTTTGGAATTATAAGAAAGAGATAATTTTTGTTGAAAATTGATAAGTTAATCTTACGGCCGTTTGCTGGACAAACAGATTGTTCGATAACTAAATTAATTCCATTTAAGGTTATCTCATAATCGATCTGTAATAAGACTATTGATATATTAATGACGAACCATAACCCATTATGGTGATCATTCATATATACAATCGATCTATTTTCAGCTTCGATAATTTAACTGTAATATGCAATATATTAATCGTTCATGATTAATTATTAAAATTCCCTATAGATAATTTGAGCTAATTTAAATGTAAGACTCATTGTCGCTACAGCATAAAGTAAGAGGGTTGAGAAGAGGCGGGGCACCAGTTAAAACATTTCAAAGTTAAAGTTCACGCAGACAGGTATTAATAGACAAGTTTTAGTCAAATATTGATTGTTTATAGCTAAATCCAGTGTTAAAGTAGAACACAAATAATCTGCTGGTTATATTTGGAACATTATAAATCCAAAGTGTACGGTCACTTCCGCGTATTCGTTCGGGGGCTATTGATCATTAGAGCTGTCAAAATGACTGGGAGAAGATGAGTTTTTGGAAGTTTGCAGAAACACTTCTAATTTGGGTAGACTTGAATTTCTTGTGTTAGCATATATATATATATATATAATTTTCTTCTAAATTTCACAAGCATAAAACATGTATTAATGTACTTTAAATATTTGTTCTATCTTAATGGACCATGATGAAGCATGTAATAAACAAATATAATGTATAATATAACCTTGATTATTTTTCAAACAAGATGACTTGTGCCAATAAATATCCCTGTACACCAGACAAAGGAGACACTTTTATTTTTTACTTTGTTTTGAACATGACAGTGTATTTAGTTTTAACAATGCAGGTTTGTTTAAAATGTCATTTTATTATAGATATTTTATTTGAATATTTGATTGAATGTGTCAGTTGCAAAGACTGGTATAGCTATTTGTCTGGGATCCCAATACACTTTCTGAAGTAGGTTAATGTGTGTGTTTAAATAAATGTATTTTTGCTAATTATATGTCATATATGTAATTACTTCTCCATGTTTGTGAATAAAACTTCAACAAAGAATCAGTTGCTCTTTTTTATTATTATTAGGCCTACTTTTATCTTTGATATTTACATTAAATGTGCAAATTACATGGTCTATTATTTTAGCCATTAAATACATGTCATTAAAATGTGAACATTTTAATTGTTATGGAAAGGCTGTAGGTTTGCTCATTTCACTTGACCAATTTAATATCTCAATATCTCCACTGCGTTAAACTGAATCCTGATTCACAGGGCAAAATAATTTTGAATGTTCATGTTTTGTCATTTCTAAAATAAATGCATCATTTTTGGGATAAAAGCTTGGGAATGTTTTTTAATACTATGAAAAAAATAATAACACTTCACTTTAGGATTTAATAAATACACATTTGTTTACCAACTGAGCAAGCAATGTAAAAATAACAGAACAATCACAGCATTGTGTTTGTCTAATTTCCACATTATTAACAATAATCCTCTTTTGCCAATTATGTCTTCTCCAAATAGACTTTTGTAAATAAAATACCCCCCTCCCATTTTTTAGCTTTGCGGTTGATCAACCACGTATAATTATGATAATATTTTAATTGTTGTGGTAAGCTTGAATTTAATTAAAACCTTATGAAATTGCTGCAGGGTTGCTATTTCACCATCTCGCCATGATTCTAATCATATATAGAGCATTGTGTCTTTTCTAAGGTTTACTGTAGCCTACATGCTTTAATTCATGTATGTCAAAAACATAAACATTTCTCATTGTCTTTAATACTTATGTCTGATTGAAGTTATAGGGCGGCCCCAGACAATTTTTAACTCAGGTGCTGAGGGGGTGCTAGATTATGGACAGGGGAGCTGCGCAATTTATATATAGCCTACTAAATATGCTTATTTAATGGATACAACACATATAGTAGGCCTACAGACTCTCTAGCCTAAATATTGAAATTACATTAACAATGATGTAGAAGTGCAGTTTATTAACAGTAAATGTTAACTAATGTAAGTGTTTTTTAGACACCGATTCAGACGTCTCGTGAGTTCATTGTTTGATAGATCAGTTGTTTTAACCATTCATTAAAGTGAATGGTTCAAAGGAGTCATTCGTTTGCGTATCGGGCGTGTCATTAGTGAACGTCTAGCCGGCACGCATTGTGTGATTATCTCGGCAGTTTAGGACATAAATCTCCAAATGCTCCATGTGAAACTGCGGTCTTCTGACCTTTTCCTATCTTTTTAATTGATTTTGATTAATATGCACGGCGAGGGAGAGAGAGCAAGACAGCGCACGTGTTGTTTGCAGACGTGAGAGTCCCTCCGCTCTCTCCTTTTACTGTCTGTGGTCAAGAGCAGCAGTCAGCCAGCCCCTCCCTAGCGCCGCCCATAGCAGGCTATCAAATGAGAAAGCAATAGGGAATGACAAAAATAATCACAAAACTGAAACTTTATAAAACTGAAACTTTATTATGCCACCACATATACATTCATACAAGCCATCAAAGCAAATTAGAAAAAAAAAAAAACCACGATGGCTCATTTCGATAGGCACTGAAATCAGTGGCTGTAATCATTATATTATATTCACTGTGTACAAACTATTGAGAATAGCCTACAACAGTTAGGCTTTCAAAAACCTAATTCAACGCTGAAACGCAACTAAAACAGAAAACTCGTGAATATTCATGTAAGCTCCGCCCAGTGTCACCAAGACACCGAATGAGATTTTATTTTATGCGCAGTGCATAGATCACGCAAACCGCGTAATTTAACTGTAGTGGGTGCACTTGTTACTCTACTTAGTCGGTACCATGAGTTTATCACAATATGAAAAAGTTATAAAGAGCATGTACGAAGATGGACATACAGATATGGAAATATCATATCGTTTATCAGAGCTTGGTATGCAGAGGGGGAATTCAGAGCGAAATATCCGGAAATTCCGCTCTGAAAAAGGCCTTAAAAGCAAATACATCTCCGAAGACGAGCTGGAGTTGGCGGTTTCGCAAGCTGTTGGAGAGGTGAGATTTTTTTTAATCGCTACTATTTGAACAAATATTTAAAACTCTTGCTACAGATAGTTGTTCATTTAAAATGTGTTATTGTACATTAATAGATAATGTGAACATACGTTGCGTTGCATGGGAGGGACGCCCTCTGTTATTAAGTTGGCTTGAAAAAGCAAATTACTGATATTGTATGTAAACGTATTATTTTTCTTCTGAGCCAAACGTTAGACTGTATCTTCTCCTGGAGCTTTAAAGCTACAACCAAACTCGGCTCAGATCTTCAGACTGTTCTGACTTGAGTTACTGTATCTTTTCTAACTGATGGTTTTCCTAAAAATGCTAATCATACAACACGGAAAAACTCCCAATGACGGAATGTCATTCAGATTTTCAAACTCCTAACTGTCAAAAATTCTCTCACTCACTTTCACACACACACACACACACACACACTCTCTCACTCACTTACACACACACACACACACTCTCTCACTCACTTACACACACACACACACACACACTCTCTCACTCACTTACACACTCTTTCACTCACACACACACACACACACTCACTCACTTACACACTTACACACTCAAACACTCAGACAAACTCTCTCTCTCTCTTTCTCTCTCTCTCTCTCTCTCTCTCTCTCTCTCTCTCTCTCACTCATATACTCTGACTAATTTAAACTTCAAACTTTCTGGTCCGGCTTTTTCATGCCAACTTAATTTATCTACAAAATTATCTGAAATTAATGCGGATGTCTGCTTACTTTTTGTTTTGTTTTTAATATTCCCATTCTTCATGGTATCATTTGCAAGGAAGAGAAGCTATTTTAATCACATATTGCATAATTCGATTTTTTTCATGTACGTTTTATAGAATTTCATTTAAAATGTTCATCTGATTACTGTGAAAACAGTCGCAAGCTGGACGCTTGCTGCTGCTTCAGCCATCATTCAAATAAAAGTTTGTGTTCAACAAGCAGAAAGAATTTCATCCATTTCTTTGTTTGAAACATTTAAATGACCATGTATAGCCTAATTGTTGTCATTGTAAAAATTCACCCTTCCATGGAGAATCAAAGATTGTGGGTCATTCAGAGGACAGACACGAAAACATTCTACTGTATACTACTGTACTGTTAAAATACTGGCTTAAACAGTCTAATAAAATTGATAGTTTACTTCTTTAGATTGTAGTTAGCCACATTAGTTTGGGAACCTTTGTCATATTAAGGTCTCGGTTGTTTATTACATGGTTCAGTTTTTTTTTTTTTTCAAATACATCGGCAGTACTGAAGGTTTAGCTACATATTCATTATGTGCTATTATCCTGTTTACAACTTAAAGCCCAAATGATTAATTGATTAACCAATAAACTCCATTAAAATAAACGGGGACAGACCTTAATGAAAGTTTTACGTGCAGTGAATTAATTGTCAATTACCACAGTTAAGATATATCTAGATGAAACATTAAGGATTTATTAAAAATATGCCTAACATTTGAAAATATATATATCACTTGAAAAAGAGAAATTGAGTTTTGCAATGAATGCTTTACCTTTGTTATCATCTTGTATCTAAGTGACTATTACTGGTTAATTTTGACTTATTTGTGTGTACAGACTGGACCATATTACGGACGTAAAATGATGACGGGCTATCTTGCTGCACAAGGAGTTCGTGCATCAGAGGTTCGAGTGGGCCGGACATTGGCACAGATGCATGAACCTTATCACCAAGCTCGATGCCAGGTAGACTTCGGTGCCATTGTAAAAAAAAAAAATCAATTAAAATTGATAATTATGTGTTAGCATCTAAATTATTAAATTTTACATGATCATACATTAATGTATATTTAGTTTTCATTCAAAATATTCTACATTCAAAAGTAGAGATAAAACCTACAGTTGAACACGACATGGGTGCAGGATAGATTTACATAGGGTCGGTTTCCTGGGCAAGGTTAACATTAAGCCCGGACTAGACCTTAGTTATATTCAGACTTTTAAGTAGTTTTTACAAACATACCTTACAAAAAACATTACTGGTATGCATCTTGAGACAAAACAATGGTAATTATATATTTTAAGATATGTCAGAGCAAACTGTTGCATTGCATTGCAAAACATGCATTTTAGTCTGGGACTAGACTTAAACCCTGTCCAAAAAAACCATAGTCTCTCAAAACCAGTGCTTCTAAAACTGGGGGCTGAATACTTTCTGCAAGGCAAGTTTATTTATATAGCACATTTCATACACAATAACAATTCAAAGTGCTTTACATAGAAAAAGTTGTTGAAATAATAAAAAAGAAATAAGAATTTAAAAATTAAAACAGTTTAGAAAAGTTTTCATTTGTATGTAACCTAATTAACCTGTATGTAACCCAATTAACTCTGTTTTGTTTCAGGGTGCACATAATTTAAATCCTGTCCCATATAATGCTGAGTATGTGGGTCACAAACTGCACATGGACCAGAACGAAAAACTTTGCATGTTTGGTGTGACCCACGTCAAAGCCATTGATGGGTTTAGCAAAAGAATTGTTGGACATTCTACCATGCCAATCAAAAACAATTTAACAATTTATGAAGAGGTGTACAAGTAAGACTAATTTTCTTATCTAATCTTACCATATTTTTGCTACACTCGATAGCATGAAAGTTTAATTATATTTTATTTTCCTAGAAACGCTGTCCTTTCCCATGGGATGTGGGATCAGGTCAGAGTGGACCATAGTAGAGAGTTTTATCTAACCCTCTTCATGCAAGACATCTAGGCAGAATACAGGCATAACCAGCAACGACTGCCTTACCCATACCTGTCAAGTATCCCGTTTTGTCCTCCCGTATTAGTATTTTCCCTTAAATCTCCCGTATTTTAACCTGCGCTATTAAAAAAGAATAATGGCCCGGGCGGATTTAAAAAAAAACAAAACAACATTCCCAATCTGAGCTCTGTCACTAGCCACGCGATAACTGCCACCTGCAGTAGCCTACTACAGCATAGATATAAACACAGGTACTGTGGGTACTGTAGGTGGCAGTTGTCGCGAGGTTAGTGTGTGAGGTCAGATGATGAGTGACGCGGGGGGGAAAAAGAAAAAAAATCGGAGACGGATGATGGACGCTACGACAGAGACGGAAGGCACTCCTGCCACAACCAAAACCCTCATGTAAATACCGCGATCAATGGGACAGCCAATTTACTTTTCTGAAGAGGAGGAGGGTAGGGGACAGTCACGCGTTTTGTAACTGCGACTTTAGCATCTTAAAACCTGTTAACCGTTGCCAGTGCGCCGGCGCACTGAAGCGTTTTTTTTTGTTTGTTTAAAGTTACTATTAGATTTAATGTTATTACCTTGACAAACTATACATCATTAAAAAGATATAAGACTCAAGTTTCAGTATTTGACCACTATTGTATTCTCAGAAACTTTGAAGATGTTTCATACAAAATAAATTTCTAATAACTTTACAAAACTTTGTAGCTATTAATTACTATTTTTTCATTATGACAATAATTAATTCTACATTTACAATAAACTGCCAGGTATCAGCTTTCAGATGAGATCATACTTGTGATTTTAGTGCAAACTGTTTATGAACTGTAGGCTATCTGTTTCAGTTTGGGTATGCCATTTCTGAGGATTTTTCAAAAGTGGGGTTGCAGCCTAACAGGTTAAAGAATGCAAAGTCTGCAACAAATTTGAACAATAACTCACTAAAAGAGTAAAGAAAAGTTATGTGACATGTAAAGAAAAACTGTAAAAGAAAAGCAATATGAAATGAAAATAATGTGTGGAATGAAAATAAAATGTAAATGTAGAGACAAGCAATGTTAAATGAACAGAAAGTATGCAAATAAGCCTTTAAAATAAATGCTCTTCATATATACCCTTCTGTGTTTTCATTTAAGCTATAACACTTGTCTTAAAATGTAAGGGATAACGTTACTGGAGCTTGGTTGGGGTGGTGGGACTGCTCGCGGTGGGCGCCGGAAAATTTCCCTTATTTTCAAATCCAAAACTTGACAGGTATGGCCTTACCTCCAGACAACATCAACTAAGGTGAGATTTAATTATTCATTATTATCACAGGTGTCTAATTTCTATGACATGTATACTGCTCTGAGTAAGGTATTGGTAACAGTGAGGTTGTATTTGTTAACATTAGTGGATGGCTGCATTAACTAACATGAGTTAAAAATGAACACTTCATCATTTACTAATACATTTTAAAAATCAAAAGTTGAAATGAACTAACATGAAAGTGTATTTTGTACATTATACTGTAATTTGAAAAAGTTGTGCTTTACATTTTGAGAATGCTCTTTTACTCGACAGAACCACACCGTAGAGAGAATATGGCCTGAAGTCAATAAGCGGGTCAATTTTCCAATCAAGACGGCGCTCATTCAAATGCTTGACCAGGAGGCTTTGGATATGGAGGATGGGTTGACCAGATACTGTGTATCTAATCTTACATGTCAGATCAGCCAGATTGGGGTACAGAGATTTGTTCAGGCATGGAATAGCCATAATATTCTAGGTATGTGTGAGATTGCTTTTGTGCACAAGGTTGATAATTGTGATTGATAATGGATTATCATACCATCATTATTCAGTAATCTAACTGCCAATATATACACGATGTTCTGGAGGGCCAGTTCCTGAAGAGTTTAGCTCCAACTCTAATCTAACCTCCAAACCTAAACCATCAGCAGTTAATGAAGGTCTTCAGAATTACTTAACAGTTAGTTACAGTAGGTGTTAGAGCAACGCAGGACCAGTATTATTTAAAACAGTATTTGTTTTTATCTTATAATTCAAATGTTCCTATTTATAGGCAAAGGCATTCCCAATCTGCTGGCCAGAGATGGCTGCAAGGCAAGGGTTCCGGAGCAATCACTGCCGAGTGCCTCAGAAGCTGCTGAGCTTTACAGACAGGAAATGGGCAACAGTTTGACCACTCCATCAGCATTTGGCATTGACCCATTTCAGTCTGAAGAGGACAAAATTAGGGCAGAGACAGAGTTTAATTCACTTTATTTTGACCTTGGAAATGTATTTAACCACACAGTAAATGAGCATTACAGGCCGTACCAAGACTGTGTAACTGACCTAATTAACATTACAAGAAGATGTGCATAGAGCTACTTTATATTGTACCACTAACATGACAAGCAAAACCCATCTTGTAGTTTAATAATTCTTGCATACTGTAGCATGAAATGTATACAATATTAAGAGAACAATACAATTATATTAAGTTATATTAACAACTGAATAAAAATAAATAAATAAAAACTTCTGGTAGCATTCGAGCATGCACTATACCACAGCAGGCCAGCTACAGCCACCAAGGAATAACTAACTAAACTTGTCTTTTTTATTGTGCATACATTTTTTGCATACTGTAGCATGAAATGTATACAATATTTAGAGAACACTACAATTATGAGTTATATTAATGTAGTAGTGACTGAACATTTGAAACAACATTTGAAACGACATGCACACAGCACTGTACTGAACTCTTAAACAGTACTGAACTCAGAATCTCACTTTGCTGTTCTGTGAGGCCCTGGCTATGCTTACACAGCTCCCTGAGCTTGGCTGACACAGCTGGTAAACCTTCTGACGCAAGAAGGACCTCCTCAATTTTGACTATTTCAGAGAGCTCTGATCCCTCGTGTCTAGAAGCTTGCCTTTAATGGTTGAAAGACAACAGATGTACAGAAGAATCTCAAACCACATTTAGACAGTGTTCACTAAAAAAAAAATTGAGTTACAATTCTTATAACCTGACATCAGTGAGTTTGCATTAGTATGCAAGTATGTAAATTGCTATGGAATTTTTATAGAGATTGTGCAAGAAATAACAGATTTGGCACATTCGAATGGGATTAAAATGAGAAACTATGTCTAAAACAAATTTCTCTAGGAAAATTTGTCAGTGATTATATACTGTAAATAATACAGGTAGTAATTGTTTTTCAGCAAACTCTGTGGTCCTCTGAGAAATCCAATCCCATCTAAAAGTTAATGTCTGGGATTGCAGATAATAAACGCCTTTTCTAAAAAGGTTTGGTCAATGTAAACAACTATTGAGCTTACTAACTTGCACATCTTCTGCTTTCTGCATCCTTTATATTGTGGATATCTATGTTTTTGCCATCCGACAACAAAATAAAAAATATCAAAAGTCAAAAGCAAAATCCTATAACTGGTCACTGTAATATCAGTGATCCTCACTTTAATTTGTCTACACAATTACGTAATGTTAGAATTATGCATGTGCATAATCAAGTCATTTACCTCAGTGGGTTTTTTAAGCAGCCAGTTCAACAAAATCACATTTCTTTTAGTAAGATTTCTATTATAATAATCAAATCAATAAATAAATGTAAAGGGGTGAATTCCTGAACTCTATTTCTTTTCATTATATACTTTTGGGTGAATGTAACTACTATTAAACTATTTACTAATCAATATTTATCCTATCTACTATTTATCCTGATTTGAATTATTTATGTTTATGAGATTAAAAGGTTTATTATATATGTGTTCATCTATTAAACATGCAGTTTCTCAATGTCTCCATGGGCTTAACAAATCAGAATAATGAAACTTAGAGTAATGACGTAACCTACTGATCTCTGTTAAAGTATAATTATTGCTGTATTGAGTGTGGGATCAGAGCAGCCAATGAGTGTTGAAGCTGACTCCTACTGAGTGAACTGCGAAGAACTGGGGTGGTGATGGCGCAGTGGATAAGACACATGCCTTTGGTGTGAGAGACCCGGGTTCGAATCCACTGTGAGACACCAATGTGTCCCTGAGCAAGGGTCCACTTAACCCCTAGTTGCTCCAGAGGCGTGTGACCTCTGAAATATAGCAATTGTAAGTCGCTTTGGATAAAAGCGTCAGCTAAATGAATAAATGTAAATGTAAATTATCTTCAGTAAAAAAATGTATATTAATGGACCGTTTTGTACATCTAGTCCAATCCGAACTTGAACATAAAATCACAGACGTCAAGTGATAAGAAAAGACAGTCTATGGACTAAACTAATCTCTACAACACTTCGATTTTTAGTTGCATGAATATATGAAAAGTTCAAAGATGGCTAGATTCTTCTGGTGAGAGCATTCATGAACTTACCCTACTTTTCTTTTTTTCCTTCTTCCCATCTCTGTAAATACATCCTCTTTGACAGCAAAAAGCCGTCTGGAGCTCTGCTTCCAGTAAGCAGAACCTGTGACAGAGAGGGTCAATAGAATAATGAAATTCAGAATGGTACTGTCATGGGATATCCAATGCCTGGTCCTGTATTATTTTGTCACCCTCAAGGAAAGCCGAGAAAGAGCGCTCTGATGCAGCGACAGATATGGGCAGGCACAGGCATAGTTTGATGAGCTTTTCCACCTCTGACAGCATGGAACGGGTTTGTGGTTGCGTGGTTTGGAGAATGGACACAACATCCCGAATTGTGTTAACTTCACGCCCTGTACAGATATCCCGCAGTATGTCCAACTCATGACTTAGTTGCTCTCTTGTAAAACCGGTGAGTTTCAGGGAAGTCACATTAACTTTTTTTCCTTGAGCTGCCTCAATGATCGCCTGCTCTCGCCCTGCAGCAACTTGGATCCCGACCTGGTCAAAACGCCTCTCCACTTCTCCACCAGGTCCAGCGCCTCAAACATCTCCCGTTTCCACACGTTCGGATACACTGAATACAGAAATATAACATAAATAACCTTAGCCTGTTACAACTGAAAAGACCAATTGTGTATTTTTTTATTACAAACATTTACCCTCCACTTCGCTGCACTCTTGGTCATTGGCCTCCTCCACTTGTGTATAGTGAAAGCGTGCAGGTGTCTTGCTGCTGCGCACTGGATGTGGCGGCTTCAGGCCGTAATGCTCTGCATATTGCTTGGTCTTGGCCACAAGGTCAGTGATGGTTTCATCCTGTCGCAGTGTGCCCAGTTGTTTGTTTGCCAGCTTCCATGGATCCTAGAGATGTGACTTTGGTTCCTTGAAGTGATCGTGCCACTGCTTCACATGGGGTAAATAGGGTTACGCAGGCAAACAAGCCAAACACTGTGCGCATATTTGTGGCCTTTGTTAGCAATCCTGCAATTTTGGCACGGGTGTCCCCTTTCACAGCCTTGTCACTCTCCAGGGTTCTGAAAGTCTGTATCATCTCTCCGTAGCAGGCCAGCAAACGTGACAGTGACACAACTCTGACGCACCACCAAGTTGGGCAGAGGCCAAGCAAGTTCACAACGTCTCCGGCTCCAAATAGGGACTGATACAACGCTTTTCTCTTTGCTGAATCGTTGATTATAACAGTGACTTCACGCACAAAGTTTAGCGTATCAGCAACAAGACGCACTTCACGAGCCACTTCTTGCAGCACCAGATCCAGTGAGTGATTTGCGCAGTGGACAAAAACAGAGTCGGGACATACTTCCTTCAGTTTAGCTTGCACCCCATTGAACCTCCCTGACATGTTACTGGCTCCATCAAAGCAGTAGCCCTTCAGTCGCTCCAGTGGCAAATGGAGGCGCACCAGGACATCCTTTATGCACAGAAATAAGATTTCAGCTGATTTCCAAGATAGAAATTTTGAACTTCTAGGTGGTCATTGCTAAACTGCAGAGTGATTGAAAATTGTTCTTTGCCACTGATATCTGTTGTTTTTGAGGCTGTTGCTCCAATTGTTCTCAATATGTCATGCGCAAATAGCTCCAGAATCTCATTTTGGATGTTGTTTGACATCCAGTTGTCTCTCCTTTTCAGCCACTTATCGACGTAAGGATCATCGGTCACTCGCTCCTGCATTAGCTGCTATAAGACTCCATCCCGATTGGCATCCCCTCTCAGTGGAAGCCCCTGGCGCCCCAAGAATCTTACGCAGCTGAAAATAAGTTAGAGCATCTTCCGCGCTGTTCTCTGCTCCTTTGCCTTGGCTTCAGAGCATTTATTGGAGTGTTTTTCAACGCTGCCAATCTTTGGGTTGCATCTAAATGAGTTTTAGATTTCTCGTGGTCTCTGATTTTCTCTGTTGCTTTTTTCCAATTTGAAAATCCCTTATCTTTTACAAACAAACTGATGGTGGTTGGGCACAGCAGTTTACTTTTGACAGCCGATCTGCACACCCCACACACGATGCCATCACTGTCCGAAATATATTCCAGCCACTTCCACCAGGATGCCCTACAGCTGCGTGCGTAGCTCTCCCCACTTTTTTTTTTGACTGGAAAATTATAATCAGGCGGAGGCCTGAAGGACTGTGCACCTGCATCTGCTTTTTGACTATCCACGTGTGGCGACGGGGGATGAGGGTGGCGCCCTTAAATTATGTCTCCGCTGCGGCTGCGCATACAATACAACATATAACCCTTTCACACGTAAATTTAAAATAATCTGGCTGACCCCCCAGCGTGAGTTTTTCAAGGCAACCGTTATTTAGAATGTGTCACTTTATGGTTTCCATGGTGACGCGTCATTGCTTGTCACGTGACACACCGTAGCAGCAACAGCGCTAAATGAATGATGATCTGCTTTTATGTCATTTTTCCTTTTTTATTCAGAATATTCACAAATGTGTTAGCTATGGCATGAAATATGGGGGCGGCCGACGTCTATGCTGTGGGGAACCTTGTGTACGTTTCAATTGATTTGCTAATCAGTTTAATTTATGCATTAAAATTATCATAAATGTAATGTGTAAAACTAATGCAATCAGGATGAACAACACAATACAAAGTTGCATCTCATGAAAATGACAAGCTCACATACTAAGTAATTATTTATTTTTTAATGTGGCACAGTGCAGGAAGCAATTGTAGAAAAAAGATTTTAAAATAGCGCAAACTGAATATGTCCAGTGTGAAAGCCCCCTGAGACTGATTAACCCTCTGGGGACTAAGCTCTTTTTGGTCCGTTTTCTCTATTTTTACATTTGGGCTTATAAACTATATGTAATGGAGATGGAACACTATGTGTTTGGTATCTATGGATTCAGAAGACCCTAAGCTAACATAAGCACGCATGTAATATGTTTATAAAGGAATTATGAGTGAAAATGTGTAGAGAATTTCAAAAACGAAATTCGATTTTTGGCATTTATTTCTGAAAATCACACATCACACAACAATAGTGAACAGTTTTTGAACAAAAAATATATTTGTCAAAGCCTTTGCTTGACAGACATGTGTAATTGTTAAATAAAATGTGTAAAGAACCATGAAAAAATTAACTTTATTTACAAATAGTCCCAGGCGTTTTTCTTAGGAATGCTTAGAATTTTCTAAGCAATGCTTTCTCCTCGTTACTCTCCAGTAATTGTTCCAGAGCTTGTTCCACCGTAAATCGTTTACTGCTTGCCATCATAAAAGTGCTAAAACAATAAATAATGCTATAATTGTATGTGTGTATATATATATATATATATATATATATATATATATATATATATATATATATATTATAATTGTTCTGTCTTTCTCTCATATCTCTGTGCGAGATATCTGCCAAACAACATCGATTTCATTGGCCTTTGACGTAGTGGTATTGCGCAACAAGGAAGTGTGTATACAAGCCGGGTAAGTTTGTTATCACTGTTTTCAGCGGAATCTGAGGAAGACGGCAAAAAAGACCGCACCTCTCTATCATTAATAGTTTTTAAGATAATTACACATTTGTAAAAGTATGCCATTTTGGGCGTTACCGCCTAATCCGTCCCCAGAGGGTTAATAAAGGGAAAGAGTGTTAAATGGTTAGTGTATTACATTTGGGGTCAGGGTTTGGGTTAGGTGATAGGCCTGAGCAACAGAAACGGTCTCCATTATTTGAGTGTAGTAATGTAGAGAACCGAAAATAATATTTCCCTCTGTCCAAAGCAATGTTGAGTTGTTACGATTATTTTATTTATGCTCCCACCATAATCCGCACTTAAACCCCTCAGTTTTACACGAACTCCTAGCTTTGCTGAAATAGCCCGAGTCTGGGATTTTTTCAGCACATTAAAGAATGTTTTGGACTGGTGTTGGCTTTCTTCATGCAAGTGTTGGCCTAACCACGAGTACCCGAGGCTGGCTTACCCAGGGTCACACAGCCCGCCATGTGACAGCCCGGGCACTATTAGCCCCATTCTCTTTTATATATTTATTTATATATACATAACATACACATTTTATAAGCATTATATCTGGGCAAAAAGCCCCTTGTCATCATACAGCCCACATTGGGATAGACCGGATTTGAGCATGCCTCATCCGGCTGGCTATCCGACACTCTCCATATGAAAGAGGAACATTAACACCTATTGTCCTGCACACACTGAACTGTCCCTCCAAACCCCCACAGGCTATCACACACACACACACACACACACACACACCCCACAGGCTATCTGAGTTTGAGGTTGACTTAAAACAAAATTAAGCGTAATTCACGCTTAAATCGCTATTCTAGACATTAGCATTAGGCTATTAAAGTGTTGATAATGAAGGAATTAAATGATTTAAGCTACATGTAGTGATATTTCTGTCATTAAAGTTTATTACTAAATATTTCATTATTTCAATAATTTAAGAAATAAAACTGGTTTGGGCCAGCTTTTTCCAAGCAAAACTAAATATAATCTTCAAACGCATGTTCTCATGAATTCTCATTTGTTGTCATGAACAAAATGTTCAACTCAATATTAAATTCTTCAGGGATCGTTGGATCCTTCACAACCAGGGTGCATGCAATTTGTGAATTAAGATTTAATTATTATTATTATTATTTATTATTATTATTATTATTAAAATAAATCTCGAACCACGGTGCATTGTGGTACTGCTGCTAAACTAAATAACATTTATAGAATAATTATGAACTTAAATGAAACAATATCGCAACATTTTGACAAAAACATTATTTGATCTGTTTTTACATTTTAATTCAGGGCGATTTAGCCTACATTTAATTAGAGCGAGATTTTCACCCTTGTCATTTTCTCATTGGGAAGCGCTTACATGATGGCTAAACTGGTACCTCTCGTTTTCATATGGATTACATAATCAGATAACATTTATTAGCCTAAATATTTAGACATTTTATAGACAGGGAGGGAGGGGGGATTAAAATAATTCAGCAGAAGCAGGGATGTTTAGACCAGAAGGAAATCCCCGTCCCCCCTGGCAAATTGCACTTTACTTAAAACCATGTTTTTAAAAACTATCAAAGGCTATATATATTTTTATTTTTAATTTTTTAAAAAATTTTTACAGAACTGCTTTTGAAATTACGATTGGTATTATTATACAGATGTAAAGTCGTTCTGTTGGATACTATTTTTTCCTTAGTGTAAAATGGAAATGCATGGAAATTTTATTTTATAAATATAAGCAAAAAACTAAATGGTGTAACAGAGTTTTAGAACTAGACAAATCTCTCTGCATTAATATCCTAAATATAAAATTTAAATACAGTAGTCCATGTTTGATCGGGTTTTGAACCCGTGTCATCTTAATGATCGAACCGTAAGTTATACCACTCGGCCATGTCTTAACTCACTGAGAAATGCCCAAACGTTTGTTTATCCAGTGTGTGTTCGCTCACATGAGCTAGAAAATGTTTTGTCGTTAGCCTATTGTGAGTGTAGGCCTACTTTACATGAAAAAAAGACCTTTTACAGTTTTAAAAGATGATTTTATTTTAGCTGTTACATGAAAAATTATAATTATATCATTGATTACTGTGGAGGGGGGAAATCCCCCACCGGCAAATCGCACCTTGCTTAGCTTAGGTTATGTTTTTAAAAATTCTTTCTGCATGGAACCCCATGAAGTTTTATTTTCTATTTTTTTAACAGAACTGCTTTTGAAGACGTAAATTCAGTCAATCTGTTGGATGAGATTTGTTCCTTAGTGTAAAATGGAAATGCATGGTAATTTCATAAATACCATGTTTATTCGGGATTTGAAACAGTGTCATCGAAATGATTGAAACCTAAGTTCTACCTCTCGACCACAACTTTTCTCACTGAGAAATGCCCAGAAGTTCGGTTGTTCACTAGTCAGTGTGCGCGCGCGAGAGAAGCGCTCTTCAATCTTTTCATTCCTCAATAGTTTACCGTCATTGATTGCACCCAATTTATTTTCACTGACTGCGAGATAGGGCTATTTTTACTTTTGATTCATAAAATGTTCTGCTCTAAAAGTTTGCTATATTCTATTTAAAATGTAGGCTACTTTTACATAATTACGTTTTGCTTTCGCTAAATGTCCCTTTGCGCCACCTGGTGGTCATTTCGCGAACGACTTTGAAATGCGACTGGTTTATTTTTGCCGCGGTGGATTTGCCGCGACAGTTGCCGCGGCGGTAATAGGCATTCTGGTTGTCCACCTACTGTATCTGCTCAAAATGCTGGCTCTGTGAACATTCAGAAGTTTCAAGCGTAAACAATTCTTCAAGCATCAAATCTTCGGACATTGGTTCTGTAGATTGCATGCTTGATCTATGAGCTACAACGTCTCTCCCTTATGCTTCAGCAGACTGATTTGCTGACTCAGAATCAAACATAAATAATGCAGAAATAACACGTTGTCCTCTGTATTTTATGTGTGCAAATGACCATGATCATCAGTGAGCAACTTTGCTGCCAACTCATCTGGTTCCACCCGACTGCTCATTTGCACATTCAGCAACTCACGAAGCACAGCATCTTCGATTACAAAAGTACTCCGTTTACCACTCTTCTCCTGTACAGTGACAGTTGCATGAAGAATTGACATCACTTTTGCTGTTTTGCAATATGCTGCACATTGTGGACATGGCTTGTCATCAGTGTCTGGAAATCGACCACAGGCAAATGTAGCACAGGTGGTTAAGTCACTCAGATTCAGCCCCATAATAAAAGAAACACAATATGCAACAGTGTTTTAATTCATTTGGTGTTGATTTCATTAATTTTATAATTAATTTATTTAAAAAAAAAAAAAACGGAAAAATGTTTTGTATGAGTTCTTAATCTATTTGAGTTCTCCATTTGGTTGCAGTATGTAAAAAAAAAGGGTGTTACTGGCCCTTTAAGCCTGCTCTTTCTAGAATGTGCTCTCCTGTAGAGGGAGAGTTGAATCTTTCATTTTGCGACGAGTCGCCAGAGCAGGGTTGCTGCAGATATATGTGCTTAAAGATCGAACTTTGAGACTAAATATTTATAAAATCATCATTTAACACGGATTTGGTGAATGTTCTTGTCAAGGTTTGGACCAGGGGTGTCAAACTCATTTTGGTCTGGGGGCCGCATACACCTTAACCTGTTAAGCTGCAAGCCCACTTTTGAAAAATCCCCAGAAATGGCATACCCAAACTAAAACAGATACAGTTCATGAACCCTTTGCACTAAAAGCACAAGTATGATCTCATTTGAAAGCTGACACCTGGTAGTTTATTGTAAATGTAGAATTAATTATTGTCATAATGATTTTTTTTTTTAAATAGCTTCAAAGTTTTGTAAAGTTATTAGAAATTTATTTTTATGAAACATCTTCATGAAAATAAAATTGAAGTTGGCCCTGGAGCAATCTAGAAATGCACTGCAGCTAAAGCCATATGTGTGACCATTTTATATTTAAAATCTGAAAATGATAAGTCTAAAACTCTGTATTTAGTTAAATGTTTTTCAAGATCATGTCAAATTACTTTATTTTGATTAGACTCTAAAATGCAAACTGATGTTTAGTCATCTTCTGAGTCATCTATTCAGTCTATTGTCTCTATTGTTTTGTGGTGCAAACGAGCCCCATTCAGTGTCAGTCTCCCCTGCACACATTCACACCTCTCCAGACTGGTTATGGCTCTAAATATGCATTTCTTTTGTCTGCATTATAGCTACTAACGACTGGCTATTCACAGGCTATTCATAGGGTTTCAAACCCTAATTTCTTTTTATCAAAGTTCTCACTAAATATTTGAAACTGGTATCAAATGCACTGAAACATTTCAGTAAGCATTCCTATTTAGAAAAAAATCATAAAACAATAACTGCTGGTGGCAGGTGCACCTGGGCTAGCTAGCATGTTAGCTTAGCACACCATCAATACACGACCATTTATGAGATTAAAACCATGTTTGTGCTCCAAACTTACTTCATAACGCAAGTCGAGTGTTTTAAATAATCTTCTGTGATCTAATTTGGCTTCAGATAAAAAAAAATCCGACAGAAAATGTATTTATAGTGTACTGCACGATGATGAAATCTATATCGATTAGCATTACATTATAAATATAATCTATTATTATGAAATACCTGGCATGGCTTGAAGAACACAGGTAACTCGAATATCATTGCAATCATGTTTATTGTCTTCAAAACATCTTTATCTGCATGTTACAGCGATCTCTGTCAGCTACTGTCTGTATCAGTGACGTCTGGAATGTCACATGACTAAGGTTCTTCTTCATGATCCATATATGGACTGTTATTGTGCATATAGCGCCCTCAGGCTATTGGTATGAATTGAAAACACAGCACATCTCAGTAAGAAGCGATCATAATGATTACATCGACGCATTTGGGTATAAATTCAATAAATATTATTCCTGTCTATAGAAATATGATGTGAATCTATGAGAATATATCAATATTTCTCCAAGTCTGCACATTTTTGAGCTAAAGCCCTGAGGGACGTTGTTTTGTGAATCGCTGTCATTACGACAGCACGGAGTGTTTTTTATGAATGGACCAGCTGACGCTCATAATTCATATTAAAGGTATCGACTAATTTTTTCATTTCATAACTCCTGACACAAATTAAGACATAACTGTCACTATAAGTTTCTCAGAATACAATAGTGGTCAAATACTGAATCTTGAGTCTTATATCTTTTTAATGATGTATAGTTTGTCAAGGTATAACATTAAATCTGATAGTAAATTTGAACTAAATAAATAAAAAAACGCTTCAGTGCGCCGACGCTCTGGCAACGGTTAACAGGTTAATGTACGGACAGCGACTGCATTCTCTTTGCAGTGCCGCAGGTAGTCTTCATACGCTCTTATGTGGCTCATCTCACGGCTCACATGTATGAAGCCAGTCTCCAGGTCTGTCCACCTGGCATTCATGCTTGCAGGAACTGTTGATGGCTGGATCCTCTCAACTAACTCCTCTTCTGGTTCCTCGTCCACCTCAAAGTCAGCCAGTTCTACTCTTTCCTGGGCTACAGGAGGACGTGGATGGGCTGGTCTGGGTGGCACAGTTGGAGGCAGGACCAGCTTTGTTGGGACTGACTCATGGAACCTCCAGATTTGAGGAGATTGTACCAACAGGAGTGGAGAGAGGATGCGCAACTCCTTCATATGCCTCTGGGTGACAGGAAGCTGCCGCTCCAACTCTCCTAGTTTTTGGAATGAAACAAAGTCCCCGTTATGTATCATTCCAATCGAGCCGAGGAAGGCCAGCAGTGTTATTAGCCGGTCTTTGGGCAAAGACTTGGGAAGCCTCTCCAGACACGTCTCCATCCATGGCATCCCATGCTCCCGATACTTTGTTAGGTTCCTTGAGAAGGAGAGATCCAGCTCTTCAACCTTGGCGCACACGTCACCGAGGTAAGCTGCTGCACGTGATGCAGCCGAAGGAACCTGAGTAGGACGGTGGAGTTCTACAAAATCTTTGAAGTTCCACCGCGCCTTCTTGTTGCGGTTCTCGTCCCAGTATTTTATTTTTGGAAAAAACTTCAGCTTCCCTAACCCAAACTCCATACAACGTACCGGGTCAAAGCTGAAGGACCTGACCATTTCCACCGCCCTGCCAAAGGTGTGGGGATAACCAAATCCTCTGCTGTCGCACACCTCCCTCGATAATTCTCCAACCGACCGGCAATCACACAAACGTCAGGCCCTTTCCAAGATGACATAGGAATCCTGTCATTCCTCTCATAAAGGTCCGAGAGAAGGATTCTTACCAGCTCATCCCCAACCACTGGTGCGCCGTCTTGAAGGCAGTCTGTCAGTGGAAAAATGCGCATAACTCTTTGCCTCTGGAGTTCCTCCTTGATCCACGTCTCCAGGGGAGGACTACCTTCACCCACGCTAGCCGATCCGATGGGGCTGAGGCCTAGAATTCCCCTCATTCTTGAAAGGCTGTTTGATTTTGTGGCATATACTCCAAGGGGCGATGCATACTGCCTTGATGTTACACATGTGGCCCGTCCAAAAAAAAAATACTCCAGGGCCAGTTCAAGCTGGAAGGCCTTCCAGGAACTCTCGAACCCACCGAGCCCCTTCTGTTTGTCAAGAAGGTCAAACAGTGTGCTACTGAGGTAGGTAGCAATTGGCTTGATGATATGCCTTAACCCTAGGCCATCTGCGTTGTCCTTGAAAGGAACGAGCATTGGCACTGTCTCAACCAAATTATCGAGCATCATTTGATCGAAGAAAGTAATGGCATCCACAACCTCAGGAAATCCAGGAAAAACGAGAAAAACTCCCTCCAGCCTCACGTAGGTCCTTGCACTAGTTTTAAGTGCCAAATCGTCCATGTGCTGCACATAGTTTTTGGCATCCTTCAGAATCATCTTCCGATGCTTGTCAATATGCAGGTCGCAAGTTGTGATCACTCGACTCACAGGGTGTTTAGCGGGGGTGGCCTGGTGGCAGTGTGGTGTCACTGAATACATTTGCAAAAAGTTAACTTTGCAATTGTCGTGACGCACAACTTGCTTAAGAACATCACTTATGTCGAGTGGCATCTGATTGAGGTTTGACTGAAAATTGCCACTTTCAGCCATACAGTAAACGGGGAACAGAGTCCCACGGTTTCCAACGACCTCCTGGAGCCCAGACCTAGACCACAAGAGGTCAACAGATGGGTCCTGTGAGTGTATGTTGCAAGCAACATGATACGAGACATTCACTATGCCATCTTGGTGGACCAGCTTGCCCAGGTTGAAGCTTCTAGCATCCTTTTGACCAAATTTTGTGATTGACAGAATTATTGCCATGTCAATATCTTCATTGACAGCCATGACGGATTGGTGAAAGTGCTTGAGGATGAATGTCTGGTCCGCTTCCAAAATGTTCATCCTGCCCATGTTGGTAAGGTTGTTTTTCTGTATGGTTGGCCGCTCGAGATCTTGTGGAGGGAGACTTCTCATTCTCAAAGAAAAATTACTGAACAATGCATTAATCAGGCCAATGGCATGGGCCTTCACAATCATCTCGCTCCTGAACATGGGGTGGGCACTGTTCGGGTTGGCAGGTACACAGCTCAGATTGAGGAAATATCCCCCATCCACGAATGCAAGGAAAGTCCCCACACTTTTTCGCAAAGCACTTATCCCATCAGCACTGTACCTTTGGAGGTTAAGATGCTTTTTAAGCAGGTGCCAGTGGTTGGATACTTTCGAGCCATCCACATTCCCGACAAACAAGTAATGGATCCCTGCTGTTATGTAGCTCACATCACAAATCTGCACCACAATGCCGTCAAAGTCGTAACTATAATGAAGTGACTCTGAAGCATCATCCACTATCGAAGAAAAAAGAGGAACATGGACTGATTCATCTGTTAAGAATTCTTCAGTGCGTCTGCAGCGAAAATAAGAGGTCATCAATCCTTTTGTGTTTTCACTTGCAGCCACAACAAATGGATCATCGCTAAAGGACAAATTAAGTTACACTACACTATTACACATCCAAAATGCAACTAAAAACCCACAAAACATTTAATTTGTAATGTTAATCACCCTTTGAAATATCACTGATATGTTTACTTTTACTTTAATTTTCAATTTGGGGTTAAATCAGCACAAGCCACAGAAAAAAAAGGTAATTTTCGTCCATAAAATGCAAAATAAACATTAATTAACAACTAGGTTATTCCCTCAACACTAACCATAACCTTAACTTGTTCATTATTGATGTTATTCACCCCTTGAAAGATCACTGATATGTTTAATTTTACTTTTTATTTTCAATTTGGGGTTAAATCTACACAACCCACAGAAAAACAGCTATTTTCATACAAAGCACGCAAATTAAACACGAATTAACAACTAGATTTGTCACACTACACTAATCCTAACCTTAACCTTTTCATTTTGATGTTATACAACCTTTGAAAGATCGCTGATTTATTTAATTGTGATTTCGTTTTCATTGAGTTGGTCACAATACACTATTACACGTTAAAATTAAGCCTAAACAGGCACTTACCTTTCCATTTTTCGTCAAATTCAGCCCTACAAATAAAGATTAGACTTTGTACTTTTATTTCAACTCAAGTTAAACTTCGTTTAACTAAAAATAAACAAGTTTTCCTGTCAGAAACACAACAGGGTTTGCACTCCGTTCTTCTTCTTCTGCTTTCAAAAATCCTGTTTTTTTTTTTCCTTAATAAAAGTCCCGATTTCTTATTTTATATTTGTTCCTGTTAAAATTAAAGGAAAAACAATACTAATCCTTTTCTATTCTTTTGTTTCGATTGAATTTAAATTTTAGTCACCCGTTATAAATTTATACCATTATAATAAACTATTTATTCCATAAAATAACCCATTGTTACACTTTTATTAAATGTAAAAAATAAAAAATTGTAATTCCTAAGGTTACTTAACATATTCCTAACCTTAACCTTTTCATTATTGATGTTATTCACCCTTTTAAAGATCGCTGAAATGTTTACTTTTACTTTCATTTTCAATTTGGGGTTAAATCAACACAAAGCACAGCAAAACAGCTAATTTTCATACATAACATCAAAATGAAAAGGTTAAGATTAGGATTAGTGTAGTGTGACAAATCTAGTTGTTAATTCGTGTTTAATTTGCGTGTTATGTATGAAAATTAGCTGGTTTTGTTACGTTGCAGTAGTGATGTTACGTATGACACTGAAGCTCCGACGTGCGTATCGCAAATGCGACGCAATTTCTATTGAAGCCCCGTATCGGGGTGTGTATTGGTTTCCCAGAGTCACGTGATCGATGACAAATGAAGCCTCACTTTCTGTCCAATCACGTGCGTGTTTCGCTTTGGGTGTCAGAAGGCTCGAACCCCAGATCTTACTTAACGAGTCCTTGTTGGCTCAGTCTGGTTGACGGGTTTGTGAGGAGTGCTGTACTTTGAAAGTTATATTTAAATAACCAAAACTAGCCTACTTATTCTTTTTTTGTTGTTATTGTGTCTTTTTGTTTTTGTAAAATCTTTGCACTTTTGGTGTTTTTTAGGTATTAGTATTGTTATTTGGGGTTAGGGTGGGCTTAGTTGGTGTTAGTGTTTGGTGAAGGGTTTGTATTTAGAGCAATGGCCCTATCTGGGAATATTTTGAGCTTTTAGATTCCAATGTAGGCCTATGCATTTCTAAAAAAAGAAGAAGAAAAAATAAATATTTATTTATTATTTCAAATTTTACTTATTTTATTGTTGTATTTTATTGTTGACCGTTGATGTGTCTTATATTCAGTCAATGTACATGTACAGTCACTCCCAATCAATTTTTCTCCTCACACTTCTGAGGTGGAATAGTTTTCTGTTGGACAGTGCTGTAGACCAGCACAAACAAGCTCAAATGCCACTTCTGATGTGATCGTAGAAGTGGATAAATACCTTACAGAGACAAACATAAAGAGCTGAAGATCCACTTGAATACTGGAGAATGCAGAAACATGTCTACCTCCATCTATATACATTGGCATTACAGTTTCTGTGTCCCCCGGCCTCCTCTGTGCCGTGTGAAAAAGTGTGCCAGTGTTCTCTAAGGCTGGGGAAGAACTGTCTAAGAGGAGAAATAGACTCAACACTGTGAAACTGCTTTTATTTCTTAATAAAAAGAATTAAAAACTTAAGGACCTTTCTGTCATTCCTACAGTTACATAAGCACTATCACTGCCAAGTGTCATAAGCACATTTAATAACAGATGATCCTATCACACAATGTCCTTATTCACTGTGTGTGTGTACGTAGAGAGAGAGATAGTAGGCCTTATTAGGTGTTATTGAATCATATAAGCTCGTTTTATATTTTATCACACTTTAATGTGTAAAGGAATGTATTTAATGGACAAATCAAACACAAACGTGTAAGGCTTTTATTTGTACACATAACATTGTAACTGGAGTGTGTTGTGGTTGCTTCATCTGGCAGAGCTTCTTACAAAGGCTTCTGGCTGCTTTATTTTAAATAAGCACTAGATGGCGCTGTTCTCGACACTCTCGAAGCTTTGAATCTTTTCCCGAAACAGTCAGGGGAAAGCCTCATTGCTTCATGAGGCTTCATTTCCCCATCCCTACGTTGCAGCAAGGATGAAGCAGAGAGTGAATCCAATCGCAAACACTTTTTAATCATCTAACAGACAGTAATCCAGGGAAAACTCAGAGTAAGGCACACGGAACAAGGAACTGGGAACATCTCACATTAAACAACAACCGACAGCCAACAACTGAAACACAGGGGTTTAAATACACAGACAAACAAGCTAAACAAGATAACAAGGGGGCGTGGTTAATAAGAAACACCTGGGGAGACTAATAAACATAGACGAGGAACACCTGTGGACACTGAGCCACAACAAACAAAAGACAAGACACATGGCAGGATCACATGACAAACAAGGGATCACGTGATATACAAGACACAACAAAAACCCACACGTAACAGGTTTGCTGTGCTTGTGTTGATTTAACCCCAAATAGAAAATGAAAGTAAAAGTAAACATTTCAGCAATCTTTCAAAGGTTGAATAACATCAAAATGAAAAGGTAAAGGTTAGGAATAAACATAAATTAAAAAAATTTAAAAGTTAACATGAATTTAAAATATATAATATATTAAAGGTGGGGTATGTGATTTGGAAAACGACCGGCAGATTTTGAAAATACACAATTCAAATGGTCCTACCTTCTTTCCTCCAACGCTGGCCCTGACTCCACCCATTCGAAGAACATGGACGCGCAATCATGCACGAGCGAAAACTCAGATGCGCGAGAGATTGTAATGACGATTTACTACTAATCATGGAACCGGCTTTACTGACGAGATGCGCGTGTCACGAGCTTTGAGTATGCGCACGAAGGGGGTCACGCGTGCTGGGGGGGAGGGGTGTGTGGTACGACCGTTTGATTGACGAACTTACTGTCTAATGATTCCAGGTGGTCTTAGAAATGATTGGCTGGAGTTTTTCGAGTCCTGCCCGTTCCACAGATGATTCAATTGCTTAATTTTCATTTCAGTGCTTCTAACTCAGTGGCTGTAAGTGGGTTAGGAATAGGATTCCAAGTTATTTTGAAAAAATGGACAAAAAAAAGAATCACATACCCCACCTTTAAACTACTTACCACAATTTAATAACATTAATCAATTGAAAATCAAAAATTTTAATATTTTAAAAATACCCTAATTCTAAAAATAAAATAAAAAATCCATGAATGTTTTCTTTATATATATATATATATATATATTTATTTTTTTTCATAACTGTTAACAGAGGAAGAAGGGGGAGCAAGGAAGAGGTGGAGGACAAGGAGTTTAAGGCCCTTATCAGGGTATTACATACTTTTCTAAAAGCCTACCATCATGTTCTGGAGATGGAGGCGAGGGCAGATAGAAATGCGCCACCTGCCAAGCTCCAGAAATTGGCTATTCAGATGACCTCGGGCATTCAGCCGGCGTTCCCGAGGGTCAGCACAGATTGGCTGATGTTCGGGAACGCCAAAAACTGGCTGGAGACAGGGACGGACATTCTGGTAGACCATTACCAAAGAGTGTTCCAGGAGGCGAGGCAGGCGGTTGCCAATGCGTCCAGAGTTCAGTGGAGGGAGGCTTGACGTTCGCCATTAAATGGACCCGCCGGGGGATCAAACACCTGAGAGAGGTGACCATCCGGCGGGCTTCCACGATGGTGGCCCGTATCATGGCCCAAGAAGAAGGGGGAGAAGGGCCAAGCCAAGCCCCAAGAAGCAGGGCGGTCAGATTCCGAGGGAGGCCGCCGTTTTCCCCGGACAGGCCGGCCGAGGAGGTTGTGGCCAGGGGGTCTGAGGGGGACGGAGTCTCGCAGAGGGCCTCGGACTTGGGGGAGAGTCCGAGGTGCAGGCTGGAGGAGGTTCCAATGGAAGCCCGCCCTGCGGTTGAGACCCCGAGGGTGGGAAAAGTCAGGAAGGGCCTGGGCCCTAGTAGGGACAGGGCAGTGGGGGTCATGCCAGCTCTTACTCAATTGGGGCGCCCGGGGCCGGAGGAGAAAGCCGGCGTGACTGAGGTTGAAAACTCGGGTTCAGACTCGGATTGGCTACGGGAAGAGCCGGAACCCGGGGTCCCTCAAGAGGAGAAAGGAGAAGAGGGAGGTAAGGGAAAACAGCAAGAGCCATCCACCAAGAGTAAACTTCCTAATTGGGAGGATAGGAGTATTAATGTTTGGCATGGTGTGGTGGGGGGGGGGACAAGTATAAGTCCTGGAACCTAGTCCCAAAAAGGCCAATTCTGTTCGTGGGGGACTCCAATATGAACAGAGTCCCGACAATCTTAAATCCTGAGCTTGAGGTGCATTGTTTTCCGGGGGCAAGTCTGGCTCAGGCGTACAGCCTGATCAAGTATAAGACCCCAGTGGCAAGCGTGACCAGACAGGTGGTTCTGGCATTTGGCTTAAATGATCGGAAACAGAATCATCTGGTCATGTTGAGGAAGTGTGTTTAGCGGCTGCAACTGACGGCAGCCGCCACATTTCCGAACGCGGTGGTACATATTCCACTAATCAATTTTTCTCCCACTTTGCCGGAACAGCAGAGGAAGAACCTGGTAGGGCTCAATGATATCATCCTAAGGTAAGGGTGTTGTATGGCCCTCTTGCCGGCAGAGCATTTCAAGGTGGAGCTAGACGACGTCCATTGGACCGCGGAGACGGCGCAGAGGATGGTGGATCACTGGTTGGCCCGTTTAAATGCCTGAGCATTATTTTGGTTCATTCTGGTGCTTGTGTTCAGGGAACGGCCAGTAGAAAGAGGGCCAGTGCACAGCCTGAATTCGTCTTCGGACGGTTTATGGTTCTTTCATCCCCTAACCCTAACCCTAATCCAATCAGAATCAATATTTAAATGAGGGTAGTTCCTAAAGAGGGTGAAAATCGTTTTTATCTCCCTACCTAACAAGCAAAAAAAGTTATTACTTAAGTTTTTATATTATAATTAACCCATTAATTAACCCATTAATGAAAAATAGAGGAAAAGCAGTACACTATGGGATTTTCAATTCACTTACCATTGTTAGAAAACATGTAGAAAAACAGTATGTCCCTTGTTCAATACATACATACTCAGGAGTTCTTGTTACCAACTTTTGTCTTTGGTAAGGACAAAGTATGTTTGGTTGCATTTATTCTTAGGGAGAAGAGCTGGTAGAAGCTTGATGTTCATACATCCGCCAGTTTGACTCCCGATCCAAATTTATAGTAGCATTTTGCATACAATTCGCTTACTGTACTTGATTTTCTTTATTTAGCTAACCTAACCCTTTTTCTTATTTGTAGAATCGATTTCTTTCAGAAAATGGAGAATCTTGGACAACAGAACTACAGCGATGAAGAACTGGATGACCTGTATTGGTACCACTTCAGTGGTTCACCTGAAGAGAATACTAAAAATTTGCTGGATGTTATGTATTCACATAATTTTTTAACGACTTCCTTTTGGATGAAGACCTCCACATTCCCCCTTTTCCCAACCACAGTTCTAGTAGCCAAACGTGTCCTACGATGTGCGTATGACTTTGATGGCATTGTCATCCATATCAAAGATATGTCTGCAATCAAAATTCAACTGCACTACCTGTTTGTGGGGAAAGTTTTGATGCCCAATCTTCAAAACCACTGGCACATTTTGAAGAAACACATCAAACTCCAGACATACAGAGGTGATGGGTTCTCCGCTCTACACAAAACCTATGGCACTGTGTTAGCCTTCGTGGATGGAGGACATTTTCTAAATTTGAGCGTCTTGTCCACTCATCACACCCACCCTGGCGTAGTTTTTCAGTCAGAAAATGCCGCCCGTGCCAATGCCATCGTGGTGATCAACACAGTCTTTAATGTGTTCTCAGAGAAGATCAAGAATCTGCCACCAGAGCAGAAACAAAGAGAAACAATAATGAAAAACAACAGCTACAACCTCGGTCGAATGCACATCTTGAAAGAGGACCAACCCTTTGTGCTAAAACCCTTGATGGAGGCAATAAGTGAAGTCGACACAAATCCTGAACAATCGCTTGTTGTCACTCTGACAAAATTTGGACAAAAGGACCACAAGCCCATCAAGCTGGATGAAATGATCGACCTAAGAGCAATTGAAGCTATATCTGTCCACGCAGCCTGCACCATCCGTCCGGCAGACTACAGAATGGAATTGATGTGGTCACGGCATGGACTGCAATAGGTGGTTGGACACAGGGGGTCCTTATTCACTGCAAGCAACTACCAATCCAACCTTGACCAGCATCCCCATACCCTTGACAACAATCTGAAAATGGTGTTCAGTGGCATGGAACCTAACGCAGAATTGAACTTTGTCCAACTATACTCAACAACACCTCACTGTCATGTTGGAAAAGTAGAAAAACATCCTGTCAGTAGGGTAATCACAACTTGCGGTCTTCATAATCCGCAACACAGCCAATCCCTGCTGAAGCAGGCTAAGCATTACGTTGACTGCATGCGGGACAGTTGGACTGCCTTCCAGCTCGAGTTAGCTCTAGAAGAGCTTTTCTTTGGGAAACCTGACAGCAGAACTTCAGTGCAGTTCTCTGTTAGTTTGGGAACAAATGGCACTAACACAAACAGCCTCACCAAAAGAAAAGGCTTTCTGGGATTGTCTCCAGCTGGGAGTGCAAGCGTGGGAGAATATCCACCACCACTCAGCACATGGTTCAATGACCAACTACAACAAATGAGAGTGATGAGGATATTCCCACTTACAGATTCCCTGAAGGCCTCACCACTCGTCATTGGAGAATCGCTAATGCAAGTCCTTCTGAGTGACTTGCACGAACGAAATGATCAAATACCAACACATTCGCTTAAAGACAAGACCCCCCCTTTGTTTGGGAAGTTGATCGGGTGCAGGACAGTAACCGACTTCAGCAAAGACCTGGTGGAGCGGGATGCTTTTAAGTACCCGCACACCTTTAAAAGGGCTCTCCAACTTGTTGAGGCGGCGGGTCAGGACGTCAAGATGTGCCTGCAGCTGGCCCTTTCAACATTTAAGTTCTTTCCGGCAATTGTGTTCTGGGATGAGAACCAACACCCAAAGGCCAAATGGAACAAAAAGGATTACGTCGAGCTGTATGGTGAAACTGAGATGCCATCGTCAGAAGCTCAGGCAGCAACTTTAATGGGGGACATCTGTGCAGGTATGGAAAGAGGCAATCTCACCTATGGCAAAAACCTGCAAACGTACAAGGAGAGGGGCATGCCATGGCTACATCCATGCCTGCAAAGACTTCCAAAAAACCTGACAAAGGATCAAAAAATCTCAATCCTAACTTTTTTAAGTTCAATCGCACTCATTCAGAATGGGGATTTTGTTTTATTTTCATCACTTGGGTCCCTCATGAGCCAGCTCCCAATGAGCCAGCGGCAGCTGCAGCAGGCACACCTGCTATCTCCACTAATTCTCCTACACTCTCCACATGTGAACCGGCTCCATGAATCGGTCCCATACAAGGTCCCCAAAATTCAAGACAATACAAATAAGCGTCCCCCAACGGTTCAAAACCCCCCCAAAACACAAGAAGAAAAAGAAAGTCAAGCAGAAGAAGAGGAAGAGCAACTGGTTGAAAAGGTGGAGACCACAACTATTCCTGCAAACATCCTTGGGAGGTGGACGGCTGAAGAGGTGGAACTAGTGATGGCTCACCCCGAATTGACACGTGTTGAGGTATGTTCTGTAAGCCTCAACATATGTAAAGAAATGGCCCACCCAGTGAGAACCTTTCAAGCATTCAAAAAGAAGAGACAAAGACAACAATAGGTACATTTTTTTATTCCACTTTATTTCATATCATTTAATTCAAGCAAAAAGCACTATATTTTTTTACTTATCCACAACTTCCCTTGTTATTCAGAATCATGGACCACCTGGTAACTGGATGACCACATCTACATGAAGAAGTCGAAAAGTTATTTTTTTGTTTCTGTTCGACGTTCAACGATTTTTTGGTTTAACATTTATTTAATCAAGCACCAGCACTTTAGAATTTTTTTGTTTTTTTTACAATTTTAATTTTGTTAAATAAAGTTACGCAACATTTATCTAATCAAGCACCAGCACTTAAGATTACTTTATTTTTTTACAATTTTAATGTTGTTCAATAAATAAAATTACTCAACATTTATCTAATCAAGCACCAGCACTTAAGATTATTTTATTTTTGTACAATTTTAATTCTGTTCAATAAATAATGTTACTTAATCGTAACTCGTGTGATGTCAAATTATTTTCAATACACCCACAAAAAACACAAGTCCCACCCAAATAAAACACAAGTCCCACCCACAACACAAATCCTACCAAACCAAAAAAATAAAAGTCCCATGGCCCTTGTCCAAGTGTAATGGGGTCCTACCCGATTCAATAGTGGAATCACAAAAACACAGTGATTCGATACCCGCAGGGGAGACATATTTTTCCCATTATAGTCCCGAAGTTCTAACCAGACGAGGTAGTCAGACAAGCGTCGGCCAGTGCTTTTCCTCAGTCCCTGAACCCTTTTGAGAAACCAGGAGGGGGAAGGGCTGTTGTAATATCCTCAAAAAACCTAACCTAGCCAGAGCCATCGGACATGACATACCGGGGTGTATCCAGTAGGTGGATATTGGGGACGGGGTTTTTTTGACCCAGTTGGGGATATTTTGTATGGAGCTAAGAATTGAATGTGTAGTTACACACAAAAAAACATTTTTTCTCTTAGGGAAGAAACTTCAAAAGCATGGAGATTGAAAGGAGGAGATCTTTTTTCGAGAGGAGGCGGGAGAATAGAAGAGGAGAGGAGGAAAGGAGACATCTGGATGAAAGAAGAGAAGGGAGCGGAAGAGGAAGAACGAAAGAAAGAAGGGGATATCTTGATGAAAGGCGAGGGAGGAGGGGAAAAAGAGAGGAGACGGGAAGGAGATATTTTGATGAAGGAAGGGAATGGAGTGGAAGAACAGGAGAAACGAGAAGGAGATATCTGGATGAAAGAGGGGAGAAATGTGGAAGAAGAGAGGAGACAAGGAGATATGTGGACGAAAGGAGATGGAGTAGAAGAGAGGAACGAAGAGAAGGATGGAGACATGTTGCAGGAGGGAGGGGAGGAAGAAGAAGAGAGTCGGAGTCAGAAAGGAGGGGGAGAAGGAGTAACATGGGTAACAGAGATGCAGGTAGAGGGGGACGGAAGTATGGAGGAAGCAGACAGAGGGCCGGGAATGAAGGAAGGGGACAGGCGGAAGTGACCAGGAAGGAGGGGGGTCCAGAGTTCAGGAACGCAGTTCGAACATTCCACTCTTTTTTGAAATTATGCCACTATAATGTGGAAGTAGAAGAGGGCCGGGAGGGCCCGCCTGGAAGACTGGCGAATTTGGCAGCCCAGGCTAAGAAGGTGCAGCGGGCTGGGAGATTGGTAAAAACCCTCATATCTCGGAGAGAGCTTGAGGAAGAGGCGGGGGAGGGGATAGTTAGGGTCCCCGGAGCTGGGCCCGAGCCTCTGCAAGAGCAGGATCAATCAGGACAGGAAGAGGAACAGCAGCAGGAACAACAGGGACAGGAACAGCGGGGAGAGGAAGAAAGGGTTGCGGTCCCCATGGAGGTGGACCAACCTCTGGAGGCAGTAGCCCAAATAGCAACGGCAGCAGGAAATGAAACAGGGGGGAGAGAAATCCCCTTGGGAGTTGGTCCAAAAATACCAAGAGTCAGGAAGGGGATTGGCCCGAGTACAAGCAGGGCAGGAGTGGCCCTGCCGACCCTGACTCCACTTCAGCCCCGGGGGCAAAAGTCAGAGGGGAGGCATCAAATAATAGAAATTGAGGAAGGGTCCTTGGAGGAGCTCTTTGCGGAGGAAGGATTGGGGGATCAAGAAGGGCCACCAGTCCCTCAGAGTGCGGAAGTGGGGAAGAAGAAAAATGGATCCCCGGAATCAGACTAGGAAGAGGCTTCTCGTTGGAGCATACATATTAACCATGAGGGTAGGGGGAGCGCCAATAAATGGTCTCTAGCCCCGGTTAACCCAATTCTGTTTGTGGGGGCTTCGAATTTGAGCCGGTTGCCGAGAACAGAGGCATGGGATTTGGAGATCCATAGCTTTCCAGGAGCCACAATTGCAGATGGTTATACAATCCTGAAGCATAGGACTAAGGAGACGAAAGTGACGGAGCAGGTGATCCTTGCGTTCGGGTTGAATGATCGGGCGAGTAACAATATAACAGCTGTGGGAAAGATTCTGGAAAAAATGGTTGAAGCGGCCAAGGGGACGTTTCCGGGGGCAAGAGTTTATGTCCCCCTGATCAATTTTGATCAAGCCCTGCCGGGGAAGGTGAAATCAAATTTGACAACTTTGAATAAGGTCATTTTTGATTTAGGATGCAGCATTCCTCTTCTCCCAGAAAAGAATTTCAGGGTGGGAGAAGATAAGCTACATTGGACGCCAGCGACGGCACGGGCAATCCTATATCACTGGCAGCGCCGTTTAAACGTGTGAAGGGGCTGTTCCGCCAGGGCCCCGAGCATAGTTTTGAGGATCCAAGAGTTTCAAATAAAGGGAGTTCTGTAATTAATTTGTTTCAGAGTTTTAAATTGACATCGGCACAGGTTGACCTACTGGACAAGGGTTTATCCTTTATCCCTTCCCACTTAATGAGGAAGCCTGATAGGGGTCTTTTCTGGCGGATTTGGGTAATTTCCATGCCAAAGTGCAGAGAGCAGTGTTTTTTGGTGCGAGGGAAGGGGGAGATGTTCAAATTCGGCCTTTTTGTGAGAGATCGGGCTGGGTGCCCCGGCCCCGGCAGTTACCAGGGGAAGTATGGGACTTTTTTGACAGGAATGTGGAGGGGGTCCGGATAGCTTTATCAAGAGCACGGACTCCGAAACAAAATTTACCCCTGGACGAGATCAAAGCTCTAGGGGAATTAACCTCTTAACCTTCACCAGTGCGTCGGCGCACTGAAGCGTTTTTTTTTTATTTAGTTCAAATTTACTATCAGATTTAATGTTATACCTTGACAAACTATACATCATTAAAAAGATATAAGACTCAAGATTCAGTATTTGACCACTATTGTATTCTGAGAAACTTATAGTGACAGTTATGTCTTAATTTGTGTCAGGAGTTATGAAATGAAAAAATGAGTCGATACCTTTAATATGAATTATGAGCGTCAGCTGGTCCATTCATAAAAAACACTCCGTGCTGTCGTCATGACAGCGATTCACAAAACAACGTCCCTCAGGGCTTTAGCTCAAAAATGTGCAGACTTGGAGAAATATTGATATATTCTCATAGATTCACATCATATTTCTGTAGACAGGAATAATATTTATTGAATTTATACCCAAATGCGTCGATGTAATCATTATGATCGCTTCTTACTGAGATGTGCTGTTTTCAATTCATACCAATAGCCTGAGGGCGCTATATGCACAATAATAGTCCATATATGGATCATGAAGAAGACCCATAGTCATGTGACATTCCAGGACGTCACTGGCTGACAGAGATCGCTGTAACATGCAGATAAAGATGTTTTGAAGACAATAAACATGATTGCAATGATATTTGAGTTACCTGTGTTCTTAAAGCCATGCCAGGTATTTCATAATAATAGATTATATTTATAATGTAATGCTAATCAATATAGATTTCATCATCGTGCAGAACACCATAAATAATAAATTTTCTGTCGGATTTTTTTTTATCTGAAGCCAAATTAGATCACAGAAGATTATTTAAAACACTCGACTTGCGTTATAAAGTAAGTTTGGAGCACAAACATGGTTTTAATCTCATAAATGGTCGTGTATCGATGGTGTGCTAAGCTAACATGCTAGCTAGCCCAGGTGCACCTGCCACCAGCAGTTATTGTTTTATGATTTTTTCTAAATAGGAATGCTTACTGAAATGTTTCAGTGCATTTGATACCAGTTTCAAATATTTAGTGAGAACTTTGATAAAAGAAATTAGGGTTTGAAACCCTATGAATAGCCTGTGAATAGCCAGTCGTTAGTAGCTATAATGCAGACAAAAGAAATGCATATTTAGAGCCATAACCAGTCTGGAGAGGTGTGAATGTGTGCAGGGGGAGACTGACACTGAATGGGGCTCATTTGCACCACAAAATAATAGAGACAATAGACTGAATAGATGACTCAGAAGATGACTAAACATCAGTTTGCATTTTAGAGTCTAATCAAAATAAAGTAATTTGACATGATCTTGAAAAACATTTAACTAAATACAGAGTTTTAGACTTATCATTTTCAGATTTTAACCTGTTAAGCTGCAAGCCCACTTTTGAAAAATCCCCAGAAATGGCATACCCAAACTTAAACAGATACAGTTCATGAACCCTTTGCACTAAAAGCACAAGTATGATCTCATTTGAAAGCTGACACCTAGTAGTTTATTGTAAATGTAGAATTAATTATTGTCATAATGAATTTTTTTTTTTAAAATAGCTTCAAAGTTTTGTAAAGTTATTAGAAATTTATTTTTATGAAACATCTTCATAAAAATAAAATTGAAGTTGGCCCTGGAGCAATCTAGAAATGCACTACAGCTAAAGCCATATGTGTGACCATTTTATATTTAAAATCTGAAAATGATAAGTCTAAAACTCTGTATTTAGTTAAATGTTTTTCAAGATCATGTCAAATTACTTTATTTTGATTAGACTCTAAAATGCAAACTGATGTTTAGTCATCTTCTGAGTCATCTATTCAGTCTATTGTCTCTATTATTTTGTGGTGCAAACGAGCCCCATTCAATGTCAGTCTCTCCCTGCACACATTTACACCTCTCCAGACTGGTTATGGCTCTAAATATGCACACATTTACACCTCTCCAGACTGGTTATGGCTCTAAATATGCATTTCTTTTGTCTGCATTATAGCTACTAACGACTGGCTATTCACATGCTATTCATAGGGTTTCAAACCCTAATTTCTGTTATCAAAGTTCTCACTAAATATTTGAAACTGGTATCAAATGCACTGACACATTTCAGTAAGCATTCCTATTTAGAAAAAATCATAAAACAATAACTGCTGGTGGCAGGTGCACCTGGGCTAGCTAGCACGTTAGCTTAGCACACCATCAATACACGACCATTTATGAGATTAAAACCATGTTTATGCTCCAAACTTACTTAATAATGCAAGTCGAGTGTTTTAAATAATCTTCTGTGATCTAATTTGGCTTCAGATAAAAAAAATCCGACAGAAAATGTATTATTTATAGTGTTCTGCACGATGATGAAATCTATATCGATTAGCATTACATTATAAATATAATCTATTATTATGAAATACCTGGCATGGCTTGAAGAACACAGGTAACTCAAATATCATTGCAATCATGTTTATTGTCTTCAAAACATCTTTATCTGCATGTTACAGCGATCTCTGTCAGCTACTTTCTGTATCAGTGACGTCCTGGAATGTCACATGACTAAGGTTCTTCTTCATGATCCATTTATGGACTGTTATTGTGCATATAGCGCCCTCAGGCTATTGGTATGAATTGAAAACACAGCACATCTCAGTAAGAAGCGATCATAATGATTACATCGACGCATTTGGGTATAAATTCAATAAATATTATTCCTGTCTATAGAAATATGATGTGAATCTATGGGAATATATCAATATTTCTCCAAGTCTGCACATTTTTGAGCTAAAGCCCTGAGGGACGTTGTTTTGTGAATCGCTGTCATGACGACAGCACGGAGTGTTTTTTATGAATGGACCAGCTGACGCTCATAATTCATATTAAAGGTATCGACTCATTTTTTCATTTCATAACTCCTGACACAAATTAAGACATAACTGTCACTATAAGTTTCTCAGAATACAATAGTGGTCAAATACTGAATCTTGAGTATTATATCTTTTTAACGATGTATAGTTTGTCAAGGTATAACATTAAATCTGATAGTAAATTTGAACTAAATAAACAAAAAACGCGTCAGTGCGCCGGCGCACTGAAGAAGGTTAAGAGGTTAAATATAAAATGGTCACACATATGGCTTTAGCTGCAGTGCATTTCTAGATTGCTCCAGGGCCAACTTCAATTTTATTTTCATGAAGATGTTTCATAAAAATAAATTTCTAATAACTTTACAAAACTTTGAAGCTATTTAAAAAAAATGTTTCATTATGACAATAATTAATTCTACATTTACAATAAACTACCAGGTGTCAGCTTTCAAATGAGATCATACTTGTGCTTTTAGTGCAAAGGGTTCATGAACTGTATCTGTTTCAGTTTGGATATGTGATTTCTGGGGATTTTCAAAAGTGGGCTTGCAGCTTAACAGGTTAATCTCCAGGTGGGATATAGTTATTAAACCAGTGGACAAAGGGAGCACAGTGGTTATTATGGATAGGACACGTTATGTGCAGGAAGGACAAAGACAGTTGACCGACAGTTCTTTTTATTCCAAATTAACGGCCCCCATTTTTATGGAATCAGTGCCTCGGATTGAAGGGATAGTGGATACTTTGGAGAGGACAGGCTTTATTTGTAAACGGCAGACAAATTATCTACTGGGAGAAAAGACACCTAGACCTAGGGAATTCTATTTATTGCCGAAAGTTCACAAGCCTAGGGAGAAATGGCCCAATTCCTTCATGCCTCCGGGTCGTCCAATAGTGTCTGATTGCGGAAGTGAGAGTCATAGGATTGCGGAATTTATTGATTTTTATCTGAATCCCTTATCTACTAGACATTCTAGTTATATCAGGGACACCTATGACTTTTTGGATAAAGTAAAAGGTTTGAGAGTACCCTCAGGGGTAATTTTCTTTTCACTGGACGTGGAGAGTCTCTACACTAACATTGAGACACCTTTAGGGTTGAAGGCAGTGCGAGACTGTTTTATCCGATACCCTGACGCCTCTAGACCAGATGAAGCGATCCTGGAACTCCTGGAGTTGAGTTTAACTTGTAATGATTTTGAGTTCGAGGGGGAATGGTACCTACAGATTAAAGGGACAGCCATGGGAAAAAGGTTTGCACCAGCGTATGCAAATTTATACATGGCCCAATGGGAAGAAATGGTTTTTCCCAAGTGTGAAAAGATTCCCTTATCGTACTTTCGGTTTTTGGATGATGTCTGGGGATTATGGAGTCATAGTCAGCAGGACTTTTAAATTTTTTGGGGATACTAAATGCGCATCATGCCTCGATTAAGGTACAAGCGGTGGTTAAGGAACAGGCGATTGAGTTCTTGGATACAATAGTATATAAGGGTCCGGACTTTCTTTCTACGGGTCAGTTGGATTTTAAGATGTTCTTCAAAGAGACAGATACCCATGCCCTGTTGCACCATCAGAGTTATCATCCGAGACATACATTCAGGGGTATAGTGTTATCCCAGCTCCTCAGATTTAGGAGGATTTGTTCAAGAGAGGATGATTTTCAGGAAGCTAAACGCACATTGTTTTGTGCGCTTCGGACGAGGGGTTATTCTAGGTCGCGGCTTAGAGGGATTTATAAAGAACATTGCCAGTTGCAGGTGAACCCTGAGCCTGCACCCTCGGGAATGGGCGAGGTTCTAGTTCCGGTCATATTTTCCTATACCCCAGAGGCGGTTAGACTGAATAAGGAGATCAGGGACAATTTCGAGGAGACATTGGCAGATATCCCAGAAGGGCAGGATATTGCTCTCCTTGCAGCCTACAAAAGAAACACGAACTTGCGAGATTTACTGGTTCATAGTCGGCTTCCTAGGCAAAAAGGAAGGAAGCCACCAGCAATAAATAGACCTCGGGTCATTAAAGCTCGGGGTCAATTGAGGGCGTTCTTTTTCCCTAGAATTTCTTTGAAAACGAAGAACTGTATTTATGCGATTCAGTTGGTAAGCATTACGTTGGTCAGACAAAGAACTCCATCAGGACTCATCTATATCAGCACAGATATGTGATCAGGAAGGGGAAGTTGGGTGACAGCAGACGGGCACTGATTGAGCATTTCAAGCAACATGGGTTACAGAAGTTGAGAGGCTTGGAACATAACCCGAAGTGGACTTTAAGACAGAGGTTGTGCAAGGAATATATTTGGATTGAAAAGTTAAAAGCTTGGTTCCCAAATGGTCTGAATGAGAGAAGAGAGATATCGGTAACATAATTTGGAGAATTGGATTCTGCATGCAAATAATTCAATGGAGAACGGAATTTAGGGAAGAACGGAGGTTGTTGGATCAACGAAATCACAAAACATCCTCTCCGGTCCCTCTCCGACTCATTGGGTCCGGGGGGGGACCGGAGGAGGAGGATGAACACGGGTCTAAGCGGGCCCTTAGGGGGAGTTGGTCCTAAGCGGGTCCGGCATCTTCTGGTTCATCTTTTTTGCTTAAAATCAAACGGGATTTGAAGTGGAACGAGGACAGGAAGCAAGTCAACGTAGGAAAGAAAAAAAAGGGGCATGATATGATGATGGAGAAAGGTTCTTGGAAAATACGATTCCAGAATTACTTCTCAATCTGAGCCCCTTTATAATCTCATTATCCTCATCATCCGTCATTAGCATCAGCATCCACCATCATCATCAGCAACATCATTATCAGCATGTTGGTGCAAAGTTCCCTAATCCTACCCATAGTAGTCCTGTGGTTGTAACACAGAGTGGAGTTCGGTTTCGTTTAAATCAATTTGGACTTAAGCTTACACCGGGTCTTTCTCTAATCCTACCCATAGTAGTCCTGTGGTTGTGACAGCGAGTGGAGTTCGGTTTCGTTTAAATTAACTTAGATTTAAGCTTACACCGGCTCTTTCCCTAATCCTACCCATAGTAGTTCTGTGGTTGTTACACCGAGTGGAGTTCGGTTTTGTTTAAATCAATTTAGATTTAAGCTTACACCGGCTCTTTCCCTAATCCTACCCATAGTAGTCCTGTGGTTGTTACACCGAGTGGAGTTCCGTCTTCGGCGTTGATGCCTCAGTCTTTGCGGATGACTCATGTAAGGCAACGGTCTGCAGATCGAGGAGTTAATCATCAGGGCTGAGTTTCCCGATAACGTTGTCTCTTAGCGCTACGAAGACTCTTAAGGTATAACTTAACTGAAGGTATACCATTTCTAGGTGTGTTCCTCGAACCATGCCTTAGGAAGCCGCTTAAGATATACCTTCTTACGTGCGACGTTACCCGGTGCTGTCCATGGCGATGGTGCTGAATTTGTTGATATCGATGGCTCGAGAATCAATTATTCCCTCGTGCAGGGGCTGCTTCACTGCGTTATGTGAGAAAGCGGTGTTCTTTTTAAAAGAAGCACTTCAGAAATAGTGGAAATTGCATTTATTTGGACTCATGGGATATTATAAAAAATTGCAAACTAAATTAAACCCTGGATATTTTATATAATTTCGGAAAGAGTGCGCGAACGCACAATCTCGTGCTCAAACGTGTCATGCGTCTAACCCACTACAGTAACTGTCCGTATGCTTTCATTGCATTAGAAAGGGCCACTTATATTATCATAATATATTTGCTATAGTTTCTTTATTTACTCCACAACCAGGGTTGATTGCCCAGCAGCTGCATCACATTATTGGTGTAAATAAAAAATTTCTGTGATTGGATGACCTACTCAATAAAAGCGCAACACGCGAAACATTTAATCAATAGCTATGGCGGAGAAAAAAGAAAGAAAGAGGAGAGCCCCCAGCTTTAATCCAACTGAAATGGACATCCTTTTAGACGAGGTGGCACTCCACAAAGATGTGCTTTTTTCGAGTTTTCGGACAACTGTGTCCAACAAAACGAAAAAAGATACCTGGGAACGCATTGCCATGAAAATGGCAGCATCAAGTTCAAGGGAAGTTGTTCGTAAAAAGTGGCACAATTTTGCCAGTGCTGCCAAGGCAAGAGGTGCTGCAATCCGGAGAGACCGGGCAAGAACAGGTGGTGGGCCCAGCTCTGTGCCTGCACTCAGCCCCGACGAGGAAAAGGTCCTGGCAATCATTGGAGAAGTGGTCTCAGAGGGTATCTCAGGGGGTATAGATCTGAGAGCAGGTGTGGATACCACTCCATGCTCTCAAAGCAGGCCATCCTTGCCAACTCGCACCCTCACGCCCTCTCCTCCCAGCAGCAGCGACAGGGCATCTCCGCGACCGGCGTCACCACGCCGGTCTGCACCTTCATGTGCCTCCACTGAGGTCACCCAACACCAGCAATCTGCGAGTGGCTCCAGAAGGCGTCGTTCTATCCGATGCGACTGCAGTGAAGAGCTGGTGAAGCTCGAAAAGGAGAAGCTGGAAGTGCTCCGAGGGATCGAGCAGGGGTTACAGGAGGCCAACAAACTCGCCCGGACCACGCTGGAGGTGAAGAAGGCGAAGCTCCAGATTTTGGAGAAGCAATATGCTTTGTCCGAAGCTAAATTTCAAAGGCCAACCATTTCTGTTCCAATTATAATGCCAGGTCAAGGTAAGCTTGATTATGATGCTCGGAACTACTAGAGTGTTGTCTGTTATCTTTTTGTTCAAACTATTTGATTACATTACAGATGAACTATCAACAACCCAGTGACTGCGGGCTTCAGGAAAGCAGACTTTATATATGTTTATTTTCAAATATATATTTTCAGTGCTTTTGTTTGAATAAACACCAATTTGATTAAACAAACTTGCTGTCATCGATGTCGGGTCTGCAGAGCATCTTTATTGTAAAGAGTTGACTGTGTAATGATCAATGGCACATAATAGTGAATGATACGTTACTTTAACCATCCTCTACTGTGGAAGAGAAATAAACTCGGCTGTGCACAACAGCAAAAAAAAAAAAAAAATGACAGGGAGAAACTGTGTATATCCACAAAAAGGGGAAAGTTTTTTGTTGACGATGAAAAATAGGGTGCAAAAATAAATTAACCAAAAACGTTGTGAATGATTTGCTGCCTCGTTTGTACACCAGCTGCGTGTAGGGCATCTCTAAGTTGGGGTGGGTTATGGACACCTTCCTCTTCCTCCTCCTCTTCCTCTTCTCAGATTCAGATTCAGATTCCTTTTATTGTCATTGTAAATGAATACAACGAAATTCCATTTGCACTAAGTGAGGACGGATCTCAAGCAATAAATAAAAACAAGCGAATAAAAACAATATATATAAAAAAACAATAAAACTATATCAGTAACATTTGTACATTTCCAAGCACACTTCCAACACTCAGCTATCAGCTTGTATAAGATTTGTAAACATAAATAGATACAATTTATTGCGCAATCCCAATTTGCTTGTTGATTTCATGATAGAGTTCAGTGTAGTGAAGTATTCAGTGTAGTAATGGCCTTTGGGTAAAAACTATGCAACAATCTAGTGGTGCATGTTTTAAGTGTTCTATATCATCTGCCTGAGGGCAGAGGATCAAAGAGATGATGGGCAGGGTGCGAAGAGTCTTTCAGTATATTTGTTGTTTTTTGGAGACAGCGGGAGGTGAAAATTTCTTCCAAAGCCGGTAGTTGTGTGTTAGTTATTTTCTGGGCAAATTTAATTACCCTCTGCAAGGCCTTTTTGTCAGCTGCAGAGCTGCTGCTGTACCACACCAAGATGTTATAGGTCAGGACACTCTCTATGAAGCAACGATAGAAGGATATTAGAAGATGTTGTGATAGATTGACCTTCCTGAGAACTCTCAAGAAGTATAGTCGCTGCTGTGCCTTCCTAATCAAGAAGTTGAGGTCCTCCGAGATGTGTGTGCCCAGAAATTTAAATGTTGATACCCTCTCCACAACACCCCCATTTATTACCAGAGGCCGGTACCCCTCCTTCTTCCTTCTGAAATCAACAATAAGCTCCTTTGTCTTTTTGAGGTTTAGAGCCAAGTTATTAACTACACACCAGTCTGTTAACTTCTGGACCTCCTCCCTGTAAGCCATCTCATCTCCCCTGCTGATCAGACCCACCACTGTTGTGTCATCAGCAAATTTGATGATGACATTGGTGTTGTGGGTGGGTGTGCAGTCATGGGTGTATAGAGAGTACAGGAAGGGAATTAAGACAGAGCCTTGTGGAACACCTATGCTGAGGGACAGGGAAGAGGAGTGGTGGATGCCCATTTTGACCATCTGTGGTCGATTTGTTAAAAAGTCTCTCATCCATCGGCAGGTGTTATGATCAAGGCCTAGGTCAGTCATCTTGTGGAACAGTCTGCTTGGGAGTATCGTATTGAATGCAGAGCTGTAATCCACAAATAACATCCTTGCATATGTTCCAGGTTGTTCCAGATGTTGCAGGACAGCGTGGAGGGCCGAGGAAATTGCATCGTCTGTAGATCTATTGGTTCTATAAGCATATTGATAAGTGTCCAGAGTAGTTGGTAGTGCAGCCTTAATGTTTTTCAGCACCAGTCTCTCCAAACACTTCATAATAATTGGTGTCAGTGCCACAGGTCTGTAATCATTGAGGTCAGTTATTACGGTCCGTTTAGGTAGTGGCACAATTATGGAGGTTTTTAGACAGGTGGGGACAGAGCATTGTGACAGTGATAAGTTAAAAATGTTTGTAAAGACCCCAGCCAGCTCCCTGGCACAGTCTCGTAGGACCCGTCCTGGGACACCGTCTGGACCCGCTGCTTTCCGTATGTTGATGTTGCGAAGTGTATGTAATACCTCAGCAGTCTGCAGAACAAGTGCCTTGTTGTTGGTAACTGGAACTGAGGTCCTAGCAGTCTCTACCTCCACCACCTCATGACGGCCAAAGAAATGATTGAGCTCTTCAGCTAAAATAGAGCTATTGTTAGTCGGTGAGTTGATGTTGTTACCCTGGTTTGTGATGTGCCGTATTCCTTGCCATGCACGTCGGGGGTCTGAGTTTTCGAAGTGCCCCTCAATCCTCCTCCGATAGGCCGCCTTGGCGTCTCTGATTCCCCTTTTCAGTTCCGACCTGGCAACATTGTACTGTTGTGAGTCACCGGACCTGAAAGCCATGTTACGGGCCTTGAGCAGGAGTCGAACATCTTTATTCATCCATGGTTTGTTGTTTGAAAAGATACGGATTTCTTTTGTGGTGGTAACAATATCCATACAATTTTTTATATAAAACAGCACTGAAGAGGTGTATGTGTCCATATTATCATCCTCAAATATGGACCAGTCAGTGCATGCAAAACAGTCTTGAAGTTGTTAAGATGCACCTTCAGGCCACACTCGGATGACTTTAACAGCTGGTTTCACAGTACAGATGAGCGGTCTATATGCCGGAGTTAAAAATAGGGAGATGTGATCGGACTTGCCTAAGTGGGGGAGAGCCGATGCTTTAAAACCATTCTTAATGTTGCTATACACATGGTCTAGAGTACTTTTCCCTCTTGTAGGACACTGGACATGCTGGTAAAATTTTGGAAGAACTGTATGCAAGTTAGCCTGGTTAAAATCACCTGCTATTACAAATACCCCATTTGGGTGGGCACTCTGTTGCTTGCTAATGGCAGTTAGCAAGTAGCCCAGAGCTGTGGTGATATTAGCTTGAGGGGGGATGTTAACACCAGTGATAATGACAGCTGAGTGCTCTCGAGGTAAATAAAAGGGGCGACACTTCACAATCAAATACTCCAGGTCTGGGGAGCAGTGAGTGTCTGCAATCTTAGTGTCTGTGCACCAGCTGTTATTTGTGTACACACATAGTCCTCCTCCCCTGCTCTTACCGGAGTCACTCGTCCTGTCAGCCCGGTGTGTTCCATGGTCTGCTAACTTGATGGTCTCCTCTGGAATTGTTGCGTTGAGCCACGTTTCTGTGAATACCATAACACAACAGTCCTGTATGTTCTTCTGTGTGGACATGGTGAGTTCCAGCTCTTCCATCTTGTTTGTTAGCGATCGCACGTTTGCTACGAAGAGACTCGGTAGTGGTGGTCTAGAACCTTCTCACAGAGTGCTGAGCCGCAGCATGTACACGCGCCGCCATTCTTCTTCCTCCTCCTCTTTTGGCAAAGCTGCACCTCCACTGACTGCAATGTTGTGTAGCATTGCTGTAACTACTGCAACTGCACAACATCTTTCTGGCTTCAGACGCAACCCTCCAGCTGATTTATGCAGGCACCGGAAGCGCATCTTCCAGTGCCCAATCGAGCGCTCTACCAAGTTGCGGGTATGGATGTGTGCAATGTTGTAACTCTCCTCGGCCCGCGTGGTGGGGTTGGTGACTGGATTTAAAAGATAGGTTCTGAAGGGGGAAGCCGCTGTCTCCTATAAAAAAGCTCTGCCCAAAAAACCCTCTTTCTGCGTCTTGACCCACTACTGAATTGGCCCATACAAAGCTGTCGTGTGCGCTACCAGGCCACTTTGCCACCACGTCTGCAAACATCCCCCTGTGGTCCACCACCACCTGGACATTGATGGCCGCGAAGCCCTTACGACAGATGAAGGCCTGGCTGAGCGCTGATGGGTTGGCTATGGGGATAAGTGTCCCGTCGACAAGCCCTATTATTTGTGGTATACCGGCAATGGCATGGAAGCTTTGATGCGCCTCCATCACTTCGTGCCTGGCGGAAGGCATGCGGATATAATCTGTGGCATGACGGAGCAGGATGTTTGTGACTGAACGAACGCACCGTCACACCGAGGTCTTACTCAGTCCATATCCATCCCCAACCACCTCCAGAAAACTCCCCACTACATAAAAACAGAGAGCCGCAAGCAGCTGAATTTCGGGGCTGAGGGGGTGGTTCCGTCGAGTTTGTCTTGACACATCCGGACTAATAAGATCTAAAAGCTGCTGAATTTGCTGTCGTGGCAGGCGAAATTTCTTTTGAATTGTATCTTCTGACATGGTAGCCAGGGGACTAAAGTTTTCGCGAATATAATAGTGCACATACACTAAATGGCTTTGCGGACGGCGCCGTCTTTGATTTAGCACAACTATTTGCTGTATCACTGCCATAGTTTGACCAAATTCCCCACCACAGTCATTCTCTTTAAATAGACGAATAAGCCTTTACTTTTGAATGGTTTGCCAGCTGATGTACCTTTGGATAATATAATTAAAAAGCTAACAACAATCAGTGTGATGACAATTTTATTATTTGCATGAAAACACTTGAATTAGCCTAATTGAACACTGGGTGTATTCAATTTAAAATAATATTCGTATAGACTAAGATGTAAAGAAGCTTTTTGCAGTGGTGCCCACTAGCGGAGTGAACTGCCAACAGTGATAAGGTATAGCTAAAGGCGGGCATACACTGTGCGAATTTCGTCAAATTTTGAGCCGAATTCTGACTCGTGCGACTCTTTTTCGGGTCGGGCCGATTTTCAGCTTTGTCGTGTGTCATTTGTCGTGCAGTATTCGTGCAGTGTACAGGGAGAGACGAGAGGCGATAACCTCTCCCGATCCGCAATCGGGTGGTCGGATGAATTTCTGGCATGTCAGAAATTTTGGTCGCTCCTCGTGACTATATCGCACAGTTGAAGCAGAGCTAGGAACCGATTGCCCTAAACTCAGTGTTCTTTCCCTCACTGCGCCTGCGCGAAAACAGATTTTAACCATTTCAATCTGCAGAGAAGAAAAAAAAAAAAAAAACGAACAGAGGGGACTCTTTAAGTTATGTTGTTCAAACTAGCTACAAATTACTGTTGCTTACCTCAAATTACTGTTGCTTACCTACAGTTTATCCAGTTATTACCCACGTCTTCCAAGCTGCGACGTAGCACCGTGCCTCTTTTATTAATTTGTCAAACAATGTTTTTGAAATAAACCTGTTTTTAATTTTCATTGATGACTAATTATTGCAGTGTTCGGACATATTATAGACTGTTAATATAATGATATGCCTATAATTCATTGTAATCAACCTAAATGTTAAGACAATTTTCAATGAGGATCCTCATTGAAAATTGTCTAAAATCATTGGTCTGTTGGCCGATACACGATATCGTCTAGGCGCAACCCAGCACGGGGGTTTATCGCACATATTTCACACGTATAGTGTGAGCAGTCAAGTCGCAGCTCGACGTTCGGACCGTATAGTGTGAGCACATAAATCCTGAGCTTTGGCTTTACATCGCATGCGATTTACTCGTTCAGTGTGAGTAGGTACCTTGCTGAAATCGCACAGTCATCGCACAGTGTATGCCCGCCTTAAGAGTGCTCCAGACCAACCTTCCGAACGTATGACTTACAGAAGGTATACTTAACTAAGAACATTTCGGGAAACACGTATTAACGATAAGGTACAGCTTAAGGTGTAACTTAAGAACGACGTAGCGTTAAGAAGGTTTCGGGAAACTCAGCCCAGACTCTTCGCTCTTTACGTCGTGACGGGAGTCCGGTAACATCTCATGATTCCTCTCTGCAATCCTCTTCCGATACTACTCCCACTCCAGTGACAATGGCGTTGATTAACGCGAGATCTCTGGCAAATAAAACCTTTATTTTTAACGATTTTTTCTTTCTCATGAAATTGATTTTTTATTTGTTACTGAGACTTGGCTTAATGTTGGTGAAATGACTTCTCTCTCTGAACTTTCTCCTCCTGGTTGCAGTTTTTTTAGTACCCCTAGGTCTGTTGGCCGTGGCGGGGGTCTTGAAGTTGTTTTTAAAGACAAGTTTAAGTGTAGACTTTCACCTCCTGCGTCCTTTTGCACTTTTGAATCTCAGTTAATTACGCTGAATTCTTTTAAATCTGTGTTATGTGCTTTGATTTATAGACCCCCAAACTTTCATGGGGATTTTATACAGGAGTTTTCTGAAATTTTATCTGGTATTGTCCCTTCTTTTGACAATATTTTAATTTTGGGGGACTTTAATATACATGTGTGCTGCCCTTCAAAGCCCCATGTCAAATAATTTTTAAATTTATTGGAGTCATTTGATTTTTTACAATGCGTTTTGGGCCCAACTCATGAACGGTGTCATACGCTTGATCTTGTATTATCTAGGGGTTTCTACGTTGATGGCGTGAAGATTGTTGATACTGTTTTCTCTGACCATAAGACTGTTATTTTAAATTCTAACTTTCCTTGTGGCACGCCGGATAATATTGTTTCTGCCCCGGTTTCATCTCGCATACTTAATCCATGCACAGATAGTAGTTTTTCAGCTGCTTTTGATGTCTCTTCTTTTCTTTCATTGATCGAGTCACACTCTCCCTGTATGGGTTTAGAAGAGTTGGTTGATCCGTTTAATTCTTCTTGTTTAGAGATTTTAGTTGTTGTGGCTCCTGTCAAAGTCAGGGGGAAAAATGTCAAATCGCAGCCCTGGTTGAACAGTACTACCCACGCTCTTAGGTAGGAGTGTAGGAGGGCTGAACGCAAATGGGTTAACCTGTTAGCCTGCAACCCCACTTTTGAAAAATCCCCAGAAATGGCATACCCAAACTAAAACACATACAGTTCATTAACCCTTTGTACTAAAAGCACAAGTATGATCTCATTTGAAAGCTGAGACCTGGCAGTTTATTGTAAATGTAGAATTAATTATTGTCATAATGAAAAAATAGTTATAAGTAGCTTCAAAGTTTTGTAAAGTTATTAGAAATTTATTTTTTATGAAATATCTTCATAAAAATAATATAGAAGTTAGCATTGTATCAATCTATGAATGCACTGCAGCTAAAGCCACATGTCTGACCATGTTATATTTAAAATCTGAAGATGACAAGTCTAAAACTCTGTATTTAGTTGAATGCTTTTACAAGATCATGTCATATGACTTTATTTTGATTAGACTCTAAAATGCAAACTGATGTTTATTGTCATCTTCTAAGCATCTATTCAGTCTATTGTCTCTATTGTTTTGTGGTGCAAACGAGCCCCATTCAGTCTCAGTCTCCGCTGCACACATTCACACCTCTCCAGTCTGGTTATGGCTCTAAATATGTTTTTCTTTTGTCCTCATTATAATTACTAACGACTGGCTATTCACGCTGTTTTAATCCCTAATTTCTTTTTTCAAAGTTCTCAGTTCACATTTGAAACTGTATCAAATGACCTTCTTGAAAAAAGAAACATTTCAGTAAGCATTCCTATTTAGAAAAAATCATAAAAATAACAGCTAGGTGGCAGGTGCACCTAGGCCTAGCTAGCATGTTAGCTTAGCACAACATCAATACACGACAATTTATGAGATTAAAACCATGTTTGTTCTCCAAACTTACTTTATAACGCAAGTCGAGTGTTTTAAATAACCTTCTGTGATCTGATTTGGCTTTAGATTAAAAAATCAGACAGAAAATATATTATTTATAGTATTCTGCACAATGATAAAGTCTATATCGATTAGCATTACATTATAAATATAATCTATTATTATGAAAATACCTGACATGGCTCGAAGAACACAGGTAAATCAAATATCATTGCAATCATGTTTATTGTTTTCAAAACTTATTTATCTGCATGTTACAGCGATCTCTGGAAGCTTTGTATGTGTCAGGAACTTCCTGGATGTCACATGATTATGGCTCTTCTTCGTGTGTTCCATATATGGACTGCATGTGCACACGGCGCCCTCAGGCTGCCAGTATGGGTTGAAAACACAGTACATCAGAGTATCCAGCGCTCGTAATGATTACAACGGCCCATTTGGGTATAAATTCAATAAATATTATTCCTGTCTATATAAATCTGATGTAAACCTATGAGAATCTATCAATATTTCTCCAAATCTGCACATTTTTGAGCTAAAAGCCCTGAGAGACGTTGTTTTGTCGAGCGCTGTCATGACGACCTCACAGGAGTTTTTTTCTGAATGAGACCGGCTGACTCTCATAATTCATATTAAAGGTATCGACTCATTTTTTGATTACATAACTCCTGACACAAATTTAGACATAACTGTCACTATAAGTTTCTCAGAATACAATAGTGGTCAAATACTGAAACTTGAGTCTTAGATCTTTTTAATGATGTATAGTTTGTCAAGGTAATAACTTTAAATCTGATAGTAACTTTGAACTATTTAAACAAAAAAAAACGCTTCAGTGCGCCGGCGCTCTGGCAACGGTTAACAGGTTAAATCAGTGTATGAAACAGCTGTGTTTATTGTTGATTTAACGAATATAGTCATGTTTTTTATGATGTTTTAGACCGTCTGGAGGTCAAGGGCGGTCCGGAGGCTGGAGATGTCGTGACTGTGGGGAAGCTGCGGCTCTTGCGCCGGTCGGAGCCGGCCGTCCTCATGGTCCTCGACTTCTCCCAAGCCGAGGCCCCACCCGACGCCTCGTCAGATGAGGCAGGGCCCCGAGCCTCAGGCGGGGGGGCCACCGGCTCAGGTGTGGGCCTCACCAGTCGGGGCGTGGGCAGAGGACCTGCAGGACATCTTGAGTATGAATCCGTTTATCATCACAATCCTAATAGTGCTCCAGTTACTCAATAAGTGCTCAACTATATTGATGGTTTGTTTTTCAGGTGAGCTCCTTCCCAACTCTCAGAGGGACTCTCAGGAGATGTATACTGTGGATTTCGGGACCTGGGAGTCAATGTTCGATCAGTTGGTTCGATCCATTTTAATGTGTACTATTTATGTGTTTTCTAAATAAAAACAAAATCAAAATATGATTTTGGGTGTTTGTGTTCATTGTGTGCTGTTTTTTTAATGCTAAAAAAATTGTATAAACACATTTAAATTTTAAATCAAAATTACAAAGGAATTGAAACATCAATTTGTATTTATTTACATTTTTCTTAGCTTTCAGGTCCTTTGTTTTACTTGAAAGTTAGATGAATGGGTTCGGTTGTGTGTAATTAGTACATAAAATGTGGTTTAGTCAATAAAAATGTATATTAAATGTGAAATATGAACTGCATTTTCCCAGTCGACTTTCGCATCGAGCTGACAGTGAGCTCAAAAAGACTGGTGATTGGACGACCTTTTCCCAGTCGACTTTTGCACATCCTCGACATGAAAGTGAGCTCAAAAATGTGTTTACAAGACAAACAGACAAACAAAAATTTGAACAAATACTGTAAAAATGTAATGTATTGACAGGCTTTCAACACACTATCGCACTTGTGATGTAATGGCTTTCAAAAATGTACAGACATGCTGTTTTTGTAAATTGGGTTTCAAACATTTATTGAAAAAATACAGTATATTACAGTATATTAACAGTAAATTATTAAAGTATAACAGTAAAGTATTACCCATATTGAAATGCATTTACAAAGGCAACAGTGCCAAAAAGGAAACAATACAACAAACAATCTGCATGTTGTACAAAAAAGGTAAACCAATACAGTAACAATTTAAGCAATTCACAGGCTCTCAAGACACTATCACACTTGTGATGTGATGGTTTTCAAAGATTTACAGACAGCCTGTGTTGTCATTTGTGTTTCAAACTTGTTGAAAAATATACAGAAAAAAAAAACCCTGCACATTACCATGCAACTCCCAACCAGTGCTATAGCCTTTAAAGGGTTAGTTCACCCAAAAATGTAAATTCTGTCAATAATTACTCTCCCTCATGTTGTTCAACCCCGTAAGACCTTCGTTCATCTTCGGAACACGAATTAAGATATTTTTGATTAAATCTGAGAGCTGGATCACTCCTCCATAGGCTTCTTAAGGGATTGAATTTGCCGGCCTCGAAAAGTTATTAAAGACATCGTTAAAATAGTCCAAGTGACTACAGTGACTCAATTTTAAGTTTATCAAGCGACGAGAATACTTTTTGTCCACAAAAAAAAATAACGACTTTATTTCAACTATTCATTTCCTTCTCTGTGGGCCTCGAGTCAGTTAACGTAGTCTGATAGCGTAGAGCTACATCACACGTAGGCTCACTATTGGCCGACGCTGGTCATGTGTGTGATGCGTGTGACGTACAACAACAGAAGCTCTACGCTTTTACACTAGTGAACTGACTCGAGGACACCACAGGCTATCGAGTCGGCCGACAGCTCCAGATATTTAGCATGCTAGATCTCTGTCTGGCGTCGGTGAGCGTTTTTGATGCGCCGTTTAGTATTTCACACATAAAGATTGGCGAGCGCGGATCAGCCGCAGATTTGCACGCGATTACAGCCCGACCTGTCGGCGAGCTCGTTAACTTGCACATCGGGCTTAAATCCTGTAGTGTGCACTCGGCATCAAGTGCACTGCCAGACAGGGAGTCAGCAAGAGGACCAAGAGGCTGTGCAGAGGAAGGTGACGACCATCAACCCTCATGTAAACAGCTTTATTCAGTCCTTGGTGGAGTTTGAGTGATAAACTTCAAACTAAACTCTTAGTGGGACGCTTGTTCTTGTTTTAGTTGTTTACTTTAATTCTTATCTCTAACCCAATCCTGAAGTTCACCCAAAAGTGACATTTGTCATCACTTTCTCACCCTCATGTTGTTCCAAACCTGTACGAGTTTCTTTGTTCTGCTGAACACAAAAGAAGATATTTTGAAGAATGTTGGTAATCAAACAGTTGATTTTTTTTTTCCTACTATGGAAGTCAATAGCTACCGTCAACTGTTTGATTACCTATATTCCTTAAAATATAACTTCTACAGGCTGTGCAAAAGTGAATTGGGTGACGACGGCTGTCCCCATCTGCTGAGTAAGAGCATCTAAAACAGAAAATTGTCACGAGATGCACACAAAAAGGTAAGATCCAAATGCAGTGTTTATTTAGTGTAATCCATATTCATCGTTAGCCAGGCAAAGGTTCAAAATCCATTAAGCAGTCCATAAGCAAGAAACAAAACAAGACAAGAACTCTGAAGTGCAAACAGACATTAAGCACAAGATAGTCCAGGAAGCCAATGGCAGCAGGAGAGCGTGACGCAGGGACTTCGATGGGCTAATCCACGGTGCCGAGTGAAGATAAAGGTGCGGTAAATCCCAGAGTGAAGAGTGAAGAACGACGTGGGAATCTCAGCAGCAGAACTAGAACAAAGTCCAACAGCACACTAACTCAGGCAGACAAGAGAACACACGAGGAACTGGAAACAGGAAACCACATGAGAGAGCACCAAACAACGATCTGACAAACATAAGACGAAAGACAAGGCATTAAATAGGCTGACTGATGGAATGCAGCTGGCACTGATGAGATAATCAGGTAATCAGCAGTAACGCCCACACGAAACAATAAGCACGCACATACACATACACAAGACAAGGAGAAGACCGTGGATTCAACAACCGTGACAGTAATAAAATCACAATGCAAAAAATTAGCATTTAAGTTGAACAGAAAACATATTTGAACACTTGGAACAAATTCAGTAGCCTATAGGCCTATGATTTTTCAATGATCGGATATTTGTCCATGTGTTGTAGGCTAGCCTATCAGGTTTCCCTACATTCAAAGAACTTTTCAAACTGCCCAATATGTTCATGGATGTATTCGAATTAAAGGGAGGCAAAAAGGATTAGCTTCCAGTGACATCTTTCATAAGGAAAATTTATGAGGCCAAGTAACTCTAAAAAATTCATGTTTATTATTTTATTAGTTCATAACTAATTGTAAAATAACTCAAACTCAACAAATTTAATATAAATAACTGGATACTTATAACTCACTGATTCTTGAGAGTCGGGACAAAACACGTTTTAAAAAACTGTAAAAAAAAATACACACAATGGGGCGGTTTCCCGGACAGGGTTCAAATTAAGCCTGGAGTAGGCCTTAATCTAGAATAGTTAATCGTATCTTAAAAAATGGCTTTCTATAACACAGATTAAGTACAGATTAGTTACACCTGGACTATGGAGTCCTGAACTAAAATAAATCAGATTAAATTAAAACCAACTGTACTAATCTGAATTAGCATGACAGAGGTTGCCTATAAAATATGGAATGAACCAAGAAAAGCTTAAAATTGCATGGAACTGAGAAGCAATTACAAGGAAAACAATGGCATCAGAAACAGACTGCAATCAAAACACATTTACTAACAAGAGAAAAAAAAATTAAGCCTGTATATATATATATATATATATTTTTTTTTTTTTTTTTTTTTTTTTAACTAGACTCAATGGTGTTCATTAACAATGAATGGTTTTCATTTAACATGAATTATTCAAATAACTCTATAATTAATGCTGTTTGTTTATTCCTGTGACTTACATAACAAACTTACTATAACATTTCTTTATACATGTGGAGTTGGCAGTTTAGAAGCAATACTAGTTTCAACTCGAGTACTTCCATAGTGGTTGCTTTATTATTATTTCAAGCAGAATTCTTGGTAGCAGTCCTCGGTCCAAGCACAGACTCAACACTTCACCACAGTGGTAACCCCCCAAAATACTAACATAACAGAAACTTTTAAATACCAACATAATAATAGAACCTAAACATCAACAAGTCTCTCCGTTTTCTCATCTTGCTAAAAAATATTCATAAAATATCACTTTATTTAAAAAACTACATTTCAGCCCTGTGCAAAGCATGATGGGAAGTGAATGTCCTGGATGACTGGGTTACTAGATTGAAACATTTCAAAATGAAAACATTTTGAACAAGAAACTCGATACAATGGTGTTAAAACAAAACCATTGAAACACAAAGTTAATCTGAAGTTAAACCTGCCTCCTGGTAGGTTTAATTTAAGCCTCAATTTAGTCTTGGAGTAACTCTAGTCTTCCTACAGGAAATTAGCTTATTAAACTCTGGACTAAACTAAATCTAGGACTATTTAAAGCCATGACAGAGAAAGCAGATTTCTGTTAATCTGGTTTAAAGGGCCATTTTAGTCTAGGACTAGGCTTAATCTCTGTCCGGGAAACCGCCCCTACATCAATTAGAGTTGTATGTTTCTGCAGAGAAAGGTCTTAGCTATTTAACCATGTAAAGGAACAGATTCTAAATAAAAACACATTTTTAACAAATAAACATGTTTCCCTTCAGAACTGGATTTGTGTAAACTCCGTCAGACACACTAAAAAGTATAAAATTTTAATTCTTCCAATCCAACAAGAATCTAAAGTTCTGGGCCCGTATTCCTAAAGAATCTAAGAATCCTTTTAGAAAACTCTTAATTTAGCTTAAAAACTTTTACGTAGGAGTCTTAGCTTAAGAGTGATTCGGGACCGATCTAAGAGCAACTCTGAGTAAGGAAAAGACAAAAACTTTTATCTTAGTGAGGAGGCGGGGCCAGGCACGGATTAATGCACGGGCCTACTGGGCACTTGCCCAGGGCACTGGGCCAGCAGGGGGCCCTGTAAAATTTACTGTGTCTATTCTTTTCAAATAATTATTTATTTTTATTTTCAGTAAAATTGTGTGAAATATTGAGGAATAATGTGATTTTTTTTGCAGTTGCAAAGTATTAATTAGTAAATAAATCAAATAAATAATTTTAGTGTATTGCTGCGCTGTTGAGAAGGACATCTAGAGGCGAGTGAAAAGCATTGCGTAATATAAAAGTCACGCGTAGAAGACGGTTACTCAAAAACCAAAACAAAAATGAGTTTAAAACCACAACTTGTTTAATTTAACGTAAAGACCTGGATACTAGAATTACTAATTAAATAAATGTCAACTAGCCTAAATGCATTGATTAGAATTGCCATTGACTAAAGATTTTTCTAGTCGACTATATCCACCTGTTTCCGGGGGGCGCTACTGTAAAAAATAAAGTGGGTGCAACTTCCGGTCAGGCGGCGGAAGTAGCATACCAATGGTATTTTGTGTGCTATTTAGCGAATGGGCTAGGTGTTTTCTTTTTTTTCGGATCATTTTTTTACTATTTAAACTAAGTCGCAAACCTTTATGAGAGATGTCGTTACGGAGCTCATGGGCAACATGTGCTAATTCAGTGGCCAATTTTATTATAGCCTACAATTATCCCATTATATAAACATCTCCATGTTTTCGGTGCTGATGCAGACGTGCTCATGTAACATGTAAGGGCGGCGCTGCCAATAAAACACCTAAAAGCTGTCACAAAGAACCGGCAAAAGTAATGATTATGAATATGTAAAATATAGCAATGATAGATTTTAATTAGGCTATTTATTAATAAACAAGTGTTTTCTGTGTCGATGCTGACTCGCGATCTTCACAGTAGTGAATGCACATTTCATACGGATTACATAGTTTTCTTTCGTTTTGAATTGTTCCGTTTAAGACATTTCAAGCGTTCTGTAGATAATATATATAGGTATATTTCTCAGGTCTGTAAGGCAAGTAGACTATGCTGAGTTTCGGTTCATTTATGAGACGAGCTGCAGTTCAGGCGCCGGCGCCTCCGTGTGGTGATATTGTCTGCTATATTTACTTATTATTTATTAAATCCAGGTAATTTGTGGATGAAACATTGATTAAAATGAAGATACAATTAATACAAAACAAAATTAACTTTAAAGAAAGGCTTAGTGCTTTCTGTTTGAGGCCTGTAAAAGTTTTAAACCAGTCTTTTAGTAGGCTAACGCTTTCAGGGAACTGTCACGTCCATAACATTGTTTTTTCCTCATAAATGTGATTAATATTTTATTTTCTGTGGAGAGCCAACCCTTCTTCATCCAGTGGGTAGTATTACTTTAGGTTGCGCAGTGTAATTCACACATTTCACAGAATTACTAAAAAAAAAAATTGCCACCTAAAACTTTAAGATTTGTTTGCATGTGTTGCATGTGTATTTCCCTCATATTAAATATAAAATGCATGTGTTATATTTTTCTAATGTCTGGACTCCTTTATTAATGGAGTATGATATATAAACAGAAGTTTTAATATATTAAATGCATTTTTTGTGGTATTGTATTGTATAATGTTAACTTCAAATAATAGGCTACTAATAGTAATTTAGATATGCTATAGCCTATTGGATCTGGACGGGAAGGATAACTCTGGGAGTTGAAATTCTCCCTTCACACACCGCGACACAGGTTCGTGGATCGATTTCGGTTTTATATCGCGTATGTTACAGCATATTTAACATGATTCTTTTATTATTATTTATGTAGGAACAAACAAGGGTCTCTGTTTAAGAAACGCCGGCTCGCAGCAGCAGGTTCCAGAGCACCGCAGCGCATCTTCAAGTTTAGCCTAACCTCCAGTTTAACTGCCAAGTTGATCTTCTAGTAATAAAGAATTCGTCGTGGAAAAACACGCTGTATTTTTATTGCATTTTTAATTTATAAAAAGTTAAATAATAATAAATTTTAACATAAATATTAGTTTAGCCTATAACGTTAAGGTGATCATACACAGGGCAACTATTTGAGCAATGTTGCTGGGCAATCTTGCCGAGCGATTGTTGCTTGGGCACTTTCCCATTGAAAATGGGCAATATATTTCTATCTGGATAATTTAGATCGGTTGTGGGCCCTGTGTCTCATCTGGTTGGCCCGTTGACGGCAACATTGCCCAGCAACATTGCTCAAAAAGTTGCCCTGTGTATCATCACCTTCAGTCGATCGTTAATTCTCCCGACGATCGACTAAGAAAATGTAATCGAATGCCCATCCCTAGTAGCCTAAGTTACTGCTATTTCACCCTTTTTTAATTTCGTTGAGGTTATGTTCCCACATCGTTAGCAAGTTTGGATCGCTAACGTTACATCTTGAATGACTATCAACTTGGCTATCCATTTTTTCGTAGTGCCGCAGGTATGATTGGCTCCGTTTCTCATCCACTCGTTCGACTGTATAACTTGGGCTGATAGTAATTTCCGTGCTGTAGAATCCCCGGTGTTGCAGCAGCCCTGTCATCAGCTGAGTGTGTGCCCGGCTGTCAGCAATCAGAGCCTGGGGCCGTGACTGAAGGCTGATAAACATAGGTATGTCGCTATACTGTTTAATAGTTGAATGGTTAATATGGGATATGGTCGTAAATAGACATCATGTGTATTTCAGGGAGTGCTATTTAACCGGGGGTACAGCCGCGAGTCGGCTGCATCGGCGCTGAACATCTGCTGCTTTGCTTAAACCTATTTCCTGTCATGTGTTGCCTACGGGTTTTCTTCGTCGTTTCCGGCTGCTCTGTCCCACGAAATCGATGATTGTGGGACTCGTGGCTAGTCCAATTTAGCGAGTGGTTGACCTGTTCCTCCGTTGCTTGTCTGACTTAGTTGGATTTCTCATTTCTCCCTTTGTTGTGACTATCTGAGTAATGTTGTAAAACATGTTTGATGTATTGGCATCTCTTCTTCTTTTTTTGTTTTGTTCTTTTTATAGGTCAAAGTTGTTTGTGTGTTTATTTATTTTATTTACGTTGTTGTCTGGAGGCCTTTCCCCCTCTGCTGATGTCCAAGGGGATTGGCCCATTTGTTATGATTGTTTTTGTTTGATATTGTTTTTGTTTTCTTGAGTTGTCCACACCGACGGGAGACCGTGGCATTTTTCCCTTCATTTATTAGTTGGTATGGTTTATTATTGTTGTATGTATGTTTGTTTATTATGTGAGGGTTAGTATGTATTCATATTGTTAGTTTGTGTAATCCCTCTGGGTGGACTACTGGACCCGTTCATTATAATCTGTGTGTATGCAACTGTGTAACTCTCATGTGTCTTCCTTCTGTCTAGGTGCTGAGAGCTGCCAGTGGGAGCAGTGCCCATGCGGTGGTGGGTCCCTTGACGTATGCAGTGGTTGTGTGTTCACTAGTGTGGTTAGATTCTTTGAGGTGGGTGTGAACCCGGCACGTGTGATTGGGGTGTTTCCCATGGATGCTCATTGCTGGAGTTACGAGTCTTCCACTGGCGAGCTTCAGCACAATTTTCTGTGTGTGTATAGGAGTAAAGGTGGTGCGTGTCTTATTGATTTAGTGTGTAGTGCTTTTTGTTTGCTGTGAAACATTCCCTGGTGTGTGTTGGGAAATCCAAATGTTTTTTTATTGTGGAGTGAACTATTGTGTGTTCATTGAGGTAAAAATAAACTTAAATGATTGTATTGGACCACTGTCTCTGGCTAAATCAATCAATGAACTTGAGTGCCTTGCTAGAACAAAGTAATAAATTCTTTGGGTGCGAGTCCCATCGTGGCGTAGTCTGCGAATTGTCTGGGCTTAAGCCCTGTTAATTATATTCCATCTGCCACATATGCATACTTAGGCGGCACAGCAATCTGGACAAAAGATCTTGCTGCACTGGGTCAAGGACATTGTGAATCACTTCTGGTTCTGTTGTAAGAAGGCAGACACGGTACAGCAGTTCACTGTAAGTAATATATCTCCCAGTAGTCATCTCTACCTGTGACTAAATTCAACAACATTTCCATGAAGCAAACTTACATGTATCAAGTACAATGCTTCTATGTGCAGTGAGATTCAGTGTTTTAGGATAAGATTATATTTTTGCACAACATACTCATTACAAAACACATTACAATTTCAACAATATCTATGCCTTATTTGTTCTTTGACCGTATGGTCTGATTACAAGATTTGTATTTTAGAAACTATGGAGCAGTGTTCTTCACCATGTAACAAATGAGCACGAATGGTACCTTGGTCACTGCCTGCACGGTAGCCTGCCAGAAATTCAAGACAAGCAATGGCTGGAGAGTGGTTCCAAAGCTCACAAGGCACTGAAAGAGATCGTTCTCAAAAAGAGGTGGCTCAGAAATGTCAACCGATATCTACCTTTCAGGTAACTTATGGAAGCACCTTCATGTCTGTTTCAAAATGGAATTCATCGCATCATATTGCCAGTATTCATCACTGTGATCAATGTTTTGAATACTACTTGAAATATGAACACATGTCAGTAGAGGCATAGGTATGTACAGGAAAAATCTTAGCTGAGACGTCTGTGTATTTATACATTTAAAATATAACTAAGTTATTTATCGTAATTTAGGTCAGTTTGTATGATAACTCTCTATTTTATTTACTAATGTTATTGATCAGTACAATGTTATGCTTGATTTATACATTGCACTTATTAATCATCATCTAATTACAATGCTTTGGGTTTTTTTCCACAACGGAGCAAGCTCTACACTACCAGAGTCAAGAGACGAGCACTGAGCTAAAACCTCAGAAATCTGAACCCCCAAGTTCATAAGTCTACCTTCAACTGAGCTAGCCAAACTATTCTTGTAGCTTAATTTTAACCTGAAATTAGATGCATATACCTAAAAGTGTATGACACCTAAGAAAAGTGCTCAAATATGTAAATACATTGTAATTCATTTTACACATTTTTATTTTATTTTTTGTTATAATATCCTTATTACAAAAATACCCAAACACTTTTTTTTATTTACACTACCACTCTTCTAAGCAGGTTCTTATGAAGAAGGCAGCATATAATAATATATTCTTTATATTTGTAATACAAACATTTTAAACTGTAGAGTGGCAAAACAATTTTTTACCGAAGTAACAGGTAAGACAACATATATGTAAAACTGAAAATGTAACATTGAATAAATAATTATAATTAAAAAAAAATAAATAAAAAAAAAGTCCTTTGAACATAAATACCTGTTTATAGGAGAACATGACATAAGCAGCATGCTTCTACAACACAGCAGCGATGAATCCGGATGACAATCCGTTTCCCGTCCCAAGTGAACCACACTGCCACAAAACGGCATTTCTGTAAGCAGCAGAGCGGTATTCCCGGTTGTCATCCCCAGGTTCCTGTGTGTCATGGATGGCATAAATGTCGTTTCTTAAACGGCGTGACAAGCGCAATACATGCTCATCCAATATGTATAACGACATGTGGGGCAACATGCTTACACATGTGCCCTCTGTCATGCCACAACATTTTTTTTCAATATCAGACGGCATTTCAACAGAGGTGGAAAGTAACGAATTACATTTACTCGCGTTACGTAATTGAGTAGTTTTTTTGTGTACTTCTACTTTTTTAAGTAGTTTTTAAAATCTGTACTTTTACTTTTACTTAAGTACGTTTTGTTTGAAGTATTTTACTTCGCTACATTTGAAATCGTATCCGTTACTGAGTAAAAAATAATAATACAAGGGAGAAGAAAAAAAAATACCACTCCGGAAACTACTGCATTGATTGATTGAAGGGCGGGAGAACAAACGCGCAAGAAAGGTGACGCAGACCCAGCTGAAGCTGAAAGCAAAGCGCCCTCGAATTCTTATGAAGCGAATTATGGCCAGTATGAAAATACTTTGTAGAAAAAAGCGTGGTTGTCCTCGAGGATAGATATCCAATTTGCAAAAAATGTGGACGCAAAGTGGCTGCAAAAGGAGGATACATAGGACACCATCCCTGCAGATAAAGGTAGATTATAACGTAAGGCCGAATGATTTACGTGATGCAGAGGGAATCCCGGAATCCAGTCATGAAAATGGAATTTACATAACGCAGATGTCACGTAAAACACGCAAAATAATGGATGGATGAATAAATGGAAAGTAGAACTGTCCAATCGCGACATGGTCTGTGATTTAAGCACAAAAATACTACTATGTAAATATATAACCTATTTGTTCTGCTGAGCTGCGCCGCTTTGTCTACTAAGTTACTCAAGTACGCGTGACGTTCATGGTGTTTTCAGTGTCTCACAAACAATTTGAGGACATGAATACATGAACATTTCCAGAGCTGCTCTGAGAGAACGCCTAATGAGCATTTTCATCATTTTATTTGAGAAAAACCATTGTCAAATACACTTTGAAACAGGTCTTCACTACAACCTGTCAAAATAAAAGTTCGGTTTTACTACTAGGAGACATTCTGACAGAAATATATTACTATTGTAGGCATACAATAGAACGTACTTCTCAAAATAATAATAATAATAACAACAATAATAATACATTTTATTTAAACATTATTTAAAGGAATATTTTTTTTTGTCCATGGTTTAATTTAGTAAATCTGTTTTTGCAGCGCTTCCCCCAAAAATAAAAGGACACAAGTTTAAATTTACATTTGATTACCACCGTTTTTGATTATATATTTGGATTAAATCATAAAAAGAAACATTAATTTTCTGAATAAAATACATTTCATAGGACTATATTATTCTTAAAAATTTTAATAAATTATTAATGTTAAAAATAAGTTGTTAATCTAATTCATTATCAATTATTGAATTTAATTGTTTAGACATGTTTTATTGAAATTTTAATAAACAAAACAAACAAATGGTTTCAAGTTTGTTATAGTAAAAGCATTTGTTCAACCAAAAAAATTGATTAATACTGTAAACCGTGATATTTTCTGAGATGTTATCATACTGTGAAAATCTCAATGCTACACAGGGGATTCCCCCACCCCACCCCGCTGTTAAAAAAGTTACTCAGTAACTTTTACTCTGAGTAAATTTTAAATGAGCTACTTTTTACTTTTACTTGAGTAGATTTTAGACCGGTAATTTTACTTGTACTTAAGTAAAATTTCATTGAAGTAGTAGTACTTTTACTTGAGTAGAATATTTTATTACTCTTTCCACCTCTGCATTTCAATGCACCTTGTACAAGAACAGCATCGAGCTGCATCCTGTAATTGTTTGTACAAGAACACCATCGAGGTGCATCCTGTAATTGTTCCTCTTGATGAGCAAGTGGTTGGAGGACATCAAAAATGAGGCCTGGTTCTCTATTCATGACTCTAAGCAAGAGACTCTAAACCTCGGGATAAACAGAGAGACTAATATTAGCGTAGACGCCATCCTTCTTATGATGTACAAAGTACATCAGGATTTATGGGAAGTGTTCCCGGTTCCGGCTGATCTAAACTATGCAGCCTAACATTATAGCAATCTATAATGTGTTATGTGTATGCTAAGCCAAAGAGATGTGTTTTTAGTCTAGATTTGAACTGACAGACTGTGTCTGCTTCCCGGACCATGTTAGGAATATTGTTCCAAAGTTTTGGTGCTAAATAGGAAAAGGATCTACAGCCAGCAGTTGATTTTGATATTCTAGGTATTATCAACTGGCCATAATTTTGAGATCGCAATAGACGTGAAGGACTATAATGGGTTAAGAGCTCGCTCAAGTACTGCAGAGCTAAACCATTTAGTGCTTTGTAAGTAATCAGCAATATTTTAAAATGTATACAATGTTTAATAGGGAGCCAATGCAGTGTTGACAGAACCGGGCTAATATGGTCGTACTTCCTGGTTCTGGTAAGAACTCTAGCGGCTGCGTTTTGAACTAGCTGTAGTTTGTTTATTAAGCGTGCAGGGCAACCACCCAGTAGAGCATTACAATAATCTATTCTTGAGGTCATGAACGCATGAACTAATTGTTCCGCATTTGTCAATGAGAGCATATGACGTAATTTAGATATATTTTTAAGATGGAAAAATGCGGTTTTACAGACACTAGACACGTGACTTTCAAATGAGAGATTGGTATCAAAGAGCACACACACAGACACACCCACACACACACCCACACACACACCCAGGTTCCTAACTGACGACGAAGACTTAACAGAGCAGCCATCAAGTGTTAGACAGTATTCTAGGTTATTACGTGTGGAAGTTTTTTGTCCAATAATTAGAATCTCTGTTTTTTCAGAATTTAGTAGTAGGAAATTACTAGTCATCCAATTTTTTATATCAGCTATGCATTCCGTTAATTTTGTGAATTGGTGAGTTTCGTTAGTCAAGTCAAGTCAAGTTATCCTCATTTATATAGCGCTTTTAACAATGTAGATTGTTTCAAAGCAGCTTTACAGAGATAAATATATAATTTAAGGTAACAGAGATTGGTTTAGTTTTATAGTGGTTCTTGAAAAATGTTTTTTCCAGCTAAAGTTAGTTTTGATTGATTCACTTCCGTCTAAATGATCATTTGTTATTAAATTAGGGGCCGCTAAGACGACACCGTTCTCTCTAAACAGACTTTAAACGTGAACCTGTGATAGACGCTGATGGCGTTCACATGCGCATTAAGAATTGATTCTATAGTTATGTGCGTTTGAATATATGTGCGCAGGTTTGTAATTCTTACAAACCATGCCTAAACAAACTACTTGTCTTGTCTATAAATTTTGATGCAGAATTTTATTTTATCTTATCACTTCGGGTAGGTACGCGAACCGAAAAATTCCACTAGGCTTTATCTGTAGAGTGGTATAGGGATCCTCCAAAGGGAGAGGCTAGTTGGCACTTCAGCACTGCATTGTCATCGGGTCCAGGCGAAAGTCCTTCGTCAGATCTGGAAACGGCCTGGATCCGGCAGGCTGCGTGAAAACCTCGGGATAAACAAAGACACTAAAATTAGCGTAGATGCCATTCTTCTTATGATGTAACGAGTACATCAGGATTTAAGGGAAGTGTTCTCAGTTCCGGCTGACCTAATCTAAGCAGCCTAATATTGAATTATAGAACTCTATAGAGTGTTATGTGAATGCTAGGTCTAAGAGATGTGTTTTTAGTCTAGCTTTGAACTGACAGACTGTGTCTGCTTCCCGGACAATGTTAGGAAGATTGTTCCAGAGTTTTGGTGCTAAATAGGAAAAGGATCTACCGCCTGCAGTCGATTTAGATATTCTAGGTATTATCAACTGGCCAGAACTTTGAGATCGCAATAGACGTGAAGGACTATAATGCGTTAAGAGCTCGCTCAAGTACTGGGGAGCTAAACCATTTAGTGCTTTGTAAGTAATCAGCAATATTTTAAAATTTATACGATGTTTAATAGGGAGCCAATGCAGTGTTGACAGAACCGGGCTAATATGGTCGTACTTCCTGGTTCTGGTAAGAACTCTAGCTGCTGCGTTTTGAACTAGCTGTAGTTTGTTTATTAAGCGTGCAGGGCAACCACCCAGTAGAGCATTACAATAATCTAACCTTGATGTCATGAACGCATGAACTAGTTGTTCCGCATTTGTCAATGAGAGCATATGACGTAATTTAGATATATTTTTAAGATGGAAAAATGCGGTTTTACAGACACTAGACACGTGACTTTCAAATGAAAGATTGGTATCAAAGAGCACACCCAGGTTCCTAACTGACGACGAAGACTTAACAGAGCAGCCATCAAGTGTTAGACGGTATTCTAGGTTATTACGTGTGGAAGTTTTTTGTCCAATAATTAGAATCTCTGTTTTTTCAGAATTTAGTAGTAGGAAATTACTAGTCATCCAATTTTTTATATCAACTATGCATTCCGATAATTTTGTGAATTGGTGAGTTTCGTTAGGTTTGGAAGAAATATAGAGCTGAGTATCATCAGCATAACAGTGAAGCTAATTCCATGTTTCCTAATGATATCTCCTAAAGGTAGCATGTACAGAGTGAAAAGCAGCGGTCCTAGTACTGAGCCTTGTGGTACGCCATACTGAACTTGTGATCGATAAGACATCTCTTCATTTACTGCTACAAACTGATAGCGGTCAGATAAATATGATTTAAACCATGCTAGTGCAATTCCACTAATGCCAACATAGTTTTCTAGTCTATTTAAGAGAATGTTGTGGTCAATGGTGTCAAATGCAGCACTAAGATCGAGTAGCACTAATAGAGAGATACAACCACGATCGGATGATAAGAGCAAATCATTTGTGACTCTAATGAGAGCTGTCTCAGTACTATGGTGCGGTCTAAATCCTGACTGGAAATCCTCGCAGATACCATTTCTTTTCAAAAAGGAACACAGTTGTGAGGATACTGCTTTTTCTAATATCTTTGATAGAAAAGGTAGATTTGAGATCGGCCTGTAATTGACTAATTCTGTAGGATCAAGTTGCGTTTTTTTAACAAGTGGTTTAATCATAGCCAGCTTAAAGGTTTTTGGTACGTATCCTAGAGACAAAGACGAATTAATGATGTTAAGAAGAGAATCTAAGACTTCTGGAAGCATCTCTTTCAATAGTTTAGTCGGTATAGGGTCTAACATACATGTTGTCGATTTAGATGAATTAACGAGTTTGCAAAATTCTTCCTCTCCTATGGCAATGAATGAATCAAATTTTTCCTCAGGGAGACTACAATGCACTCCCTGATGCGATACTGTAGTAGACGGTTGCATAGTTATAATTTTGTCCCTAATATTATCAATCTTATAAGTGAAGAAGTTCATAAAGTCATTACTGCTGTGTTTCTTGGAAACTTCTGGGCTTGAAGCTTTCTTTTTCGTTAGTGTAGCCACTTTTTCAAATAAATACCTAGGATTATGTTTATTTTCTTCTAATAGGGTTGAAAAATAAGCAGATCTAGCAGCTTTTAAAGCCTCTCTGTAAGCAATCGAGCTCTCCTTCCATGCAATCCGAAATACCTCTAGTTTTGTTTTCTTCCAGTTGCGCTCCATTTTTCTGGCTGCTCTCTTAAGGGCCCGGGTGTGCTCGTTGTACCACGGCGTTGGACTATTTTCTTTAATCTTCTTTAAGCGCAACGGAGCAACTGTGTCTAAAGTGCTGGAAAGGAGAGAGTTAAAAGTTTCTGTTGCAATATCAAGTTCTTCTAAGCTATCTGGGATGCTGAGATGATGAAACTGATTAGGAAGATTATTGATAAAGCAATCTTTAGTGGCAGAAGTGATAGGTCTAACATACTTGTAACACGGAGTCGGCTTTGCAGCCTTGGCTAAATGTAATTTACATGAGACTAGATAATGATCTGAGATGTCGTCGCTCTGCTGCAGAATTTCAACAGCATCAACATTGATTCCATGTGATAATATTAGATCTAGAGTATGATTACGACAATGAGTAGGTCCTGACACGTGTTGTCTAACTCCAATAGAGTTAAGAATGTCTTTAAATGCCAATCCCAATGCATCTTTTCATTATCTACATGTATATTAAAATCACCAACAATTAGGACTTTATCTGCAGTCAATACTAATTCTGATAGAAAGTCAGCAAATTCTTTGATAAAATCTTTATGGTGCCCTGGTGGCCTGTATACAGTTGCCAGCAGAATTCTTAAACTTGATTTATCGTTTACATTATATATTTTTACATTAAGCAGCAACACTTCAAAAGAAGTATATTTAAAACTAGATTTTTTAGTGGTTTTGAAAATATTACTATAAATTACAGCAACACCTCCCCCTTTGCCTTTCAGGCGAGGTTCATGTTTATAACAGTAATCATGGGGGGTGGACTCATTTAAAGTAATGTAATCGTCTGGTTTTAGCCAGGTTTCTGTCATACAGAGCACATCTAGGTTATAATCTGAAATCATATCATTAACTATGAGCGCTTTTGAAGTAAGGGATCGGATATTCAGTAACCCAAGCTTTATCGTTTGTTCATCTGTATTATATCTATTTTTTATTTGTTGAATATCAATTACATTTTTAACCTTAGATCGGTTTGGAAGTTTTTTGGATTTCCAAATTCGGGGAACAGACACAGTCTCTATATGATGATATCTAGGTGAAAGAGGCTCTATGTGATGGGATTTATCTGACCTTGGTGACGCGAGGCCGCTAGCAGACGGTCGGTTTAGCCAGTTTGTCTGCTTCCTGACCTGAGCCCCAGATTGTCATATTTTGTCTCTAAGACTATGAGCCAAATTACTAGAGAGAAGAGCAGCACCATCCCAGGAGGGATGAATACCATCTCTTTTCAACAGGTCAGGTTTGCCCCAAAAACTTTTCCAATTGTCTATGAATTCTATATTATTTTGCGGACACCACTTAGACAGCCAGCCATTGAGTGATGACAATCTGCTAACTATCTCATCACTCCTTCGAACAGGAAGGGGGCCAGAGCAAATTACAGTGCCTGACATCGTACTTGCGAGTTCAAACACCTCTTTAATATTAATTTTGGTGATCTCCGACTGGCGAAGTCGAACATCATTAGTGCCGACGTGAATAACAATCTTAGAGAATTTACGATTAGCATTAGCCAGCACTTTTAAATTTGCTTTGATGTCAGGCGCTCTGGCTCCCGGCAAACATGTGACTATGTTGGCTGGTGTCCCTATTTTCACGTTCCGTGTAATAGAATCGCCAATTACCAGGGCACAATCAACAGAATTCTCAGTGGGTGTTTCACTGAGCGGGGCAAATCGATTTGTTGTGGTAATCGGAACGGAAGAGTGGTTTTTTGATCCGCGACTAGAGCGATCCCTCACTGTCACCCATCTGCCTGGCTGCACAGGCAATAATTCAGCCGGAACCGAATCATGTAAAGAGTTCACTATGCTAGGCGCATCCAAAATAGTATCTAAAGCTCTAGCACACTTACTATCCTCAATTAAAGTTTGGATGCGTGTTTCTAATTCTGAAATCTTCTCCGTCAGCCTGACTGTCTCCTTGCATTTATCACAAATAAACCCTATATTGCCGACGGGGAAGGCTATGCTAAACATGTAACATGAAGTGCAGGTGACAATAACAGGACAAGACATTACTCACCGTATTTGTTGACTGATTCTTACTCACCTGGGCTTTTTATGAACTCAGAGGCGCGGGCGCGCGAGAGAAAAATAAATAAATAACTGAGCGCACGGGTGGCGCGTTAACAGGCTAGCGAGTTACTAGCGTGTTGTGCTAACAATAACGGAAGCTAGCGATGTCAGGTTAATCTGATGATGTTGTCTAAGCTGTATTTAGTAGTATAAACAACTAGAAATGGTAGTAAATGATGGTTCAAAACAGAAAGAAATACAAAGCTAATACGAGGCTTAGACGGAGCTTACAGCCTCGAAGCAAACAAAACACAGCAGGCAGCTAGGCAGACAGGAGCAATCGATCAGGATCAGGATCAGTTAGGTTTTGAAGAAATATAGAGCCGAGTATCATCAGCATAACAGTGAAAACTAATGCCATGCTTCCTAATGATATCTCCTAACGGTAGCATGTACAGAGTGAACAGCAGCGGTCCTAGTACTGAGCCTTGTGGTACGCCATACTGAACTTTTGACCGATAAGACATCTCTTCATTTACTGCTACAAACTGATAACGGTCAGATAAGTATGATTTAAACCATGCTAGTGCAATTCCACTAATTAATAGTATATACAGTAAGGGAGTTATTGTCAAATTTTCACCTGTAGTAAGCCAGTCTGGTCACTAGGAAAGTACTACACCCTTTAAAACATGAAAAGAATGCTTTAGGGGAATTACAGTAATTTTTATTTTATTTTTAATATTTTTAGAATATCATATATAATGTTATATACAGTGACTTCTGAAAGTAAAAAGGGGGATTTTGAACTAAATAAGTTGAGACAAAAATCTTTGGAAATACCCTTTGATAAACCTGAGATTGTGCACTTAATTACTTGTGAATTATGTGATTACAAAAACTGAGAAATACAGAGATTGAAGCAAAAAACTGGTTGCAAACATAATGGAATGAATGTCTAGTAAATGTTGTACTGTTATTAAGTCCAAAGTTCAGTGTAATGTACAGATCAAAGCTGCCAAGGAAAACTTGGACCGCTTTAATCTTGTCAATATTGCATCAATTTGTAAAACATTAAGCTAGCACAAATATATTGCAACAGTATTTTTTTGAGAAACAGTCTCTGTACTGCTGTATATGTTGTATTTTGCCTTACATTGGCTAAATTGTCCATCACGTGTGAATTACTGAAGATGACAGTATAAAAGCATCCGTTTTGTAACATTCTGATAACAACATTCACATACAGCACACAGATCTCTGACACGCTTTAGCTAAAGCTTTAAGAATGAGGTTAACAATAGCAGTTCTTCTGCTTCTGTGCAAATGTCTTATATTTGAACTGGTCACCTCTGAATTGAGTGATGACTATCAGCCAGCTTGTCCTTTGAAAATATGCACAGACGTACTGAAGGATGTTGGAGCCACTGAGGCACGACTCAAAGCTCTGGAAACTAGATTTGCTGACAGTGAAGCTCAGATTGAGGAAATCAAATAGGAATGCAGAGGTGAGACTACTGCTTTTGAAGACCTATGTGCTGTAATATCATGTACACTGAAAAACAATTGTTGTAGGATTTACTTTAAAACAGTTTTAAATCAGATGTTGCTAGGAAATTTCACAGATAATTACAAAGAAATGGCATGTATCACATTGACTTAAATGTGAAAATTTGAAGTAGAAACACAGAAATAGTATTTTCCTGTAAAACTTACTCCAATAAACTTTGTTATATATATATATATATATATATATATATATATATATATATATAACAATTGTGTTTCAAAAAGTGTTGTATATAATTTGCTTCCATTGCTACTGAGCCAATTTTCAACATTTTAAGATGGTATATGTTCTCTGCAGACAAAGCAAAGGTGGCATTTTCAGCTTCATTAGGATCAAATGGTTTCTTTGGACCAGTTAACACAGATACAACACTGGTTTACAAGAATGTCGTCATTAATGTTGGTGATGCCTACGACCCGGTCACAGGTATTGTTAATCCACACTTCTGAAAACCGTATCAACACTTTTATAATTCATGTCTACAGCTGTTAAATGGAGATCTGTCTCACGTCTCACTCTTTTACAGGGATTTTCACAGCACCAGTACGAGGACTTTACTATTTCAGTTTCTTCTATCATTGTGCTATTGATCATGGAACAGCGTTGACCTTATATATAAATGAAAAGGCTGTAGTATTAACAACACATAACCCTTACAACCCGGGTTCTACACAGAACGGAGGCAACGGCTCAACACTGCTGTTGGAGAAAGGGGATAAAGTCTATATCGTACTCCGAAAGGACACATGGATCTGGGATACATACAGTGTCACAGTGTTCAGTGGTTTTCTTTTCGATGCCATGTAAATAAAATACACCCTGTGAACAAACATAACATAGTGTTGTGTGTGTTCTGCCAGTGTTGTGTGTGTTCTGCCAGCTATGACATGGTTTTTATGATTTGTATCATATTTGATACATCAGGCTTTTATGGCAGAGGAGGAAGGAATGCCTTGATTTTAATAGTAGTCCCAAACTGAGTGAAAATAAGCAATATGTTGTTCATATTTATATGAACACAAGATGAATTTCTGATGCTTGTAATTCATTGAGATCTTTATAATAGTTTAGCAGACCACTTTCATAAAATGCATATAAATATCAGTCATCACTATAGCTGCCGCAATGTCCTAGTAAGATGATATTTAAATGATTGTAGTTTTCAAACACGTAATGGAATAAAATGATGACAGAGATAAGACGATTAAACATTTCTTAAAACTATGGTGGAAAAAAAATGCTAAGTATACTTGTGTAACGGAACAGAGGACCCGGAGACAGAGAAACAGGTGATGGAGTTTATTAGCAGCAATGGCAAAAAGCATACCGTAGGCTACTCCAACAGGCCAGTAAATTTAAATGGAATATTGATTGTAATTTTGGATAGACTCAACCTTCATGTGATAGGCTAATAAGGCTATGCATTAAGCTATTTTAATGAAATGGAAACAAGCAGTCCAGTACTCTAAAATCAGCCATGTGACTTCCCACATTAGATGAAAAACAAGATAACAATTGTGCTCTGAGATTAGTGAGGCATCCACTCCAACAACATTTGGGAGAAGATAAATGTAATTTAATAGCACATACTCCACTCTTCCACAAGTGTTGAGTTGGATTTATTTGTTTCTATTAGCCTAAATTAGCAAAATATTCATCTAACATAAAATTAATCCTAAATCTAGATAAAATGTTATAAGATAAAAACTCAATCAATATTTATTTACATAGTACCCCCACTGGTAGATTCAAGTTCAAGTTGATTTTATTTATACAGCACATTTTATAACAGCCACTGACTGACCTAAGTGATTTACAGAACTACAAAATTAAAAGAGAATAATAAGCACAGATAAGTACAGCAAAGCTAAGAACAGCCTTAAACAGGAGTAGCAAAAACATTATCGGACTTAAAATATAAAATAAGAAAACAGAAATGGCAAACCAGTATCAGACTTATCAATAATAAAACTGAAATGGCTGTGTCCGACAAAAAAAGGAAGTGCGTTTTTAAAAGTGATCATAGAAGGGGCTATCCTAACTTCTAGGGGCAAACAGTTCCACAACCGAGGCCCAACCACAGAAAATGCTATTTCTTTTTGTCAAGACAAGATCACGGCTTATTCAAAAACACATTTCAAACTTTCTATAGATATATTTCTCATGTCTGTGAGGCATACACTGAGTTTCAGTTAATTTATGATGAGATGCCTCCAGTTCACGTGCAATGCAAGTGACCGCGCCGGCGCCTCCATGATTATATTGTCTGCTATATCTGCTTCTTATTAAATCCAGGCAACTGGTTGATGAAAAATTGATTAAAATTAAGATACAATTAATACAAAATTAAATTCATTTTAAAGAAAGGCTTTCTACAAAACAAAACTTAATGAGGTGGTCAAAATCATGTCTGATCGACTCCCGATATATTGCACATCCTATCTTACTCATGCTGTTCACTTTTCATAATCAACATAGATCAGAAAAAAAACATTATAATATTTTAACAAATATGAAACTAAATGCGCTTATTTAATGGCTACAACACATATAGTAGGCCTACAGACTCTATTTGTATAAATTGCTGCACATTCATTCAATTCAGAATTTTACACATAAGTTGAAAGGCATTTGTTTACGTGTAAAACATATCTCCAACATTTATCAAGTTCACAGCATTTCTTAATCATTATGATACTAAAAATCATAATAAAGTAGGCTATGTACAAAAAATCAGATGACCCCAGATTATGAACGAAACGCGTTTAATTACACGTTAAGCATTTTCCTCCCATAGATATGTCGAAATAAGAACTTGATATCTCGGAACAAGATAATGTTTCTTTTTTTCTTCACCATGCAGTTCAGGACTTCCATAGAATACAGCCTGAAAATAATTGCTTCCAGAAATTATTTTTGGGGTGCTTTCGTATTTCTTGCCGCCCAAGAGAGAGAAAGAGCAGATATGCGTTTGTATTTTTTGCTATAGGCCTACAGTTGAATAAATGTGGAAATAGGAAAGGAAAGGGGCTCTATCGGGAGAGATTAAATAACGCTGGCTGGCGTTATTTTGAGAAACTGCTTGGTATCAACATGGACCCGTAACTGCAGCTAACGTTACAGAATGGATGAAAGACCGGTGCAAGACTTAAAAACCAACAAACCTGTAAACTATGATAGCTCAGTCATACTTGAGGTTTCAAGCGTCATTTATATGTGGAAATAAATCTGATATGAATTGGATGTGCATTTTGGACCTGCTGTGTAAGCAGACAGATCGTACATTATGTCAATGTGAGTACGTCATTAAAAATGTGTCTTTTTATAACAGTTTGCGGTACAGATATATCTATAACAAATTAAACAACTCTTGTTGACTAACAGAGTATTAAATTTTGTTCATTTGTGTTAAATAAAAAGCGATCTGGCGCTGAAATATGTATCATGCTGAGTGCTTGTTGTTGCTGCTGCTGTCAATTTAGTGATGAGCAGTTTCTCTAAATAACGCTGCCTAGCATAGTTATTTAGTCTCTCCCAATAGAGCCCGTTTACTTACGCTTCCTCCTTCTCCACATATTCCCAAGAAACTGTGGTGTATCGCTAAAATGCAAACGCATATCAAGCTGCTCTTTCTCTCTCTTTGCTATTTCTCACTGCCTCACTGTAGAAGTAACCATGCGTTACTTAAAAGATTGTGACGTAACTCCTTGATAGTGTTTATCGCGAAAGTTAACCTGCGCGGCCCCGTCCACTAAATCCAGTGAGGTGAAGCTAGAGCTCTAGCCCCTCCTATTTGGCTCTGCATCGAGTACCACTTGTGTTTTGTTGCCATAGAACTCTTGAAGCTCCGCCATCTTCTTGAAAGGGCCAGCTCATTTGCATTTAAAGACCATTCAACATTACAGTGTAATTGAAACATCTTGCAATGACCCCGCTCTGGGATTTTACGTGGCCTATCACTTCGTGGTTGAGTTGCTTTTTGCAAGGCACATTTTGAGTACACAGTTATACCTGGAAATAGATCCTGTTCAAATATATAAATTAACATCACATACCAGGCATTTCCGAGGTGTTTAGTGTTTCTATAAACTGAGAAGGGGAAAAAATTCATGCAGAATATGTCCAATGTGGGCCAGTATCTGGTCACTATGATCCGTAAATCTGTGAGATAAAAAAAACATCTGTGAGCATACTGATAACAGTATCATAGCAACTGTTGTATTACAGTTTTTTCCAACTGCATACAGGCAAAATCTTTTCATGTCACATGATTTTTGAAACCTCACTCAAAGTGTAAAACTACACACCAAATCTCCAAAACCATAAGCTATATCGCAGCCTTTGACTCAGTTTTCAATTGCATAAAACACTTTTTTCAAAACACTACACACAATTCTCTACCTAAAACACAAAATCTAATTCACCAGGTCACACACACACACTTGTTTTTGTGGTATAGAACGATTTTGATGGCCAAACCAGTTTGGTGGTTGTATTTGGGGACACACCTTTCCCAATGCCCCACAGTGATGATAAAACGATCAAACATTTTGTTTTAATATGCAGATCACAAATCTGACTTCAAATTTTCTATACACACAACAGAACAGAAAATATGACTATATGATATTTTGGTGGTTTTGACACACGGATTTGATTGGTTTCACACGCTCACATGCCACACCCCTGATTTCACAACCCGGTCGGTCAAATGCCTGAAAGAGGAGTTTATCTATAGATCTACCTGTTGAGCCTCTCGTGATCGACTAGATATACAGCAAATTAGTTAAAATCTCCCGGAATCTAGAGCAAGCGTGAATGTGAGACAGAGACTGTACTTCAAACCGTGTAGTGTGCGCACGACAGAGAGGGAAAGCGAACGAGAGACCTTGCGTGTGCAGAGAGCATCCTGATCAAGAAACAGGACCCCCCGTTGGAGAATGTCATCCGGAGTGTTACAGGGTGAGGGATTGCACATATTGAGCATAATTGTACTCATTCCTGCAGATTTTGTGCTCACACCCAAAGTGCTTGCACATAAAGACAAGTATATTGGCTATTTAAAATACTATAATGGGTCCGTGCGTCATGTCTTAAAGCAACAGCAGCTAATATACCGGCTGCCAAATAATAAGATATTATTAAAAATATATATATGGCAGTTTTTCCCTATGGTATTGATGTCAAAATTGTGGCCAGTGAAAATGCGGCTAACTTTGAAAAACCACTAGCCACATTGGCTGGTGAGCAAAAAAGTTAATGTCAAGCCCTGAACGCACATAACTAAAGAATCAATTCTTAATGCGCATGTGAACGCCATCAGCGTTTATCACAGGTTCGCATTTTAAAATCTGTTTAGAGAGAACGGTGTCGTCTTAGCGGCCTCTAATTTAATAACAAATGATCATTTCGACGCGAGTGAATCAATCAAAACTAACTTTAGCTGGAAATAACATTATTCAAGAACCGCTATAAAGCCAAACCAATCTCTGTTACCTTAAATTATATGTTTATCTCTGTTTCAAAGCAGCTGTACAATCTACATTGTTAAAAGCGCTATATAAATGAAGATGACTTGACAAGACTAAGTGATCTAACGGGCCCATGTGGATGGGGTTCCAGTAGAAGGAGAGGATGTGGGAGTTGTAGAGCCCACCACAGGTAATGTGATGTTGGAAGTGGGGTCACCAGAACTTACTGAGGATGTTAGATTGGTACAAGGAGGGTGAGGGCGGGAGACCATTCAAATACACATCACCTCCCCAAACTGAAGGAAGGGTAAGGTACGAAGCGGGCACAGGCAATAGCCCGGTATCTAGTGCTGTGGTTGCCTGGTTCCGACCTTGGCGGTAAAATCCTAGAGGATATTAAAGTACTCATCGTCGGGTCGACGATGAAAAATGTCGGGGTAGATTGTGACCGATGCTCCACTCCCATGTTTTGATTCAATAGAATTTGGTTAATTGAAAGGGCTTACTGCCTATAAATAGGGGCATAACATTTGGCATTCGTGCGGTCGTTTAATCAGTTTGTCTCTTTAACCTCTTAACCTTCTTCAGTGCGCCGGCGCACTGACGCGTTTTTTGTTTATTTAGCTCAAATTTACTATCAGATTTAATGTTATACCTTGACAAACTATACATCGTTAAAAAGATATAATACTCAAGATTCAGTATTTGACACTATTGTATTGTGAGAAACTTATAGTGACAGTTATGTCTTAATTTGTGTCAGGAGTTATGAAATGAAAAAATGAGTCGATACCTTTAATATGAATTATGAGCGTCAGCTGGTCCATTCATAAAAAACACTCCGTGCTGTCGTCATGACAGCGATTCACAAAACAACGTCCCTCAGGGCTTTAGCTCAAAAATGTGCAGACTTGGAGAAATATTGATATATTCCCATAGATTCACATCATATTTCTATAGACAGGAATAATATTTATTGAATTTATACCCAAATGCGTCGATGTAATCATTATGATCGCTTCTTACTGAGATGTGCTGTGTTTTCAATTCATACCAATAGCCTGAGGGCGCTATATGCACAATAACAGTCCATAAATGGATCATGAAGAAGAACCTTAGTCATGTGACATTCCAGGACGTCACTGATACAGAAAGTAGCTGACAGAGATCGCTGTAACATGCAGATAAAGATGTTTTGAAGACAATAAACATGATTGCAATGATATTTGAGTTACCTGTGTTCTTCAAGCCATGCAGGTATTTCATAATAATAGATTATATTTATAATGTAATGCTAATCGATATAGATTTCATCATCGTGCAGAACACTATAAATAATACATTTTCTGTCGGATTTTTTTTATCTGAAGCCAAATTAGATCACAGAAGATTATTTAAAACACTCGACTTGCATTATTAAGTTAGTTTGGAGCATAAACATGGTTTTAATCTCATAAATGGTCGTGTATTGATGGTGTGCTAAGCTAACGTGCTAGCTAGCCCAGGTGCACCTGCCACCAGCAGTTATTGTTTTATGATTTTTTCTAAATAGGAATGTTTACTGAAATGTGTCAGTGCATTTGATACCAGTTTCAAATATTTAGTGAGAACTTTGATAACAGAAATTAGGGTTTGAACCCCTATGAATAGCCTGTGAATAGCCAGTCGTTAGTAGCTATAATGCAGACAAAAGAAATGCATATTTAGAGCCATAACCAGTCTGGAGAGGTGTGAATGTGTGCAGGGGAGACTGACACTGAATGGGGCTCGTTTGCACCACAAAACAATAGAGACAATAGACTGAATAGATGACTCAGAAGATGACTAAACATCAGTTTGCATTTTAGAGTCTAATCAAAATAAAGTAATTTGACATGATCTTGAAAAACATTTAACTAAATACAGAGTTTTAGACTTATCATTTTCAGATTTTAAATATAAAATGGTCACACATATGGCTTTAGCTGCAGTGCATTTCTAGATTGCTCCAGGGCCAACTTCAATTTTATTTTTATGAAGATGTTTCATAAAAATAAATTTCTAATAACTTTACAAAACTTTGAAGCTATTTAAAAAAAAAATTCATTATGACAATAATTAATTCTACATTTACAATAAACTACTAGGTGTCAGCTTTCAAATGAGATCATACTTGTGCTTTTAGTGCAAAGGGTTCATGAACTGTATCTGTTTAAGTTTGGGTATGTCATTTCTGGGGATTTTCAAAAGTGGGCTTGAAGCTTAACAGGTTAAGGTGTTTGGGATTTGTCCCCCTCTGCCCTGTTCAGTACCGAGTGTGTTTAAGGAATCACTGTTGTCCGGCGACTCACACGTGTGTTTGGGATTTCTCCCCTCTGCCCTGTTTCAGTATCAAGTGTTTGATCGATGTCGAGGAATCACCGTTGTCCTGTGACTTATGTTGTTTGTTTACGTTTACTTCGTTTCATCACCAAGTTTTATTTTGTGTTGTAATCGATACCTGCTGAGAATTGCTCAGAGCACAGTTGGGCCTTGTTTTCGTTCTTTTATTTGTTAGGATTTTTCTTATGATTGGTAATATGTGGTTTTGATTAAATTGTAATTTGTTTTCCATGTATTGATACTATCCGTTAGTGGGATATGTAACCTCTTATTCCTAATTTTGCCAATGAAACATGGGGTATTGGTTGTTTGTATAATAATGATTTTTTATTTTTTAATAATTTAATTTTTTTAATTTAATTTGATAATTTTTGTACAAGTTAATGTTACTGTGTCTTTGTGTTTCTGCAGAGTTGTGCATTTTTTTTGAGTAATTTTTGTTAATCGTGATCCCTGATCTTGAGTGTTCAGTGTGTGTGTGCGTATTTGTGAAGTTTTTCTTTTGTTAGGTGCCGAGGTCTTCATGCCGGGATCCTCCCTTGTTTCCTCTGTGTGCTGGTGGTGGGTTGCGCACTGTGTGTTTTGTGTGCAGTGAGGAGCACTGATTTTGTGTGAGTGATCAGAGCTTTCTTTTGTGGTTTCGAGCTTTCTTTTGTGGTTTCTTTCTGAAGTGAGTGGCTGTTTTCCCTGCCCTTTAGTGCTCAGCCTTATTTTTTGTATTTAGAGTGTTTATTTCATTGTATTGTTGTTGTTTTTTGTTGATTTATTCTTGTTGATTAATTGTGATTTTCTTTTTTTTTTGTGAAACAGCATTTTATGGTCAGACTTTGGGGCGCGGCTTTCCTGGTACGCTCACTGTCTATTTTAATGTGATTGGAATTAATAAAGAACCTTTTTTTGTATGGTATTCATCTCTGTTCCTTACTAGTGCAACGAACCTGTGTGCCTTAAATTAGGATTTATTTTCATTTATTCTCTGTGTAATGTCAGAGTGGCATAGTCGGTTCTCTTAAAGCTGAATTGTATTGCTAGTAGTTTGGCTGTAGTGGCCTTTTATGTCTGAAAATGTTCAGTATTGTGTCCTATTGGACTCTGTTATGTTATGCACTGAGAGTGACAGGTTACTGTGCCTTTAAGGCTTACAGCAGTGATTTACGGCAAAAGGTGAAAATGTAAGGTTTGCTGCAGTTGAGTAAATGCAACAGAACGAAGCTACATGGTGTGGTTATTGAGTCCTACACAAAACACCATAGATATATAGACTAGATGTCGCCTTGGCTACGGCAGTTAATTGGAACGAATGCGTCAATAGAGCCGCCATCATGGAACAGGGGAGCCCCTCCTCTTTAATGCATCAGCTTCAATGTAAGAAAAGGTCTAGGCTTGTTTGAGATGAGCAAAATCTGCGCAGAACCGATCACCGGTGATCAGCGCGCAATGCATGCCGGTTAGAAATGTGTCCGAGTGCGGTCCGCCTTGCTCTGATGTCATGCTGACATGTGTCAAAAAGCTCTCGCGAGCGCAAGGCGCACGTGTCGGATTCTGCAGTCGCGCGCAGTTGCTCTCCACCGACTGCGCTGATCAAAAGCATGATAGGAAACGACTTGCTGACGACACAGCTTAATGTTGATTGGTTTAAACAACCGTGATGTATTGTTCTCTTTTAAAATGTTTGATTTTAAAACTCGGATATCATGTTTTATGTGTATATATTATGTGTAAATATTCCCAAACTCTCGGACAGTGCGATGTTTTATGCAATGTCATTTATTATAAAAACAAAAAAACACATAGCTATGTCTGCATTAAAGAAATAAATGATTGATAAACACTTATTTGGAATGGAATTAAATAACAAGTACTTTGGGTGTCTTGTTCATTATATTTATTTTCATATAAAAGCAACAGAACTTAAATTACGTTCAGTTTATTAGCAACACTGTGCACGAGCGTGAATCCCGTGAATCCCGCGATATCCATCATTGATCTCGCAGTGTCAGATCCACTGCGAGAAGCGAGAACTGTCCGGCTTGCCTGCGCTTTCTTCACTCCTCCTCTCACTGCAGCCGCTACTCTCGACTACATTTCAGGCGAGGCAAGGCGCATCTTAAACAAGCCTAAATAATATCACCATAAATCGTCATGAATGCGATTTTCTAGTTGTTTTGGTTCGTTCCAACGGTCAGACATGTATTTATCATGTCCAGAGAAATTAAAAAAAATTTCACATTCTTGTGAAATGTAATCCCTTTTTAATGAATTAATGAATTCATGGTAATGAATTTTGTAAGCACAAAAGTCCGGCATCATCCATGAATTCGGCGTTACCTAGCTACTTCCTATGACAAGACCCCTGTTCCAAGATGGCAGCGGTTTAATGCATGCTTAGAACCCCAAGGCGACATCTAGTGTTTATATCTATACACAAACACAACATGGCCTCTCTGCATTGGCTCATGCTACAAAACAACGTGTCCTAACTACACGCGACGTGAGGTGCGCTTAAAGGTATCTTTTCCATGTTAATCAGAGTTTTTGTCCTAACCAGCCGCGTCGGCGACACGCGACTATTCTATTTTAGAAACAGTTTCTATTTTTCTGAGATGCCGCGGCTGGAACAACTAACAAAAAGTGTGACAATGATAATCTCAGGTACTGTTTATGTGCTTTATTTAATGTTAAAAGCATCTAATGTGACTTTGAATATCATTTAGTGCTCCTTTGTAGCTGTAAAAGCAACAATGGATAATTCTATGGAATGCCAAAGCTGACTTAATTAAAAATAAATAAATACATAAATAAATATACAAAGAAATGTAAAAAAGCAAAAATACATAAATAAATACATAAATAAATATACAAAGAAATGTAAAAAAGTACAAATAAATTTCCTTATTTATGTATAATTGTATTTTCACACATTTATTTTTTTATTTATTTATACATTTATTAATTTATTTATTTCCACTTTTATTTATTTCCACATTCATTTATGTATATATGTTTTTATGTCTACATTTATTTATTTATACATTTCTTTGTCCGTATGCTAATGAGGGGGCGTGTTTAACCTCAGACATCAGCAATCGAGCTCAGAGTGGCAGTGCTGAAGCTTTGAGGCCACAGTGACACCTTGTGGTGTGTGACCAAACGAAACGCAAGAGGTGTGCGGACAATATCACATTTTAAGTCATGTATATCACCCTAACTGTATGTAGGGTAGGCTATATAGGGTTAACACACATAGCACACATGAACAGAAACTGCACTTCAACGGGTCTGATAGCAGACACTTGGACATGGAAGCGCATGAAAGTATCCACTATTAATAACAATGTAAACGCGGTGGATAGGGCTGATAAGAGCATGTAAACGCAGCTAGTGAGCCACGCATCTCACCCCATGCAGTGGAGGACAGAAGCATCATCATGGCCATTCAAACAGCACCTGTCGTGCCCATGGTCGTGGTGATATTTCCCCTATACATTGATTTTATATCTACCCAAACCTTATTAAATAGGTAGGCTATACATCATCATATATGTCAAGTTCTTAATATTAATCAATAAACTACTCAGTTATAATTATAATAAGCAGAGGTGGGTAATCCAGGGGTCAAAGAGTAAAAGTCCTGCCATATGTTTATGCCACCCATGAACTCAGTCAGCTGATTACACTAATTAGTTCTATCTCCTGTATGAATTAGCAAATCCAGGTGATTGGAACAAAATACTGAGGAGG